>QEPC01015544.1:110048-139417 GCA_003113815.1 Sphenodon punctatus
GGGTCTATACTTACCGGCGGCTGCGGGGACGCCGCGGCCGCTGGTGCTGGGGGGGGTGGCTCTTTTTTTTAACAAAAATCCAGGCTGGGCAGGGTGGGTGGGGGGTGTCCCCCCTTCCACCCGCGCAGCCTGGACTCGGGGAGGGTTTTTTTAAAAACTTTTTTGGTGGGACTTACATTGCAGCCATTCATTTAAATGGCTGCAATGTAAAAAAATCCGGTACCCGGAATCCGGTAACGGGACCGGATTTACCGGATTCCGGATTTACCAGCACGCCCACCCCTAAAAACTAGAGTAAACAAGGACCCAAACAAAGCAGTTTGGCCATTTGAATAATCCATAGAAATATAAAGATATCTTTTATTAACCTGCACGTACTAGATGTGGGAGGATCCACAGTCAGAGGGGCCATTGCCCAGCTAGAGGAGGACAGTGCAGGAAATGTGCTAAGATGGGACACTTTGTAGTCATGTGCCATTCCATAATTAGGCAGGAAGTGACACAGAAAGACAAAACAGATTTTTCTTTGGCTTGTTTGAGTGTAAGGGATAGCATTTTAAGTTCATCATTTATGTGATACTGGGAAAAAAGTCTGATAACTTCCAGTGCGGAGGGTGGAACAACCTCTAATTTTAAAATTGACTCAGGTGCAGATGTAACAGTTATCTCTGAGGAGACTTATCAACAGTTATAGCACCCCAAGAACTTAATAAAGAAGATGTAATTCTAAGCAGCCCAGAAAGTGAACTAAATTGTATTGGGATAGTTCTTTGCTGAAACAAGGCTACAAGGGATAGCATTTTAAGTTTATCATCTATGTGATACTGGGAGAAAAGTCTGATAACCTCCTGAGCCAATCCGTTAATGCCAGGATGGATCTTGTGCAAAGACTGATTCAAATTGATGGGTTTTTTTTTGACATATAGGACTCTTGAAATTTCAACCTGTGGGCATTGGGTGTTTTTAGACAGATGTGGGACTGTTTTTGCCCATATCCAGCCCTGTTTGGGTCATGTTTACACAGACCTGGCATCTGCTGTGGCTCACAGTCAGCTTGTGCAGCTTCACCTCCCCCACATGAAAGAGTTGTGGAGTTGTGAGTGGATTACCTGATGCTCTAGGCTGCTGCCCACAACTCTATGGTACCGCTGGTCATGAGTGGAGCTGCAGTGGCCATCTGCCAAGCAGACAGAGTGCAGCTCCTCCTTGGGCCAGTGCCCCGCTTCGCTGGTGGTGCGCCAGAATTTTCCAGAGCAGCCTACTCCACCTGCACATCTAGCGGCCCATGGATGGGCCACCCGGGGGTGAAGCAGAGTGGCGGCAGGGCTATTGTCCACCTGTTTACAGCCATTGTCCTTAAAGCTAATGCCAAACCATATAGTGTGCAAGTACTCCACAGGACTCCTATTCTTTTACTCTAGAAGTAAAAGCAGAGCTAGAATGGATGATGAAACATGGCATAATCAGGGAAATCACAGAGCCAACCTCTTGTTGTGCACCCAAAGGACCACAGGACTGACAAAGGACTACAGTTTTCTGCTGTGGAGTTCAAGCAATTTCAAAGAGCATATGATTTTGCCCACACTACTACTAGCCCTCATTACCCTCAAACAAATAGTGAGGTAGAATGAGCTATGTAGACAGCCAAGAAACCCTTGAGGTAGGAAGACCCATTTATTAGTCTTTTAAGTTACAGGTTGACACCATTAACATCCACTGGTAATAACAGCCCAGCTCAACTCTTGATGAGTTGACAAATCAAGGCACCAGTTCCAACCTTGAAAAGGAACTTAGCTCCTAAATGGCCTAACCTGAGAAATGTAACCGAGTCAGACAAGAAAGCCCAAAGTAGCTATGAGCACTTCTATAACAGACACAATTCAGTAAGAGAACTGCCACCATTTAAATCTGGGGACTGTGTCTATATTAAAGTGAACAGTGCAAAAACCTGGGGAACTTCAACTGCTGCACAAGGAATACAAACCCCACCCACGTCATATGTAGTCAAGATTGACTGGAGAATTTTGCAAGAATCACCAGTACCTTCAGTCCCTACTCAACACTGAACAAGGAAGTCTTGCACCTGCTCCAGAAAAGGAAACTGTACCAGCTGTGGAGGCAGAATCTGAAAGTACTACCTCATCCAATCAGACTACCTAAATCACTGGGAAAGACTGAAAATTTATTTATTTATTTATTTATTTATTTATTTTTATTTATTTATTTAGTAGATTTTTATACCGCCCCATCCTGCACAGCAGCTCGGGGCGGTTAACAAAAATAAAAACCATTTAAAACATTTAAAATACAATTATAAAACATATCAATAAAACAGGGTGGTATAAAAATAAATATACAGGTGGGGGATTAAAAACCCCCCCCCCCTCCCTCCCAAAGGCCTGGGCAAACAGCCAGGTCTTACAGTTCCGCCGAAATGTCAAAAGGCTTGGGGCCAGGCGAGCTTCCTCCGGAAGGGAGTTCCACAGCCGCGGCCCTACCACCGAGAATGCCCGCTCCATCGTGGCCCCCCGCTTAACACGGGGGACCTCCAGGAGGGCACCCCCGGCAGACCGCAGGAGTCGTTCCGGGGCGCGAAGGGCGAGGCGGTCCCTAAGGTAAGAGGGGCCAAGGCCGTATAGGGCTTTATAGATCATTACTAGGACCTTGAACTTGGCCCGGCACACTATCGGCAGCCAGTGCAGCGCTCGGAGCACCGGTGTAATGTGCTCCCGGCGACCCGTCCCCGTAAGAAGACGGGCCGCCGCATTCTGCACCAGCTGCAGCCTCCGGGCCAAGAACAAGGGAAGCCCCACGTAGAGCGCGTTACAGTAGTCGAGCCGCGAGGTGACGAAGGCATGGATGAGGGAGGCCAGGTCCGGGCCAGAGACATACGGACGCAGCCTACGTACCAGATAAAGCTGGCGGAAGGCAGCCTTAGCGACTGCCTCCACCTGCCGCTCCAGCCGCAGGTCTGCGTCCAATATGACCCCCAGACTCCGGACCTGCTGAGCTACAGGGGGGCAAACCCCCCCAATCAGGGGGGCCACCACCCCCTTCGCCCTCCCCACCACCATCACCTCCGTCTTATCTGGGTTGAGCTTCAGTCTGCTCCGCCGCATCCAATCCGCCACGGCCTCCAAACATTGGGATAGCACCGAGACAGCAGGGTCTGGGTCGGTAGAAAACGAGAGGTACAGCTGAGTATCATCAGCATACTGGTGACATCGCACCCCGAACCCTCTCACGACCTCCCCCAAGGGCTGCATATAGATGTTAAATAATAATGGAGACAAGATCGATCCCTGCGGAACGCCACACGGTAAGGCGCGGGGGCTCGATGTTTCTTCCCCCAACACCACCCGTTGGCTCCTCCCCGAGAGGAATGAACGGAACCATTCAAGAACAGTCCCGTCCAGACCCCCCCGGTCACGCAGTCGTCTCAACAGCAGCCCATGGTCCACGGTGTCAAAAGCGGCCGAGAGATCGAGCAGGATGAGAAATGTCGAACATCCCGCATCCATCTCCCGGCGGAGGTCGTCCACCAAGGCCACCAACGCCGTCTCGGTGCCATAGCCGGGGCGGAACCCAGATTGAAACGGGTCAAGGAGCCCGATATTATCTAGATGACCCTGGAGCTGGAGCGCCACTGCCCGCTCAATAACCTTCCCTAAAAAGGGAAGGTTAGAGACAGGTCGGTAGCTGGCGAGCGCGTCTACGTCCAACGATGGTTTTTTCAGCAGGGGGCGCACCACAGCCTCTTTTAAGCAAGGCGACAACCTCCCCTGCCGAAGGGACGCATTCACCACCCTCGCCAGCACCGTCCCCAATGTCTCCCCGGAAGCTTTTACCAACCAGGACGGGCATGGATCTAGTTGACAACACGTGGCCCTCACAGACCCCAGGACCTCCACCACATCGGCTGACGTCACTTCCTGAAACTCGCCCCATAAAGATGGACCAGACGGACCCTCCGCCCCCCCGCTCTCTTCCCCTACTGCTATCAACCCAGCGTCGAAATCGGCCTGAATCCGAGCGATCTTGTCTGCGAAGTAGTTGACAAACTCCTCACAGCGGGCCCGGGACAAGTCCCCATCCAGGCGGAGGGAGGCCGGACTCACCAGCCCCCGCACCACCCGAAAGAGCTCCGCTGGACGTGACTTCGCAGACGCTATGAGGACGGCGAGGAATTCCTTCCTCGCCGTCCTCACAGCCTCCACATAGGACCGCAAGTGGGCCCTGTGGAGAAGACGATCGGAGACAGACCGAGTCCGACGCCAGCGTCGCTCTAGCCTCCTGCCCATACGCTTCATACACCGCAGGCCCTCAGTAAACCAAGGAGTCCTGCGGTGACGAGACCCAGGCAGAAGGCGCCTCGGAGCCACCCTGTCAATGGCCTCCTCCAGCAAGATGTTCCAATGCTGGACCAGCTCATCCACAGAATTGATCCTGGCAATCAAGTCATGATGTGTTATGGCCATGTAGGCCATAAACCAAAGAAATTTAGAGTTGACTGACGAGCTGTTATCAAGTCATTTGCGCTAAATTATTTATAGTGTAGAGTAAGATGCTTTTCAGATAAGGGGTGGAGGGACTTGTGGGTAAGTGAAATTAATTGTAATTTCTGTTTTATCACTAGATGGCATTGTTTTTATTATCGCAGCAAAGCCAACTGTAGGTCTCTCTCTAATCCTCTTGCTTGGATGTTTTGTTGTCTCCCGAGCTCTTACCAGAAGATTATGTTGTTTTAATAAAATGGTTGCCTGGCTAGCTGCTGTCCCTAAGTGCCTTTCATGACATATACCATGACAAAAGTGACCACACAAGGGTTTACACTGGTTATTGTTTGAATTTATGCCTTGAGTTAAAAAAAATTCATATAAACATGACGGGTTTGGTTTCATGCTCATTAATGCTTCAGTATCACAGTTTTGAGTTTTCCTTGCAAATGTGTTAGTTTTCCGAAGATTCACTTTTTAATAAGTTTATTACAGTAAAAAAAAAAAGCTTGAAATGCTATCTGTATACTGTCGCGTAAGACACTTGAAACGGTCCATACAACTCTTGCATCACCATGCTTGTTCATGATTTAGTAAATCTATAATTTTATAAGATATGAGATAACTAGATACGAATTATATTATTGGAAGGTGGAAATTGGTTTGATGTATTGAATGGTAAGCTTTGATTAATTAGTTAACTAATTTTTACTTAATATTTTATTGTTTAGAATGTTTTTTGTGAGTTTTGTAAATTTGGGTTTGTAAATATGGGCCATAGAGAAAGCTGGAGCCGTTAATAGATTTATTATTATTATAAATAGAAAAAGCACCAAACCCTGTGGATGAAATGTGTGCAGTTCTCTGCATTTGCATCTGTTGGCCTAGATGTTCAATATAAATATAAACTAATTATTATTATTATTATTATTATTATTATTTTATTAACAAACATTTATATAGTGCCAGCAGTGTACCTGGCACTTTACAAAGTAATAAAATAGACACGGTCCCTGCCCCTAGGGCTTACAATCTGAGAGACAGGAGCTGGGGGAGAGACATAGGAAGGGGAACAGAGGGAGAGACAAGGGGTCTAACATTCATGAAGATGCGAGGTCTCAAGTGCACGTACTTGGCTTGGTTACGATGAGAATGACAGCAGGCAGGTGCATGTGGCAAGGATAAGGGTAAATAGACCATAGGTATAGGAAATTGTGGCTCAGCAGGATAAAGAGTCCGACAGAGCAGAGCGAAAGAGGTGAGTTTTAAGGAGAGATTTGAAGGTATGAAGGGAGGGGGCAAGGTGGATGTGGACAGGGAGGGAGTTAAGTGTTAAAAGTGTTATGATTCTAAGTTCCTTTACAAGGAACTAATTTCATTGTACAAGTTTTTGTTGGCTTACTGTTTATACTCAAATCTACTGTGTGCTTTCTGTCTAAGGAAGCTGAAAAATAATCTTGCCAACCAGTTCCTCATAGTCCAATGGATGTCTGCTTCTTGCCTAGGAGATGATGTTTCCCAGTAGAAGCAAAGATGACAGCAGCTTCCCAAGAAAGCAAATCTTTCATACTAGAGCCAGTCCTGAGCAGTGTGCTACTGTAATTTGGATCTGATTGTTCACTCATTTTGCACTGTTAGGGGCTAAACACCCGTGACACGATTTCACATTTGCTCTATAGAGATGGGCTCATTCCAAATGGTCAGTCATAAGGAATTTGTAGCAGTCATCTGGTTGACTGGTGGTAAGTATGTCGCGGTTATACTATAATACATAACACCTGTGCTCCGGACTCTGCACTGGTTGCCGATAGCGTGCCAAGCCAGGTTCAAGGTTTTGACTTTGATCTATAAGGCCCTTCATGGTCTGGGCCCCTCGTACCTCAGGAACCGCCTTGCCCTCCGCGCTCCGTGCCTCAATCTGCCAGGGGTGCCTTCTTGGAGGTCCCCCGTGTTAAGCGGGGGGCCACAATGGAGAGGGCATTCTCGGTGACCGCGCCTTTGGAACTCCCTTCCGGAGGAAGCTCGCCTGGCCCCAAGCCTTTAGATATTCCGGCGAAGATGTAAAACCTGACTGTTCGCCCAGGCCTTTGGGGAGGGTGGGAGGGTGGGTTAATGGGGTTTTATCTCCCCTACCCTATTTTATTGTTTTAAATGTTTCCCGGGCCCTGTTTTAATACTTTATGTATTTTTGATGTGTTTTTAAATGGTTTTATATGTATTTTATTTTATTTTTGTTGGAAGCCGCCCCGAGCTGTTCTCAGGAGGGGCGGGGTGTAAATCTAGAAATAAAATAAATAAATAATATTTATGATTTGGGAGTAAATTTGTAAACAAAAAGGCAAGCATATGAACAACATCCTTTCAACGTGAGGAGAAAGTTGGTCTCCTTGAAGATACTAATGAGAAGACAAGCATGTGTGCTGGCGCAGTTCTGGTTTGGCTTATAATGTTTGGTTACTGAGTATCTAGATTATAATATATATATTTAAATGCTAAAGGTCTGCTGTTTGCTCCTTCATGGCCAGTATGGTGGTGAGGGAGAAAGAAGCTTTAAAGATTCCTCATAGGCTACTGCTGAGAGACTGTACTAGAATGTTGCAGACTCAACCAAGCCCAATAAGATCCCAATAAAAAACCATCAGGTTTGGTTTGGGAGCTTTTTTAGTCCAAGCCCCTTGGACTTGAGCTGAACTGGGCTCCCCATGGGCAGGAGGCCTCCACCCCAATTCTGTGACATCACTGTGTGCCCCGTACCCGGGCAGGGGCTACGTCAGAAAAGGGGCAGGGAATACCTTTGCCCTGCCCTTTTCTCATGTGGTCCCTGCCCGAACAGAGCATTGTGATGTCACAGGGCTCTGTGGAGGTGAGACTGCTGCTATTTGACCAACCACATAGGCACTCGAGTGGAAGGAGAAAAAATCCCAGGCAAAGACAACAATTAATGGGTTGTTGGTAGAGGAAGGGAGAAAAGCCCCTTCACTCACACCAGAAGGGGATTTCTGGCAGATGTACTATCCCACAACTAAAAGTATTTGATTTTGTTGTATTCAGTTTTTTGGGGTAAAACCAGAAATGACTCTGGGATGCTGCGTCCTGGGCTGTCCTGGGATATGCAGCCCGGGCAGACACAGTGTGGGCCCTGCTGGGGTGCAAAACAAACATGCGCTTGAGTGGACTGACAGCTACACAGCCCGAAGGGAGAACGTGCGACTGGCCGCCCCCACCCTGCTATCTAGACCCAGCGCCCCACCTCTTGCCACAATGGAAAGCCACGGCGGTCAATGACAGCCAGGCATGGCTGCCTGTTATGACGGATCTGGACCAGGCAGGCAGACTAGCCATGGAACACACGTGAAGCCCTGGGTAGGGCTGAAGCGGCAGCAACTTTTACCATGCCACGATTCCGTTCAGCCATTTCAGAATTGCCCGCGCCACACCGTGGCTTTTCTGCCGACATTCCGGTAATTCCGCCGGCATTCTGCAAATTCAGAAACTATCGGAAAAATTGCGGAATTGTCGGAAACTGTTGGAAAACAGCTGTTCCGCTATTTCGTGGCGCTGGCGGGATGGCGGAAGTAGCGAAAATGCCATGTTTCTGCTATTTGTGAAGCCTGTGGAAGTAGAGGAATTAAATTAGTGGAACTGCAGAAGTAGCGGAATGAAACTAGCAGAATGAAAGCCTCTGCCACACCGTAACACTAATTACGGAAATGCTGTTTCCGGCGGAAATAGCTACCGCTGCGACTTTCCGCTACAGCCCTAGCCCTGGGGCAGCCTGCTTTGGCCCAATCGGGAAGACCCTAGCCTGGCCTGTGACCTCGCAGGTTTTCCAATGTCAGTCTGGGCTGACTGCCAACATTTATTTATTTATTTATTAGCATTTTTATCCCGCCCTTTCCTGAAGACTCGGGATACCCTGGGTCAACATCTGGTGACGCCTGCACACATATGCAGCCGGGGCCCAAACGTACCATAGCAGGCCAAACAGGTCCGCTGTTACATTTGTTTTTACCTAATGTGACAACATATCAGTTTGTGCCTTGATCTGGATTGGTCTGTATTTCAGCTGTGGGAGCTGGAACATGGTCTTTGTTCAAAATCATTTTCTGTGAACTCTGTATCTATAATTATTGCTCCTAAATTGTGAGTTCATTCCTAATTAGTCATATAATACTTAGCAGATAAAATCTCACAAGTACATGCAAAAATATTTACATACTTTAACTGCTTAACTGCAAAGCAAGGAAGCTGTAAAAAATCTGTAATACCGATATGCACTAAGGTATATTTGGTAACATATTGGTTTATTTTGAACAAGGATTTTCCTTTCTCATTCTCAAAGTACACTGTAAAGTGAAGGAATTTAACATGTGAAACTGAATTTTATCAGTGTGTAGATTTGATTGCTTTATTTATGACAGAAATTTTAAAGCAGATGCTTGGTTGCTGTGTATCATATTTTTGAAGGATAGGTAAATAATGAAATACAGGATATTTTATTATCATTAACATGCCAAAGTTTGATACAAAAACTACTTTTCCCTGCTACTAGCCGTGTATGTTCGCCAGTGTCTATTTAAAACATAGACCTGGGCCCTACATATCTAAAGGATCGCCTTCCCCCTTATGTCCCTCGACAGCCCTTAAGATCAGCCGAGAGCGCCCTCTTGCAAGTTCCACTAGTGGCCCAGATCTGTACAACCCGGGCACACAAAGAGCCGTTCTTGGTGGCTGCTCCACAGCTTTGGAACTCCCCAACCTTGGAGCACACAATATATTTTGATCTGGTTAAACTGCATAATTATTGGCCCTTTTTACGTGGATGGGGCTGGGTGGAGGGATGGGTGTTCTGGCGCGGCGTGTGGAGGCGGTGTGTGTCCCTTTACACAGACACACACCCATCTCCACCCATGGGGCCTCCTCTGGTTTTCCAGAGGGCTCCTTGGGTAGAGGTTGGGTGGAGATGGGTGTTGCACGGGAGTGTGCACGTACCCCCACCCATCGTCCATAGTGTTCACATGGGTGAACACCGACTGGGCACCCATCCCCACCACCCGCTGCCAGCCATTTACATGGATGCCCCCCCCCCACACCTGCCTGAACACCGGGGGGGGGGTAGCATCTGTGTAAAAACTCCATGCATAGCTTGAAAACACCTAAAAGCTGGTAATTTAAACACCCTTCCTTTGAGCAATTGTTGCTAAGTATTTTACCATAATTTTTATTTTGGGGGGTACAAATTTAAAGGAAATAATTGAAGAGGACAGTGTGAGTATGTGAAAATGAATGCTTAAATTATTAAAGATATTCTCCGAAATATAGTGAAGTTGAGCCTCTCGGGCCTGAATAGGTGGGAGAGAGATGTGGCCGGGCCTTCGCCACTAGACCACTACTGCAAAATCTTCCACATCAGGAATAATTATTGATTGATATAATTCTCTATGCATTGTTAACATCCTGTTTGGTTTTTGCCAGCAGCTGCATACTGAGCAGAGGTTTTCATTCAGCTGTCCACAGTGGTGCCCAAGTCTTTTTCATAAGTTCGATACCATTAGACCTTGTAAGTTTTAATAATATTTTTCTACTTTACCTGCTTTTACATTAAATTGTTTTTCCCATTGAGCTACTCATGGACTTAGGTTGGTTAGGTCCCTCGGAAGTATCTCACGATCGTTTCTAGATAGGGCTATCATACACAATTTTTTTGCTGTCGCACTTCCAACCACTTTTCTAAATATCTAATGGATACATTAAATAGCACAGACTCTAGCATGGAGGCTTGGGGCACCCTCCTTTTACCAATTTGTCATGATGAATATTAACCATTCCTATTTTTTCCTTAGCTGGTTTTTAACCACATTTATCATAGTCTCTTGTGGAGTCTTTGTCAAATCACTTTTGAAAGACTAAATAAATTAAAGACATCAGAACTGCAATACTAAGTCAGACCAATGGTCCATTTAGCCTAGCAGTCTTTTTCTGACAGCGGCCATCACCGGATACTTCACAGGAACTGTACAAAACCAAGCATACGTAGAGTGATCCGTTCCTTATTGTTCACTCCCAGCATCTGGCAATCGGATTTTTCATCCCATAACCAATTTGGTTAATAATAATTGAACTTACCTAATTCTTTTTCTCGTTTAAACTGAGTTATATAATTGGCTCTCACAACACCCATGAAGTGAGTTCTACAGGATACTTTATTCTGCATGATGAAGACTTTGGGTGTTTTAAAATGAGCAAGGCAATGGTGTGGGGGGGGGGAGGGGAGGGTCATGGCTGCTGAGTGGCACTGCTGCAGAGCACCCAGTCAAGTGGAGTGCATCTGGAGGGATCCAAACAGGTGACTCCCAGCACGACTATCCCAGCCAACAAGTCACCCATCATGCATTCCTTCTGTCATAGACCATGGGGGAGAGGGAAGTGCGCCGGGCCTGCCTTTCCAATTGACATGTCCCTGGTGTGAGTGCTGTGGAACCTGGGCTCCTCAGTGCTGCCAGCCAGTTCTTGTGACTTACAAAGACCGTGTCTACCCTGCAGTACCTGTGAGTGGCGGATCGGTCTGTTGGCATGGTTGGTCACCCCATTTCATACAGGCAGGGGCTCCATGGCCGCCTGTTGCCATGAAGCTGTTTGGCTTGCCCCACATGGAGTATTCCGGATTTCTCAGCCGTGCTCCATGAGTGGCCATTAATGGGTGCTCCATGACTCATGGAAGCATGCATCCCCCCCTACCCACTCCACCTTAAGAACATAAGAAGTGCCATACTGGGTCAGACCAATAGTCCATCTAGCCCAGCATCCTGTCTCCACAGTGGCTAATCACAGTGGCTTGGGAGAAGCACCCAACAGGTCACAATGGGGGATCCATTCCCTGTTGTTTCCCCCCAGCTCCCGTCATGTTCCCTGATCTTGTCTGGCTAATAACTGCTAATGGACCTATCTTCCAGAAACTTGTCCAAACCTCTTTTAAACTCAGCTATAGTACTGGCCCTTACCACAGCCTCTGGCAGTAGATTCCACAACCCAATTATATGCTGAGTGAAAAATATTTTATTTTATTAGTTTTAAACTTGCCACCCATGAGTTTCATGGAGTGTCCCCTAGTTCTAGTACTAGCTGAGAGGGTAAATAACTGTTCCTTGTTTATTAGTTTCACACCACTCATGATTTTATAGACCTCTATCATATCTCCTCTCAGTTGTCTCTTCTCCAGACAGGCAGCGGGCTCCATGGCTTCTGGGTGGCCATGCGGGGTAGGATCTCATCTAAAAACACCCTTCCTTTTGTTTGTTTTAAACCTGCTGCCAGGTAATTTCATTGAGTAATCGTTCTAGTATTATGAGATAATAAATAATTGTTCATTATTTACTATCTGTACATCATTACTGATTTTATAGACCTGTATCATATCCTCTTCTGTTTTCTAGTTTCTTTTTAAGCCAAAAAGCCCAGATCGTTTGATGATTGTTAGATAGAAACCACTATATACCCTTGACCATATCTGTTGCTATTCTTTCCACCTTTTTCATTTCTATTATATTCTCTTTTTTTCAGATGGGGCAGTCAGAACTGCACACATTGTTCAAGGAGTGGCTTTTAAAGTGGTATTATCGTATTTTTTGTTTCGTTTTTTTATCCATTCATGATCACTTCATGATCTTCCAGGTTTTTAATGAATAAATTTTTAATTAGTATTTTTACCAATTTATCAGTTACTTTTCTAAGACTAACTAGTCTTTAAGTGTGTAGAAATACTTCCCTGGAGTATTTTTCAAGCCTAGGCACTGCGTTCCCTACCCTCTTCTAATTTTCCTATATGGTATTTGATTTCATTGGAAGATTATCTGTTTTATCCAGCAATTCATCCACTTTTTAAAGTTTCTTTAGAAGTCTTGGATGTATCTATACCAGGTGACTTGTCGCTATTTTCCCCCCAGTTTTAGCACCACCGTCTCTTATAGAACTTCAGTAATGCTGCCAGACAAGAAAAGGTCTTAGATTAGTATCTCTCCAACATCATTTCTTGAATCATCAGACTGATACAAAGAACTTACTAACTTTCTCCATGACACCCTTATTTTGTTCAGTAACATCTTTAACATCTGGAGTTCAGCAGACTGCCAATTTCCTTGGAAGCATTTTGATTCTAAGATTCTTAAAGTAATAATTATTGCTTGTTCTTACATATTAGGCTATTTGCTACTTGAAGCCCATCTTCATCCCGAGTTCTCTTTTACATACATCCTGTTTTTAAAAGGCTGTTTTTAGACGAGCGGGTCGCCATCACGGGACTCGCTCGCATGATATTTCAACATCCCGCAGTGCGGGATTACACGAGACGGCCGTCGGGGATCACGTGCATGAAAGGCAGTTGCGCATTATTTGTTGACTGCGAATTAAATACCTCACAATTGAGGTATTTAATTTGTGGTCGGCAAATAAAAGCAGCCTTTAAGGTCCCAGGTAGAAATTTGAATAAATAAATAAATTTGAATGAGAAATAATTTGATTGCATTATTTTCACCTTTTGTGTGTGAATGCTTAACATTTAAGAAACAAAACCTAATGCATTATCGTTTATTTATTATTACTGCTTGTCCAGACCTGTCCCTGGAACTCCTGGATTGTAAACATCTGGCACACTTCCTTCATTGTCTAAATTCTCCCAGGATACGTTTTCAGAATGCCTCATTCAATTAAATATCAATCACAGGCTTTCAGATACAGCAGATGTAATTGTCAATAACAATAAGTTGAGGTTAACTGAGAAATTATTGGCAGTTGATGATAGCTGCTTAAATGAATGAGTAATAGGTTACTTCTTTAAATCTTCTTGCTATTAAGATTTATATCACTGTCAAAACATGGAAATGGTTTTCTTGTTCAAAGAAATTCACCTACATTGACCTTTCCCTAAAGTATTGGTTGCTCTCTAATTCCTCTTATTAGTTAAGTATTGTAAAGAAGGTTATTCTAGAAGTCATTACTTATTCACAGTACAAAATATTGTTGACAGTTTCTTATAAGTATTATGTTTATCTAAGATTTAGTTGTACATTTATATTAAAACATTGCCTGATATTATCAAGCATAAAACACCAGCTTCAACACAGATGACTTGCACTGTCTCTAGTCTTTTTCATTTCCATTGTTCTTCACGCTTGCTGATTCTTATAAAACCTCTTGAAGTAGATAGAAGCAAATATTATTCTCCTCAGTCTACTGATGCAGTCAAATCTTCCCTCTGAAATCATCCCTGAATAATTAGATAAACTCATTTACTTTTCAGGTATTAGGTAGTCTTTTACGTGAAGCGGATCTAGATTTCATTACCCTGCACTCATACAACAGGGCAAAGTCCTCTGTATATGTTGCTTTTGTAGACCGATTTAGAGACTCTTAAAACAATAATGACTTCTCATGAAACCAGCTGGCTAACCAGACCTGGTGTCATCACTTTCATTTTTTACAGATGGGGAATAGAGTCTGAGAGACAGGGAGTTGCCCAAGACCTCTCAGTGAGGCCAACATTTCAACTAAAGACAACCAAATCCTATTCCAGCATGGTCTCCATTAGGCCACATTTGTCAACTTGGTGGAGTCATATATATATAATATCATTGGATCCACTAAGATTTAGTGTAGAGCCTAGGCATTCCTATCTAAGAATGTGTTAATTAATATATGTTTTCCCAGTCCCAAAATGCAGACAAGGATAATTGTCCTCAAGGGTAAAAATTCTTTCTTATTAAGGAATACATTCCTCATCCATAATAGACAATAGAAGAAACCAAAACATCTCATAAATTGTCTTCCCAGAACCCTTGACATAGTGATTTCTTTATAAATCTGAAATCTCAAGTGTTGCATTATGACAACTTCCAAGGCTTTCGTAAAGCCTGAAAAGTTGGTAATACTGGCTAAGACACATAAGTAGACTAACTAAAGGTTGCTCTTGTTCAGAACAAAGTTTTTAGTTTGTAGCTGAAAAGTGAAATGTAATTAGTTTGCTTTTGCTTTAATTTTTAAAAAAAAACATTTAAAAAGCTTTTTTTATAGTTACACAAACACAACAGCCACAGAAACATTTGTTTTTGTTTTGCCTATCCAATAATCAACAAAAACCAAATTTATTACATTTTTAGGACAGATGTTTACTTTGGTGGGACATGATTGTAGGGAATGTTTTGGAGTGATGATGTGTGGAATTGTTATACAGAAGGCCACAAAAATGTTTGAGGTTTAGTATTCAGCCATATGTATTGGAGACGTAAGTAAACTGGTACACTGTCTTCAATTAGTAGATATTTTTGACCTTTAAATTAATATTTAATTCTTACAATAATAAAATGTACTGAGCATCTGTACGTGTCTTAAAAAGACTGCCTCCTCCCTTATGTTCCATCGCGATCCTTAAAATCAGTCAGGGGTGATCTTAGACAGGTGGTCTTGCAGGCTCCATCACTGCACCAAGTCCACACAGCAAAAGTACTGTCTGTTCTCAGTGGTTGCTCCACAACTTTGGAACCCCCTTCCCTTGGAGACCTGAGTATTTTCTGGAGGCAATGTAAGACCTATTTATTTGGCCCAGTGTTTAGCAGACTGGGATATGATTCGGGGAGTGGTTTTAATGGGAATTATATTTACTTTATATTTTTATGGGTTTTATGTTTGTATATCTTATACATTTATTTTGTACATCTTATTCTTTATTTTTTATTTTTTTATCAATTTATACCCCGCCCCTCCTGTTTAAACAGCTTGGGGCGGCTAACTATTTAAAAAGAGTAAACAATACAGTAATATAAAATGATCCTAATGATATAAAACAACATGGGGGTTTTATGATGATAACTGCCCTGAACCTTTGGAGAAGAATGGGTTAAAAATCCAATTAATAAAATAGGCTATTTTTTACACGGACGCCACACACCCCCACTCAGTGTTCAGGCGGGTGTGCAGGTGGGGGGGCTCCATGTATACGACTGGCGGTGAGTGGGGGATGGGTGGTGTCTGCTTGGTGTTCACCCATGTGAACACTAGCAGGATGGGTGGGGGTGTGTGTGTGCTCCCGCGCAATACCCACCTCCACGCATCGCACACCCACGGAGCCCTCCGGAAAACCAGAGGAGGCACTGTGGGTGAAGGTGGGTGGGTGTCCATGTAACTGGACACTCACACACCACGACAAAACACCCACCCACCCCACCTCTGTCCATGTAAAAAGGCCCATAGATTAGCAGTTGGAGCAAATTTATATACCGCACAGACAAATGCCCATTTGTTATGGTAATGAACTGCCTGTGCAAAATTTCAGAGTATGTTCCTCCCCATCTATTGAAGAAAAGTAGGGAGTGGGTGGATGGGAAGGAGCAATTCTCACCGCTTCCTTAGTGGGAGATGGCAATAAAGACACCATGGGGTGTGGGGCATGCTTAAGCGAAGGGACAAAGAAATGTGAACTTGTTGGGCTGTTGAGCATGACCACCCCCTTTTGGTGTGAAGGGAAAGCTCATGCCCACCTAACCCGTCCCTCTTCTGGGCACTGCCATCCCAGCATGCATCTGCAAGTGAGGGTGGATTGCTGGCAGACCTATCAGGAAAATAGATGAAAACCTGTATATTGGTATGTAGGAACAGTAAAGCAGACACTGACATACTGAAATAGAAAACTGAATTTGAGGAGAAGGTCATTGAATTAGTTTGAAATTTTCATGCAAGACACTTCTGTGCTTTAATTTATGCTGTATATTGAGAAAGTTCAATCCTGCTGTTTGGGACTTATCTGTGGGCCAAATCCAGGAATTGGAAAGGGGTCAAATAAAGAACAGTCTCATGTCAGATCTGGAGCGTGGGTCAGAGGTTCCTCACTCCTTTTATGTGCTTGTGTACTGATGTAAGAGCCTAACTTTAATTAGCCCAGTTTGTTGACCTCAAGTCACAGACAAGACACATTCAGTATTATAATTAAAATGTAGGGAAATATGTGATTTGTATAAATGGGTATTCTTGATTGTTCTAGCAATTGAAGAGGACTATAGACATGGAGTCCTTCAGAAACTGACAATTGAATTCAGAGGGCTTTGGGTTAACCTCAAGATGTGTGTGTAATTCTGATTAACTTTAATGAAACTTGTTATATATGTACTCAAGAGAATATAAAAATTACAAATTGTAGTTAAAAATTCTTCCAGAAAAGTCTTTCACCGTGACAATGAAGAGGGAAAAATTAAAGCCTATTACAATTATTAGCCATGGATATGAGATGTTTGACAATGGAAGTTTTTTTCCCCCTTTAAAATTCTGTGTTTGATGTCTGCCTACTGTAGAATTCTCAGATATCCTGTACTTTTAAGGACATTCCTTATTTCAGAACACAACAGCTCAATGGTATCTGTTGTTCCAGGGAGTTTTATCTTGCATTCCAAGTCTGCAACGAAGACAGTTCTTACAGGTGTAGCTCTGCTTTCCATAGGTCTTTTAGGAGTTATTTCTTTCTTTTAGGATTTATTTATTTAATGAAGGGTTTGTAAAATTCAGGGAATGTGATATAACCCTGTTTTCAAGGGAGTAGCTATAATAAAGGGACAGATGGTGCAGTTGCACCAGGGCCCTTGCCTGGGGGTGGGGTGGGGTGGGACACACTACCTCACACAGCTGCGTCCCTTGCTGTTGGGAGGGAGCGGGGTTAGAAGACCCTGTCTTCTGCACCAGGGTCCATTCAACGTAGCTATGCCCCCTTCCTTTTTTCCTTCATGTGCTGATTATATGCATGCCATCCCGCCCCCAACTGTTCATGTTTATATTCATATATAGATTCCTTATGTGCACTCTTTTCTTTGATGTACTATATTTGTACTTCCTTTTTCCTTACTTCCTTACTTCCTTTTTCTTCTCTGATTAGCATGACCTCCCTTTGGTTTTAGCTATCATTACTCTTTCCCTGCAAATTTTACAGCATTTGGAAATCTGACTTGAATCTATCCTATCTGATGTTAGCTACTTGTTTACTTTATTAGCTATATAGGGTATTTTCATATTCCATGGCCTCGAATCTCGCCATTGATTCCGGGCCGTGGTCAGGGGACAGACGAGACGGTCCCCTTGATCACGGGGGGGGGGGGGAATCACATTCAACACGGCACGTTACGAGATCACAGTGAACCACGGTGAATACCCACATGGTGATCGTGGTCCCGTAATGTCTGTTGGGGGAAATGGAAGCTCCCCACCAGAGGTTCACCCCCGTGAAACATGGGGGGGAATCACATTCAACATGCAAACGGAGGTCCTGGCCAGACCATCTCCATTTGCATGTTGAATGTGATTCCCCCCGTGATCAAGGGGACCGTCTCGTCTGTCCCCTGACCATGGCCCGGAATGAGCGGCGAGATTCCGGGCCGTGGTCAATGCTCTGGGGGGGCGGCGGGCGCTGCGGATGCATTGGCTACGGTGCCCGTCTGTGTCCTGGAGGGTGGGCGGGGGAGCTGTGTGGCCGCACATTGAGCCGCGCGACCCCTCCCCCGATTCCCCGCCAGGATCAGCCGGCACGTCTGTTTGATGGCCGTTTTGATCCCGCTGGGGGATCAATGGGCCCTGTCATGTCTGAAAATACCCATGCAAACGGAGATGGTCCGACCAGGACCACCGTTTGCGTGTTGAATGTGATTCCCCCCGTGATTCATGGGGGTGAACATCTGACGGGGAGCTTCCATTCCCCCCAACAGACGTTATGGGACCACGACCACCATGTGGGTATTCACCGTGGTTCACCGTGATCTCGTAACGTATGAAAATACCCATAGTCATCTTCACCATCAGAGCTGTTTCCAAACAACTTTGCACCCTGGGCAGGCAGCCTTTAGCTGTGCACCCTCCTCACCCCATCCCTCAGCCACAGGAAAGTACACTGGTATAAAACACTGCTATGAAACACTGGAGGGACACACTGGTGAGTTGGCCAGATATGCACATTTTAGAGGACACTTATGAGAAAATACAGGTTGCAGGGCTGCATTGGCTCCAATGGGTGTGGGGGAGGCAGCTTCAGGTGCCCCTCTCCTGCAGCTGCTGGGGGCAGGTATTGGATCATATGTGGCACCTCTTGTTCATGCAGTAGCCAGGTAGGGAAATTTCTAGTGCTTAATGTGACCTTTGTTTTTCCCAAAGTACTTCCTTTTCCCAGCAGATATTGAAGCAACCCCGCCACTACCACCTCCTTTCTGGTTCCAGCTGGGCTAAGCTGGTCTGATATAGAACAAAGCTTGGGAGAACCAGCAAGCATACTCAGTAGGGTATTTCCAGTCAGTTCAGCGAGGCTCCTCAGCAGGAGGAACCTACACCTGAGGGGAGGTAAAGGCCTATAACCAGAGGCTGCTGCTCATACCCTGTTCTGGCTGATTGCAGAATCTATAGACTAAGGGTGATTTCAGACATTACGGCGGGCCCCATTCACCATGCGCCGTGGGGTGGTTCGGACCACGGCCCGGGGTGAAGGGGCACACCAACAGACGTGCGCCGCTTCACCCCGGGCTGCGAGGACCGGCGAACCACGGCCCGTGGTGAATGGGGCCCGCCGTAACGTCTGTTGCGGCACCGCGGATTGCGGGGGGGGGGCGGGACTGCACGGTGCAGCATGCTGCTGCACGGCCCCCTCCCCTGTGTTCCTCAACGGCCCTCCCCCCGCCAGAAGGGCAGCGAGAGCGGCCAATCCGGCCGCACTCGCCACCGCGTTCGGGGGGGGAATCAATTCCACCACCAGCAGGGGTGAGTAAACAGACGATACGATTCGTTCACCCCTGCCGTGGTGGCCATTCACCACACTTCTGGACCCGCTCACATCCTCAGGTCCAGACGTGTGGTGAATGCAAATGTGTTCCGCGTTTGACTGTGGTGAACATCTGGCGGGTAGCAAACAGACGTTCACCTCAGTCAAATGCAGGCCGTGTTTGAGTGTGGTTCAGGCGTGGTGAATCTTGGATTCGTCACATCTGAAATCACCCTAAGTGGAAAAGATGTTGTCCTTTATCTCCAAAAGCAGCAACAAGGAAAAGGAACAAGTAAAGTAACCCGTACACTTACTGCTTGTTCAGCTCTGAATATACGGCAATGTTTTACCAGAGCTGTGGTACATGTAGTGAATTGTATGAGCTTTTCCTCTCCTGCCCTGATTATCTTTTGCAGGTGCTGAAGAAAATGATATGCTTGAATTGCTGAGGTTTTGTTTTATTTGTGAAAGAATTTGCTATAATCTTATATTGAACAGAGTGCATTTTAATTCCCGAGGAATATTATTATTACCGCTATCGGTTTTGTTTACACACACAAAGCTAGATCACCTTAAATAATTTTCTGTTGTCTTGCTTCCTTTCTGGAGCAACTCAGGGTGTGGTTAGCCTTAGTAGTGCAATTTTGCACATCCAGTTGTATGTACCTTCCACCACAGATGAGAGTGCTGCTGCCTCCACGCACAACACAGTACATGTCAAGCCCTCACCAAGGTTGAGCTGCTCCAGACACCCTATGTGACTCTTTGCAAGGGCATCTGCTGTTGCAAGCGGAAATAGGACTAAAGAAAGAAGGTGTTTTTAAAGGAGCAAGGCTTACGAAGGTGGGGAGTCCATGGTCATTAAGTGGGACAGCTGCAGAGCAACTCTCAAGTGGAGTGCATAGGGAGAGATTCTAATGGGTGGCTCCCAGCGTGGCTACAACGGCAGGCAACTCGCACTCCCCCTGCCATGGACCATGGGGGAGGGGGAAGTGTGCTGGGCTGGCCTTTGATATTGACATGTCCCAGAGAGAGCGCTGGGGAACCCGAATTCCCCAGCACTTGCAGTCAGTTCCTGTGACTTGCAAAGGTTGTGTCTCCCACCAACAGTGCCTATGAGCAGCGGACCAGTCCGCTGGCGTGGCTAGTTGCCGCAGTTCATACGTGTGGTGTATGGAACATATTCTGAAGGAGTACTGTTTCTTTAAGAGCTGACTTCCTGGTCCTTTCAGGATGTGAGGTGATCTTTGCACGAAGGCCTGCTATGCTGTGAGTTTGTGTCTTCTGTTTTTGTTCCTCCCTTTTCCCTAGTTGTGACATTCCCTCACTTCAATAAAGTTGGTTGGAGTTATGATGTCTGAAATGTGAAGCTTAAGCATAACAGTATAATTTCTGGCAACGAAGGTGGGATCTTTATAAAGAAAAAGGAGGGAAGAGGCTTCCAGAAAAAACAAAATGGCTGCCTATGGAAGCACAGATGTTTTTCAGTTCAATGAGAACCTCTGGCAAGTCAGGGTGCAGAACAACACATGCAGCCCTTCCTCCCTGCCCCCCACCATATTAAGATTTTGACATTTACGCTCAGAGGCTAGAGCAATATTTCCAAGTGAATGGCATTGAAGAGGATGAAAAGAAATGGGCTGTGTTCCTCACATTGGTGGGAAAGGTAACCTTTGCATTACTGAAGGACTTGGCTTATCCACAGGAGCCTGGACAAGTGGAATATAAAGATATTGTAAAAATCCTGAAGAGCCATTATGTACCTACCACTAACTTCTTTGTAGAACAATATAAATTCCACTTAAGAGACCAGAGGGAAGGGGAAAGTGTTTCAGACTTTCTTGCCAGTTTGAAAAAACTATCAGCGACGTCGTTTTGGAACTTTTTTGAAAGAAGCCTTGAGGAATTGAATTGGTTTTGGAATCAAGAATCCTGAATTGAGAGAGAAGCTGTTGGATATGGTACAAAAGAAGGAGCTGCCATTAGAGGGAACAGTAGAGTTAGCCCTCATGTTCAAAGCTACAAAAAAGCATTCCATACAGTTTGAGGAAAAGAGGAGACTGAGAAAAGGGTGGCAATGCAGACAGGTGCATCAAAAGAGACAGCCCATAAGCTCTGGCCCACATATAAGAGGGAACCGTGGTTTTGTTGTTTGAGGGCATCACACTAGCCTGAAAAATGCATCTTTATCGATCTACAGTGTCACAATCATGGCAAGAAAGGTCATGCTGCTCGCGCATATCATTTATCCTGAGGGCACCTGGAGAAGAACCCCACCACCGCCCGGCATCATCAGCCCAAGGGAGACTCCAGATGAGCTATGTAATTCCAAAAACCTTGCAAGGCAAGCTGCTAGCTTAATTACATGAACAGCATCAAGGAATAGTAGGAATGAATAATCTGGCCAGAAGTTATCTTTAGTGGCTGGATCTTGATTATGATAGAAAATTGGAAAGTAGTGAATGTGAGGTGTGTAACAGCCACAGGAACATGCCAGAAAAGATTCCCGCACCATCCATGGAAATGGGCTACAAGCCCTTGGCAAAGGTTACATATAGATTTTGCTGAAAAAGACAAGCAAATGTATTTAGTAGTGATTGATGCTTATTCCAGGTGGCCTGAAGTAATTCCCATGTCAACTACCTCCACAGCTAAAATGGTGGAAGTGCTTCACCAATTGTTTGCTTCTTATGGGTTGCCTGTGGAATTAGTCTCCGACAATGACTCCCAATTTATTTCAGACGAATTCCAAGCCTTTCTGAAACACAATGCTGTGAAACACATTCAGTCTCCCACCTATCATCCAGCTTCAAATGGGCTTGCGGAGCATTTTGTCCAGACTCTAAAAAGGTCTTTGGATAAAAATGAGGGTAGGTCCATGCAACACTGTATTGCAATTTTTTTGCTATGTTAAATGACCAACAGTGTTCTGCTTTTCACTATACAAAGTGGGGGCTACTTTTTTCCATGCGGGCCAACCAGTTTTAGTCCGAAGCTACAGGGGAGGAAAGAAGTGGGAATAAGGGGTTCTAACCAGAGTACTGGGTTCAGTAACCTATTTGATAGAAGTAAATTAGGGCACAATAAAGAGGCATGTGGATCAGCTGTTGCAAAAAACAATACTACAAGAAGCACAGAATAAAGACACCAACACCCCTGAATGTCATAGGGACCAGGGTTTTACTTATTTCTGGTCAGGTGATGAGTCTCATGAAATGACTGAGAGCGCCCCCAATTTGGAGAAAGATGCTGATAGGGTTGAATCTAATGTTTATGAAAAAGAGCAAGAGTCAGCAGCCAAACCGAGTTCTCTGGAGCTGTGTTCTCGGCCCAGATGGAATCACAAACCACCAGATAGATTAAATTTGTAAAAAAATAAAATTAAAAAAATACACGGGAGGAGAGTGTGGTGTATGGAACATGTAATAAAGGAGGACTGTTTCTTTAAGAGTTGACTTACTGGTTCTTTCAGAATGTGAGGTGATCACAACTATGCTGTGAGTTTGTGTCTTCTGTTTTTGTTTCCCCCTTTTCCCTAGTTGTGACATTCCCTCACTTCATTAAGTTTGGTTGGTATGATGCCTGAAGTGTGAAGCTTAAAAATAACAATATGGACAAGAGATGCATTGGTGCCCATTGCCACATGCTTTTTGGCTTGCCCCACACAGCACACCCTGGATTTTTCGCCAGTCGGTGGCCATGACTGGGTCTTACGTGGCTCATGAGAGCATTCATTCCCCCACACCACCTTCAGAGAGGCAGTCAGATGAGTGGCTCCTGGGTGGCCATGCCTGGTAGCATCTCATTTAAAAACACCCAGAAATACTTGGAGCAGACAGATAGACACATACTTCTCAGTGTCCAATGGAAAGAGATGTTTTGTCCCCTCTCCTGTTCAACGTGTATATGTAGCCACTTGGCGAGGTGGTCAGGAGGTTTGGCATGCGGTGTCATCAATATGCTGATGACACCCAGCTCTACCTCTCTTTTTTCATGAGAACCAGACCCGGCAGTCTCGGTGCTTGACGGGTGCCTTGAAGCTGGGGGGATTGGATGAGGCCAAACTGACTGAAGCTAAATCCCGACAATACAGGTGATGTTGGTAGGTAAGGCAGCGGGGGTGGTGACAGCCCCCATCATTGATGGGGTCTGTCCTCCGCTGGTTCCCCAGGTACGGAGTCTGGGGGTGCTCCTTGACTTGCAGCTCCACCTGGATGCTCAGGTGGAGGCTGTGGCAAGGAGTGCCTTCCGCCAATTATGTCTGGTGCGTCAGCTTCGGCCGTATGTTTTGGACTCTGACCTGGCCACCGTCATCCATGCCTTCATCACCTCTAGGCTTGACTACTGTAATGCGTTCTACGTGGGGCTACCTTTGGTGATGGTACGGAGACTGTAACTGGTGCAGAACGCGGCGACCCGTCTCCTGGTGGCATTGGGCTGCCGGGAACATATTACACTGGTTCTTCGGTCTCTGCATTGGCTGCCTGTAGTCTTCCGGGCCCAATTCAAGGTGTTAGTGCTTACCTATAAAGCCCTAAACAGCTTCTGCCCAACCTATTTGTGGGGCCACCTCACCCCTTGGGTTCTGGATCGGCCCCTGCGGTCATCGGGGGGTGCTCTCCTGGAGGTCCCCCGAGTCTGCCAGGGGGCCACGATGGAGAGGACCTTTTCGGTGGCCACCCCATGGCTATCGAACTCTCTGCTGGTGGATGCCCGTTTGGCCCCGGAACTCCCCTCATTTCGACGCTGTTGTAAGACATGGCTGTTCCGCCTGGCTTTTTAGGGGGAGGATGGGTAGGGTGGGGGGAATGGGTTAGGGTGGTGGGTGGTTAGGGATTTTTACTCCTCCCTTCGTTGTTGTTTTAAAGTTATTTTGATGTTTTTTAATATTCGATGTTGTGCACTGCCCAGAGCTGCCT
Organism: Sphenodon punctatus; assembly: GCA_003113815.1. Lineage (NCBI taxonomy): Eukaryota > Metazoa > Chordata > Lepidosauria > Sphenodontia > Sphenodontidae > Sphenodon > Sphenodon punctatus. The sequence goes on from QEPC01015544.1 coordinate 134,237, forward strand.
GTGGCAGGATGGGCAGGTTAGAAATTTGTAAAACTAAATAAATATGGAACCTATGGAATTTCCCAAAGCACCATCTCAGCAACTGAGCATGCCCCATGGCTGCAGAATAGGGTAGGAAATTCCTAGTACCACTGCTTGGCATGGTCAGATACTGAGCTTGGGGGCCAGGGAGACCTATGTCAGACATGCACACACATGCAATTGTGTCAGCCATAGGCTCCGATTGAGTCACTGAGGGGACCTGCGATCAAGTTACTTGTGACTCAGTTACTTGGTAGGGTGGAGCCGACATGGGGAGGTAGAAGATGGGCACAGATTGTGGGGCAGAGGAAGCAATTGTTTTCTGACCTTGTTGACTTTGCCATGATGTAAGGGAAGCACGGGATAATTCCTGTTTCCCTCCCAGCTATATCCTGAAGGTTATGGTCCAAATATTTGTTGAGCTGGCCAAGATAAGAATATTTTTCCTACCTCTAACAGATCCACACCAAATAGAGGGTGTTAACAAACATTATAGTGGCTTGTTTTGACCCACAGAGGCTTGCGAGCCTCTGGCACATTTGCTACTGCCCTGCGAGATGTTCGCCCAGGATTACACCTGGGTGTGTCAGTGGTGAGCCCATGTTGTATTCCCAAAAACCTCTGGGATTCCAGCCCGGGCTGCCGTCAGTCTGATCGGGCCAAAGCAGGCCACAGCAGGCTATAACATTTGTTATGGCCCGGTGCCCGCCATGACCCGGCCTGGATTGGGTCCACCAGGACTGCCCATCATTGCGGGGGGAGAGGCGCTGGGTGCACCATGGGGTGGGGCTGCCCGGTCATATGTTTGTGCGGCTCCCCTCCTTCCTGGCAGCCAGGCAGTCAGCATGTTTGTTGTGTCAGCGGACCTGGTTGATGGCGGCGCTCTGCCATCAATTCTGTTGACACCCAGACTTACACACTCCAGGCAGGGCCCTAACCCTAATAATGCCTTGCCTGCTGGCTGAGAGTTCTCTCTCCCTCTCTTGCTGGACCTAAGTGCCAAGCAGTCACCTTCCTCCCCCATCTCACTCTGCCCTGCCATGCCCATGACACTCATAAGCCCCTTTCCATCTGCCTTGCCCTCTCTGCAGCCGTTGCTGCTGGGTCCATAAGACCTCTGCTCTAGGCCTCCCCTCACCTTCCCCAACCCCCACCTGGACTGTCAGGCTCCAAGCTCCCTATGGTACCCCCATCCGTCTCCCTGGGCACTGCTGATCACTTTAGACCTCTGCTCTGGGGCCCCCTCGATCCTCTATCCCTCTGGGCTCTCTCCCAGCAGGTTAAGGAGTGGAAAGGGAAAGTACAGTGCTACTGCCATGACTGAGAGTGCCACTCCCTGCACTGTCTGGTGGTGGTGGGGCTTTTGGGCACCTGTAGTGGGATTCAGGATAGCCTACTGTGCAGGTCTATTTTCCTTGCTTTCATCATGCCCCCAGAGCTGCTTTGAGCACCATAGTATCCATAATGCTGTTTTACATCATTTTCAGAAGAACCATATTCTAGCTATTTTTCAACTTCTTGTACAACTTCATTTTTTACCTGACTATTAATAGACATATAAGTGTCTGAATCAATTTCATGCATTGTCATTCTTTAAGGGCTTGTACCTGTATGGTGCTGAACATTCATGATGGGTTCTGAACTCTGTGATAGTTGAGGGCACTTGGCACCTTGCAGATTCAAATGATAAATTCCTGTCTGAAAATGTTGTCAACTCCTGGTGTTAACAAACATGACAGTGGCCTGCTGTGGCCCATCTGGCCCAAGGGCCACTGCCACTTTTGTTGACTGGCCACCAGATGTTGACTCTAGATTGTTTCTGGGCATGGTAGCGGCTAGACCTTTTGGTTCACAGCCCAGGCTACCATCTGCCTGATCAGGCCAGAAAAGTCTACAGCGGGCTATAACTTTTGTTATACTTGCTGTGGTCTGGTCCAGATTGGGGCCACCATTGCCGCTCATCATGATGGGAGTGCTGGGCATAGCACAGGAATGGGGCTGGCTGCAAATCCAATGCTGCTCCGCAGCCCCCTGGCCCAGCCACATGAACGTTTGTACCGCAGCCAGACCTGATCCTGACCTTGTTGCCAGCATCTTCCCAGTCCAGATCAAGTTGTGACGGCGGCAGTCCACCATTACTTGTGTTAAAACCCTCTGAAAGTGTGTAAGCATTTGAAAACAATTCATGTTAAGAATCCCTTGAAGAAAAATGCTTTCAGAGAATGCAACGTGCTGGGATGACTTGTACAGTTGTGCCAAAGCAGTTTTAACCTATTCTAAAATCCAAATCACTTGATGGAATGTTATTAGTTAGGAAACAGTCATCACATGTGCCAAGCAAATGTCAGCAAACAGGTGGCATAAATCATCTATTTTAGTTGACTCAAATTTGTTGGTGGTTTTTTGTTACAGACATTTCCTTTCTTCTCTTTCAGAACTGATTAAGTTCTGTTTTATTTGTGCGCAGTGAAAAGGAAGATAAATATATGTTAATCAGTAGGTTGAGAATATATCTTTAAAGAAAAATATTTTGATTTTGACAATATTTTATTCTGCCAAACTTTTAAAGCTCCTTCCTCTATGCATTCTGTGCATGTATGTTTTATCCCCTTCCCACCTCTCCAATCATATGTTAAATCTGAAACCACAATAAGTGCCAAGGGCTACTGAGCGTAACCTTTTATAGATTATTTTATTGTACTGATTTAGTGCTCACTTTACAAGATCTTTCTCTTTACAAGAGCTCTCTTTTCCCCTTCCCCTCTCTGTGTATGTGTGTTTTTTGTTTATTTGGTTCAGCTTTACTGGGGTGGTATAAACTTTCAACATTAAAATGAGAATAAATCCTTGTTAATTATTTGTACAACAGTTTAGGTGCCACTATCTGAAATTCAGCTAGGCACTGTTGTCCAGACACACAAACCTTAAGACCTCAAAGGTCTTAAGTTCTTACTAGACAAGGCAGGCAGACAGAGTGTGTGTTATTGGGTGGGGAGGAGATGGAAGGTGGGTGAGAGAAGCAACAGGACTAAATCACACAGCAGGTCCTGTGAAAGGACTTTTGATTCCCAAGCTATTACCCTCTAGACCCCTGTCACAGCTGACTTCAAGGGAGGTTGCAATAATTGGTGTGGAAGGTGCTGCCGCACTGGGGCCGACAAGCCTGGGGATCCATGTACATGTAGAATGCATATGCTGCGCACACTGGAGCGGAGAGCCCCAACGCCCTGTCGCACATTCCACCTTCTGCACCAGGGCCCATTCCGACCAAGCTATGCCCCTGGCTGACTTCCAGTATCCACTAGACCAGCAGTGGGAAACATTTGCCCCACCCTCTCTGGAAGCCAGATACCCATCCCCACAGGCTGGAACATCCTGTGGGTGGGAGGGGCAAGTGTGACCCCCTACATTGGTGACATAACCTCTTCGTTATGGTTTGGTAGCTGCTTACAAAGGGAGTAGTGTTACCTGCAAAAGGGGCTTGGCCATCTTCGCAGAAGTGCTCCATTGCTGTGAGATGCCGGCACAAGCCACGGAATGCAGCCATCAGATGTTTGAATGGGAGTGCAGGGGGTGCTCCATGGACTGGTTAGTGGCAGGTCACAGAGAGAGCACAGGCCAGAAGTTCCCCACCCACAAAGGGCACACCATGATTTCCTTTAAAAAGACGCCTATAAGAGGTACAGATAGGACACAAGCAGCAGTAGCTTAAACTGAATTTTGTGCTGATTAAGGCCTTGATGCTGTAAAGATTTGTAAGCAATTTATTTTAAACACCATGGGTTTGATTTAAAATTAAGTTACATCAGTGTAATTGGTCCTGTGGCATAAGGTTAGGAATACGTGCAAGGTTTTGCCGGAGTGAGACCTAGATAAAAAATCCATTAATATTGGAACTCATTGTGGACTAATTCAGAAAAAGAAAAACTTACGTTTAAATACTTTGCAGAACTATGATAGATATAAACACTGGCATGGAAGACAAGCATAAACAAAAACATAAGTGCTTTTCAGAATTCGAGTGAATTGTAATTTATATCAGCTTAGTCGAAATAAGTAGAATACAGGTGGTGTTTTTTTTATAAAGCTGAATTCAAATGCTTTATTTATATATTCAAACTTATATTCTGCCCTTCTCCTAAGGCTCAGGAGTTGATCGCTTTAAAATCAACCAAAACGACAACCTTGATTTAGACAAGAATTATTTTCAGAAGACATTTTCCCAGGTTTTCCATCACAGAGTTCTTATTGAGCATTCTAAATGTTAGTTTGTTATGGATTTTAACTAGATTATAATGACATCATTTCAGGAATTATCATACATTCCCCAGCTGCTAGGATCGGAGGCCAGGGGGGTAGAGGCAGAGTAGCTGTAATCTATAAAGACACCTTGACCTTCCAAAGGTATCTGGTGCCTGACTCGTCCAATATGGATGAGCATGGCTGACTCCCTGACTGCTCTAGCTGAGCTGCTCTTGGAGGTAGCATTGGAATCTCCCAGACTTACTGTCTTAGGGGATTTCAACATGCATGCTGAGACCAGTCTTTCAGGGGCAGAGCAGGAATTCACGGCTGCCATGACAACCATGAACCTATCCCAGATAGTATCTGGTGGGACACAGGTTGGATTTGATGTTTTTCACCAGCCTGGAATTGGGGGTTCTGATTATCGGGGGTGTTACGACACCATTGTCACGGTCAGATCATTGCCTTCTGAAGGCACAGATCTCTACCCTTTTATGCCCTTGTTGGGGTGGTGGACCTATTAGGATGGTCCACTCTCGGAGCCTTATGGTTCCAGTTGGCTTCCAGAACTCTCTGGGGTGTTTACCTAATGACCTTGATGGCTACTCTGTCGATGGCCTGGTCACTTTATGGAATGACATCTTGACCATGGCTATTGACATGGTTGCATCCAGGCATCTGCTTCCACCGCTGTGGCAGCACAGGTCTCCCTGGTATATGGAGGACCTGAGGCAGCAGAAGTTGGAGGGTAGGCGGTTAGAGCACAGGTGGCACTCAATAGGGATGGGCGAACAGATCGCTGTTCGGGTTCGGCCGTTCGTTTCGGCTGCGTTTGTTTCGTTCGTTCGTTTCAGCCGTTCGTTTCGGATGCGTTCGGTTCGTTCGCCGAGTTCGGGTTCGGCTGTTCGGTTCGGT
>QEPC01015544.1:139958-152483 GCA_003113815.1 Sphenodon punctatus
AGAAGAGGAGTCTGTAGTGAAATACATACATACTCAATGAGTCTGTACAGTGAAATGCATAACACAAGGTTTCAGTTCAAGGTTTAAGTTTCATTTCAGTACAAAACTGAAATGAAACTTAAAGCAATCTAAAAATCCTACTCAACGCCTGCTGTTCAGGAACAGTGACTAGCTCAGAAGGTGTTGGGAAGGGGGGGGCAGATAATTAGTTTCGTTTCTTGCAAGCCTCTCTCCACCCCTGGTGCCTGGAAGTCTGCTCCTCAGTGACTACACCTCCCTGTCATGTTTGACCTTCCAGTGAACCTTTTTTTGCCACCCCAACTCATCCGAATGCGATCCAAACTTACCGAACTGTTCGGCCATTTCGCCGTTCGGTGTTCGGATTGTTTGGTGTGTTCGTGTTCATGTTTGGTCATCCGAACAGTTCGAGTTCGGGCTGAACTCCAAACTTCCGAACCGCGTTCGCCCATCCCTAGCACTCAACTCGTGCTGAAGCTGACTGAGTGCGTCGTAGATTTTTTTTAAAGGATACTATGTCATGGTTGTGATGGCAGTGAAGAAAGCTTTTTTCTCTGCTATCATAGCGTCTGCAAAGTCTCGTGCAGTGGAGCTGTTCCAGCTGGTGAGGGGCCTGTTTATCCAGTGTGCCTCCGCCCAGAAATGGAGTCATCTGATGCCCACTGTGACAATTTTATTAATTACTTTGCAGATAAAATCGCTTGTATTCACTATGACTTGGGGGCTGCCATTTTACCTGCAGAGTCAGAGTTTGAGGTTATGGAAGCTTAGTCCTGTCCTGTTTGTTTGGATTGGTTTCAGTCAGTGAGGGCAATCAGTTGTGAACTGGATCTTTGCACATCCTGGCTGGTGAAAGTCACCCAGGAGACACTGGGGCCATTGCTGGCTGGGGCTGTCAACACCTCCCTTTGCGAGGGTAGGGTGTCAGATGTCCTTAAAACTGCAGTTGTCCAGCCCCTGCTTAAGAAGTCATCTTTGGATGCTGATTCCCCGGTCAGTTATTGGTCTGTCTCTAACCTTCCCTTTTTAGGGAAGATTGTTGAATGGGTGGTTGCTGGACAGCTTCAGGCTAATCTCGACACTATCGGATTTCTAAGCCTGTTCTCGTTGGACTTCCATCCTGGGTATGGTATGGAGACTGCAGTTGTTGCCTTTCTTGATGACCTGCACCTGGAGATTGACAAGGGGAATTCTACCCTGTTAATTCCAGTTGGACCTTTCGGTGGCCTTTGATACAGTTGACCACGGGGTGTTGTTGACATGACTCAGGGATCTGGTGGGGGTGTGCAGGACCGCTCTTGAGTGGTTCTGCTCTTTCCTGTCAGGGAGGTCCCAGAGACTGGTGATGGGTGATTGCTTATCGTCCTCTTGGGACCTCCCCTGTGGGATCCTGCAGGGTTCCATTCTCTCCCCCCTCTTGTGTATATGAGGCTGCTGGATGAGGTCATTCGGAGGATTGAGGTGAAGTGCCATCAGTATGTTGATGACACTTGGCTCTACCTCTCTTTTTCATCCAACCCAGACCCTGCAGTCTTGGTTATTACCCTGATGCCTGGCTGCTCTTGGTGACTGGAGGAAGATGAGCCGATTGAGGCTGAATCCAGACAAGACTGAGGTGATGATGGTTGGCTGGCCTTGTGACCTGGAGGCGATTGGGACTCCTGTTATTGACGGAGTCTGGCCCTCTCTGGTAAGTCAGGTTTTCAGCCTCAGAGTGCTTCTGGACCCCTTGTTGTGCCTGGATTGTCAGGTTGGGCTGCTGGCTAGGAGCGCTTTTCACCAACTCCATTTGGTGAGGAGGCTGCAGCCTTTACTTTCTGATTCAGATCTGGCCACTGTCATCCATGCTTTCATCACCTCAAGGCCAGACTACTGCAGTGCGCTCTATGTGAGGCTGCCCTTGGTGACTGTTCGGAGGCTGCAGCTGGGAGAGAATGCAATGGCTTGCCTCCTTTCAGGAGCAAGGTGTTGGAAGCACATGACACTGGAGCTCCGAAGTCTGCACTGGCTCCCTATAGCTTTCCAGACACAACTCAAGGTGCTGGTTTTGACCTTCAAAGCCCTAAATCGGGGGTGGGGAACCTTCTCCCTCCTGGGGGCCACTTTGAAAGCTTGCACGAGCTCTGGGGGCCACACAGACGTCGGGGCAGGAGTGCTTAAGGGATGCACTCAAGGAATGAGGGCGCAAATCATGGATCTGGGCCATGGAACTGTCCCCTATCCTTGTTTGCATGACCTCATCTCTGCTTCTCCCCTTGAGCTCAGTTTTTCAGTGACTGGAGGTAAGAACTGGATCCAAAGGCCAGATCCAGGAAATGGAAAGGGGCCACATAAAAACTTGCCTCACGCCACATTTGGCCCCCCAGGCCTGAGGTTCCTCACCCCTGCCCTAAATGTTCTGGGCCCCACATATCTGAGAGACCGCCTGTCCTTCCACGCCCCACCCTGACCCATGCAGTCGGCCGGGAGCACCTCCATGTAGCTGCCATCTGTTAGTGTTGTTTCCACGTTGAGGGCTTGCAGGGGGACATTCTCAGCGACTGCTCCAATACTGTGGAACTCCCTTCCCCCAGAAGCTCATTTGATCCTGAGCCTGGGCATCTTCCAGAGCCAATTTAAGACTTTTCTTTTTGTTAAGGCATTTAGTGGACAGGAATGGGGGTTGGGGTAGGGGAGTGAGGGGGTGTTTGGTTAGGGTTTTGTGGGTTTGTGGTGGGGAGAGAGGGTGAGGGAAAGGTTGGGGTGTGTTTTTATGTTTTATATGCATTATTTGTATTGTTTTGTAATCTGCCCTGAGCCTTCTGGGAAGGGTGGAGTAAAAATCAAAATAAATAAATAAAATACAGATCAAAGCCTCATCATGAAGCTGACACATCTAAGCATGTTGTCTGATAAAATCTCATCCTAAAAGTACTTGAAAAACTTTAACGTTTTTCTTTGTGAATATAAAATTTTAAATCTGAATCCCCCACCCCCACTCCCTTTTCAATGAATGTGTGAATACGGCTTCTCACCTTAACTTGGTGTTAGTCAGCCTCTCCGGCATGACACCCTGGTGTTCTGCTGGCACAACTCTGCTGTCAGTGCACATATGACTTCCCTCTTGCTCCTAGCTCAGTGCTCTTCTGCCACCTCCTTCCCCTCAGAGGCTGCTAAGGGGACGGGGTGGTGCACGATCTTTGAAGGAGCACTTGCTGTCAGCCTCCAGCCAATTGGGCAGACAGCCTGTTCCTATGGTCCCACTGTAGGAAAGCAGCCAAACGAAGACATGGGGTGGCTGGAGAGGAGCAGCGATGATACTGGTAGTGAATGCCATGATAGGAAGCAGGGAGCTAACAGAGGCGGGCGCTTTTGGTTAGTTTGATGGTATTTGATCTATTTGATTGCACTTGATCTGTTAGCAGTGCACATCCTGAAGTGGGACAACCCATTTTATATCGTTTCAAAACCAATTAAACATAGTAGGCAGAAACGTTCAACTCAAACTTTATTAGGTTTGTGGTGTTCTTAGCAATTGTTGGGTAGAAGCTCTCATGCGAGAAATATTATATATAAATACTCAGTTTGTTCTCATAATCACATCTGATATATAAAAAATTATTAAATTAGGCTTGTTTTCATTCTTTCACACTATTATATGTTGATTCATTTGTATGGTTCAATAAAATTGTACTGGGCACACCATAGTTTAGCAGCCAAAAAAGGTGGCCCATGCTTGAAAAGTTTGGGAACCACAAATCTAAGTAGAAGCAGGAGTGCCTCAAAGCAGGTTTGCTCAATATTTTGTGGTAACTCACTGATTTTGCCATCATCAGAAACCTTTTGTTTTAAAAATGCTTACAGCGCCTGTTACTATTAGGAATTGTAGCAGGGAAATTGAGCAAGAGGGCATGTATGGTGCTCATAGTGGTATAATGATGTACACACTTTACAACCATTGACTGAAATGGAAATCAAAAGGCTCTGGGTGTTTTTAAATGAGCAAAGCTCGGGGGTGTGTCTATGGCTGTGAGTGGCATTCAGGTAGAGTGAATGAAGAGGGACTCTAACAGGCAACTCCCAGCATGGCTACTGCAGCAGCCACCGCACACTCCCCGTGCCCCAGACCATGGGGGAGGGGGAACGTGCTAGGCTGGCCTGATGTTGACAGGTCCCGGCAATGAGCGCTGAGGAACCCAGGCTCCCTAGTGCTCGTGGCCATTAACTTGGACATGCACAGGCCGTTTCCCCCGCCCACAGTGCCTATGGCCTTTTCACATGGGCGTTCCCCCCCCCCCCGCACACATGTGCAGTGGGGGGATGCCTGTGGTGTGTGGTGGGGGGGCTTCCATGGGAATGGCACCTGTGGTGGGTGGGGGTGCGTGTGCATTCCACCCATCTCCACCCATCACCAACGCACGGAGCAATGGGCTCCAATGCCAGTTGCTCCATGCGTGGAGATGGGGGAAGGTGAGTGGAGATAGGGGGTGCACCCGTGGGAATGGCCACACACCCACCGCGGGCTCACACCCATCCCACCCACTGTGGCCCGGTCGAAAAGTCCCTATGAGCAGCAGACTGGTCTGCTGGTGTGGGTGGCTGCCCCAGTTCATACATGCAGGGGATGCATGGACACCATTGCCACAGACCTTTTCGACTTGCCCTGCATGGTGCACTCCGAATTTGTTGGCAGTGCACCATGAGTGTGTGCTGAGTGGCTCACAGGAGCACACAATCCCCTGCACCATCTTCATACGGGTGGTTGGATGAGTGGCTCTTGGGTGGCCATGTCTTGTAGTATCATTTAAAAACACCCTCTTACTAAGCATTGCAACTTAGCGGGTCACACTAAATATACAAACCTGTCAAGACCATGGGATATAATGCTTTATAAATGCTGTAGCACTATAAGAAGCACAGAGGATAGGTGATGTAAATGAATGCTGTTCACTATGTCTGGCATCTTCTAAGACATTTTTGAAGTTTTCCTTCTAGACAGTGATTTTGTATTCTCCAAATCCTTTGTAATGATGAGATTTTTACAAATGATAAATTAGCTCTCTTGAGTTTATTGCAGACACTTTTAAAAGCACATGGAAATACACAAACCTATGTAGAATGTGAGTTAAGGTTGCCACACCTCCCCATCTTGACATTATCAAACTATAAAAGACAGGAAATGCAAAGTAGCATCTGTAGATGTATTCAGGGTGCAAAGGTTTACAGTGACCAGGTTTCTAGGAACTTAGCACTAGAGAATTAGAAAGTAACCTAATAGATTTTATTAGAAAATAATTTATTAATCTTTATTCAGAAAGAAAAGAGATCATAGATGAAACTCTGACCTCATTCAAGACAATAGAAACAGCTAACTAACACCATGAATATGAGGCAGCTTGGAGTGCCTCACCTAAAATTTAAGCATACTGTTTGTTGTTCTGCCTGCCCTGTCCCATAATTTGGAATATATAAGATAGGAGGTATAACAAGAAAACCTGGCACAAAGGACAGTCCTCCACCATTAAAGTCAATGAGAGTTTTGTCAGTTGACCACAGTGGGTGGCGAATTGCATTCTCAAAGCCCAATCCAAGGTGCATGCACCATGCTCAGGGTGTGCGTGCACTGAACACATTGTATAAGAATTGGTCTCTCAAACTCAATTGCACTCTTTGAATAGAAGAGAGAAGCAACAAAGCAAGCTTTGTAAGTGAAGAACAGCAAAGCTAATATTCCAGCCCATAAACTGTCCTTCCATGCCCCATTGCAGCCCCTGCAATCTGCCGGGAACGCTCCCTGTGGGTACTGTCTGTTAGCTTTGTTCATACGACAACGGCTCACAGGGAGGCATTCTCGGTTGCTGCCCCAATGCTCTGGAATTTCCTTTCCCCAGAGGTTCGTTTGAGCCCAAGCCTGGGCGTTTTCCAGAGGTGGTGTAAGACCTTTCTTTGGAAAGGCATTTGGTGGGCGGGGGTAGGGAATTGGGATGGATTTGGGAGGAGTGATTGTATTGGGTGCATTTGTTGGAGGTTGTAGTAAGGTTGCGGGGGAGGGTTTTTCTATTGTTAATGCTTTTATGATCTGTAAGCCACCCGTAGTCTTTGGAAAGGGTGGCATATAAATTTAAATAAAATAAATAAATAAATAAACTAGAGGAGTAGGTCCTGGATAAGAGTGTATTGGAAAGTTGGATTTCACTTCCCCACCACCTGTACTTCAGCTGAATAGGTTTCAAACAGAGGCTATATGTGAGTGGGCAATATGAGTTTTACAATTTGGGATTAAATATAAACTTCGGTACCTTAAAGTTTTAGTAAGGTTACAATTATATAAACATTTTTGTCAGAGTAGCATTATTGTAACAAATGATCATTAAGTTCATGAGGTTATAACAGAACAAAAACTATACCAGATTGCAAGACACTAATAAAGAGTCCTAAGGCACAAGTTCAAACAACATCTGTTAGACTTACTTTTATATTTGAAAGAGTGCAGTAAATAGTTTGTTGGCTTCGGCATAATTTATAGACCTTTTTAGGTACTCAAATTTTTAAAATAGAGATTTCATGGCTAATTATATCAAAGTTGGATTTAATGAAAAGTCAAAATTGACTATATCCAAAGCAGTTTATTTTCTTTTGTCTAGTTTGCATAATACTGTTTCACTAGTAAAGTGAATGATGAAACATTGCATTTTCATATTTACAACATATTTACATGATTTTTGAAATCAGTTATTCTTAATGAATCTTTGTACTCATTCATTTAGTTAGCTGAGCATATTTCAGAGTAGAATGGAGCCCCTTGAATCTGCCTTGACCCCTGAAGTCAAGGAAATTTAGAGTTAAAAGCTACATATTTGCATCTTTTTACGCTTGTCTGTGATGCTTATGAGCATAGTATCTGAACTCCCCTCACGTATTAAACTGTGATCTTGTCCCCACTTTATGAACAGGAAATTGAAATGCAGCAAGATTAGCTGATTTGTCCAAAGTTATACAGGAATTCTGTGACACAAAAAGAAATGTAATATGTATCTTTTGAATTCTGAGCACAAGCCTGTCCCACCTGTTACAGATATTATATTTCCACTTCCAAAGAGTGAGCAATGCTCAGATGGGTCTTTCAAATTTTTGTGAAATCATCTCACATGCATACTATACCCTCCAATAGTACACTTTTGCCTGGTACATTAACGGGTTTTGTTATCTTTTACCTGGATCCCAGCAATGTAAACTTTGTATATTGTTCAGCAGACAATGGGTGTTTTTAAACAAGACACATCCACACATGGACCCCCCACTATCCACGCGTCCAACTGCTCATGTGACAGTGGTGCATGGGGAGACGCGGACCCGTGACCCATACAGTGGCCACTCATGGCCATGCACGGAACACTCCTGAAAAATCTAGAGTGTCTTGTGCGGACCAGGGTGGCTGCCACAATGGACAAGGCAGTCGTGCTAGGAGCCACTCATTCGAAGTGCTCAGCGCACGTGTGCGTGGGCGCCCTGCAGCCACGCCACTCAGCGGCCATGGACCGCCCCCCATGCGGTACTTGTTTAAAAACACCGAATGGGGGTCATTAACACCAGCTGGAGAAAGAGCTCTTTGACTGGAAAGGCAATGAATCTGAAATTGGAGGCACTGACTAGGAGGCACATTGCTAGGGGGCTGGAGTGGTGCACCTCTCCTCATTTTAGCAAGTTTGGGATAAGCAGGGCTGTCAAAGAACAAAGAAAGAGAACACCTGGGGGAGAGGGAACTGAAAACCAAAAGAGATAGGACCAGTGTGGGTATGTTTTGAAAGATATTTCTTTGGCTGTAGGTTTTAGTTTTAAAGGCACTTGGAGGATCCCAGGTGGAAACGCCCATGTCTCTTTCAGCAGGTAAAGTCAATGCACCCATTTGAGAATTTGGGTTTTTTAATAGGCTGAGTTTTGCCTTAAGTTATCAGTCCTGCACATGTGTGTTTGCAGAACCTCTCAAACAGACATTCTTTTTCCCCAACTCTCCCCCAAAGTTAGTCATTGAGCTATTATGGTTTTCATAAACAAATGCAGGTTTGTGAAAATTATGGGTGACATGAAGTGTACCTGTTTTTCTTACAACATCAGGTTAGCTATATTTTTTTAATGTTTATTACAGTCTGACATGGAAGCTTTAGCACCATTTGAATTAATATCAATAGGTATTTATTTGTGTCCCCAGTGCATAAATGCAGCTTTCTACACCCTGACAAAGCCTTTTATTCTCAGCAGTTGTTACAGGGATCTGCTACCCAGCAACCATTACTATATTATTTCTAGTGTTAACCTGTGCTGACTGGATCAAAGGCAGACTTGTACTCTGCTTATGCTCTCTTCCTGTTTTCAGGGGTCCTTGTTTGACTCCAGCTATCAAATAAGGGATTTACACTTCTGCATGGAGAGGCAAAGATTTCACATAGTAGATTATAAATCCAGTGAGCAGCATGCTATAAACATTAGTGTCTCATAACCATGATTTATATCTGTCTTGTTTAGCTCTTGAACATATCTCATTTCCTTGTTATCTTTTCATTTTCAGTACTTAACCATGCTGTTAAATTTCACGCATGATGTAACAGGATCTAAAACCCTGTTATATATTTGCATGGTGTGAGAAGTTGTGAATTATGTAAAACAGAAGAAAGTAAAACTGATTTAAACAACTTGCTCATTATGCATGGTCATGCACATACAGACATAATGACAAAATATACGTTTATTGCTGAAATTGAGTAGCTAGCATTACGTCTGGTAACACCCAAGTACATTCTTGCCTCTGGTTAATAAATTAAATAAGTAAGACTTTATCAACATCTGGTATCTGCCTTTTTAGTACCTCTAAATGAACAACCAGTGCATGGTGACCTTTGATATTATTTTGGTGCCTAGTTGGAATTCTTAGTTAGGGAAAAAGCTGTGGTCATCATGTTCCTATATATTTCTATATCTTAATCCATTTTTTTAACTCCTTGTGTATGTATGCATGCTACAAAACCACCGTATACACTTTGCTGTTCAGAAAGGAAAACAAGGCTGCTCTGTTCATGCATCAGAATTTGATCAGTGCTTCCCCAAGTAGCATATTTAAGCACATCAATAAAACGCTAGGCCCTGGCTACAAACATTTACACACATGCCTAAGTCTAAAACTCCGAGTAGACTCTTTGATTTTAAGGGTATAGTTGTGTTTTGGAATTTTCCCCACAATCAGTACTGTGGCCGGTAACGCTTTTCTGTCATTTTCCCCAAATACACAAGCACCCTTGCTTTCTCTCCTACATGTTTTCTCTTACCTCTCCATCTAGTTCCATGATTTACTGGCAGAATATCTAAATAAGTAACAATCAGCACATACAGGCCTGTGATCTTGCACAGTAGTGGGACTTTCCTTATTATTTATTTAATTAATTGATTTATATAGCACCAACAACGCACCTGGCACTGTACAATCATCAACATTGCCACCATTAATTTTAAACTGAAATCTGCCTACATACTTTATAAGCACTCAGACTTTAGGTAAAAATTAGTAAACTATGTAGTGGAATCATCAGTTAATAATTGTAATTGTAATTTCTGACTATTCCACAAATGCAATTAAAGGAAGATACAAAAAAAATCATATAGCATATCCCCAAGTATCCCCTCATCATATGAATTCCTTTTCAGAATTCAGACAGAGGTTGGTCATGTCTCATTGAACATTAATTCTGCTGGGAAGAGCGCCAAACTGCAGGGAGATCAGAGGAGATTCCTTGACAGAGAAAAGAAAATGAAAACCATAACACATCAGCTCCTACACTTCAGCAAATAAACTTTCTAGCAAGCCCTGTTCATTTCCACCTGCTAACCCACAGAGATAACAAGTATGTGCAATTGAGAATCATTAATGTGCTGTGGCAGGGTTACCACCTCTCACAGTTTTAGCAGGTGCGTGCTTCAGAATTTTAGGTGTTTTCTTAAAGCACCAGTTGCTAAAATTTCAGTGGGTTTTTCTGTGCTTGTTTTGTTAAAGTCTGGCCCTCATGCTTACTGAGAAATTATTGAAAACAAACTGCAGTGTACCTACCCTAAACTTACAGAAGCCAACAAAGAGCTTGCTCTTTCTTTCTTTCTTTCTTTCTTTCTTGTAGAAAGAAACAGGAAAAGAAACCCATGATTTCTGAGGCAAGCTTTTGATTTGGGGGCCCTGATTTATGATTTTTTAAGAACATTTGGTGATGGCAACTCTCCTAGATGTCATTTACAACTGATGCCACAAAGTAACGTACATTATCTGCAACCTTTGAGTGGCATTCAGAGTGGTCCAACTTTGCACAAAAAGCAGTAATTACTTTGGGTGATTAAAAAAACATGGAAATCTTATTGTTAGGGTTGGAAGATGACATGTGCATTTTTAATTTTGGGGATTGGCAATCCAGTTGTGGTTCCGATTACCATCAGGAATACAAGGAAGGATGAGACTGAAGGGATGAATTCTGATGTCTGAGGTTAATTGCTTAAATGTGACAAAGTGACCAAGATGGAATTTTGAACACACGGGGGGGAAGGGGGTTAACACACATGAGTGACCTTGGATTTACCTTGAGAGATACTGGATGGAGTGTAAAAAGGGAACCCCTGCAGGACAGGAAGAGAGTGTGCAAAGAGACTGCTTGAGAAAAAGTTACAGAAGGAGGGTGTGCATGCCACAGAAGTAAGGACTGAGACAGGGTAGGGAGTCTCTAGTCATGTTCTTTGTTGTTTACTTGCTGGGCTAAATCCATGATCAGGCTTTCACAGAGAGTGATGGAAGAGACTGATGTAATTTATCTAATTTTCTGGATACCATCACCATCCCTGCCAGGGAGGAGTCTTGCTATCCAAGGAGTTTTCTTTTACTGTTTTCACACCAACCCTTTGGCCTCTCCTATGTTCACACATGCAGCAGATTCCAACAAAGTGTGTATTGATCAAGAACAGTCTTTTACAAATAATATATCCCCACTATTTATCCTTGCAAAGTGTTTATCATGTTTCTCTATGGAGATTGTTCCTATTATTATTCATATGATGTTCTTTTTATTTACTTTCTAGTTACTGAGCCTTTAGCATTTGCTTTCTTGCTTTTCTCTGTAACTATAAGTAAAGCCAAATTCTATTCTGAGCCATGCGACCCATTGGACTTCCATAGTTAAGGCATGCTTGTTTCTGCAGCCTACAGTCCTTGATGGAGTGATGTGGCCAGCAGCACATTTAACTGTCTTTGTCACCCCCATTCCAATGGATCAGCTATAAATTTATAACTGGGTGAACTGGAGGCAACCATCTGGGGTGAAACCCAGCAGAGCTTGATCTCACAACCTGCAGGGATGTTGGTGAGTGCCTTAACACACTGCCACTTTACCTCTAATACAGGTTACAGCCTTTTAAAAATAGGACAGCTAAGCATTTCACATAATAATGGGTGTTTTTAAGCTGCAGCTTCAAGGGGAAAAAAATCAAATGAATAATATGGAACTGTTAAAATTAGGCTTATAAATCTAATTAGACTCCTGATTTTCTGACGTCTAGACACCAGCAGCTCCTACACCTTTGAAAATTGAGCCGTTTTTAATGAGGAACCTAACTACTATGAGCACATAGAATTGAAAGTTCCAGAAAATACTCATTTTGTTTGGCTTGTGGTTTGGTTACATACTTGGTTACAGCACTGTTCCCAAGTACTGTAGTAATCTTTTAACTAAAGCTCCATCTGCTGGAGGCAAAAAATGTATGAGATTCCAGACTTTCATTTGTTTTTTGCTTTTCAGAGTTTCTAAATATGGTTACAAAGAAAACATATGAAGCAAGTATAGTCATGAGGGGCAAAGTCAGATAAAGGAACCTCAAACTTGTTAATTTAAAAAAAAAATCATATTATTTTTAAGCATGGGTTGTTGTTTTGTCAAGCTGACTCATAACTCTTGAGTGCTTTGGGTTGGGAATATTGTTGGGTTTGTTTTGTTTTTTTTAATATATTTTATATGAAATTTATATCCCGCCCCTCCTGCCCACAGGGCAGCCCGGGGCGGCGAACAACAATAATCAGTAAAACAATAATTTAAAAAATTAAAACAATTTAAAATACAATATGCGGGGAAAAGAAAACCCTCCCCCTCGCCAAAAGCCTGACGGAACAGCCAGGTTTTAAGTCTCCAAGTCCATAGTGCCAGCATCTCTTCTGGCTCATTTTGCTCAGTACATGTGGAGTTCAGCCAGGGGACAGGAATAACGGGGGAGGAGGCTCTGAGATCTGATTTCGCAAGAGATAGGCACCATACCCCCCAGCACACCTAGTGCAAAGAGCTGCAACTGCAGGAATATCCAGCCACCCAGTATGACTTGCACCTGTTATCAGAGTCCTAGTGTGCATGGGACCATGCTCTTCGTGCTCCACTCCAGCCCCACTGGATCAGGTTCATAGTTAGGAGACATTGGGTATTTTCAGACGTTACGAGATCACGGTGAACCACGGTGAAT
>QEPC01015544.1:160206-172695 GCA_003113815.1 Sphenodon punctatus
GCAAAAGCCTTGACGCCTGTACCCAGTCTCTCTTTATCCTAACTACTAGTTTGAGCTGGTGTATGTTGGGAGATTGTTCTCACCAAGGTGGATGATCAGGATATCAGGGTGCTGCCCCCTGGCAGCCCCGTGGATCAACGGCATCAGCTGTTCCCATCTCATGCCGCTCCTGGCCTTCCACACCACTTTGGCATTGTCACTGAGCCCCAGCTGGGTGCCCCGCAGCATTGCCCGCCCAGTAAACAATACTGTGGCCCGCAATCCAAACCAACTTGCGCTGGCTTTGCGATCCTGTTCGTGCAGACAAAACAAAGTGGTGTTACTCAAGACAGGTGGCTATTGGGGGAGCTTCCGTATGTATGATCGGAATGTCGACCACCTCCATCTGGCTATGCCCATATTCTGTCCACTGATAGGCTCAGCGCTGCAGCTGAACTGGCTGCGCCTATGCGGAAGGAGTGTGATCCAAATAAATGGGCCGGCTGGTGAATGGCAAGCAGGGCTCGATGGAGAATGGCTAAAAATTGGTGGCGGGTCAGAGGTGACCCATCCCCATGCATAAGGAAGGGGCCCGGTTGAGGAGGACGTATGGAGGTGTATCGGTGAGGCCATAACTGGGCACAGCATGGGTGAGCCCACCGCCCTGAGTGTGACAATATGGCCCCTGAACTTTTGATCAGTCTTGGATCTGCTGAGAATAATAGTCAGGGAACGGTTCTGTATAGATACGTCCCCATAACTGACCGCTCCGGGATTGGGGTCAGGTCTAAATACGACCGCCAATTCACTGACCCGGAAAGCCCCAAAGAAGGCCATCAGAACAGCCACGTCGAACAGGGTGGCTTTGTAAGCATTAAAGCAAATGTGCGGAAGGGAGCCCACTAGTGCTGTCAGGATATCAGGTGTGATTGGCAGCCTGGAGTCTGGTCTAGAGCCATGCTGTTGGGACCAGGATTCAATTAGCCTACTTGCGAAAAAACCAAGGGGGTGTGTGACCCGCTAACCGACTGGAAAAGTATACTGCAGCTAATTTTCCCGCTATGGTGGAGGGCACTATTCCCTTGGAACGCAATGACAGTGCAAATTGTAACACCTGCGGTTCCAAGATGGGGAAACCCTTATCTCAAACCATGTGCAACCGAAATGCCTGAAATTTGGAGAAAGCCCTGCTGTAAGACTCCCTGGTGCTGGGGGCAATGGGACATTGCACAGCCTGGTATAGCTCTACTGTCCAATGTTCCACACATTTGGAGACATGACCTCGGGCTCTTTTCTGGCTTCTGGTGAAAACAGTCCATCTGGTGACGAGAGAGTGCGTTGGCAATGTTGTTGTTGACACCTGGTACATGCTTGGATGTAAACAGAATATTGTTACCGAGGCACTTCAGCATTAATGCCTGCACTAACCCCATCATGTGGGTGGATTTGGAGGATAGGGTGTTAAGGATCTGCACTACTGCCATGTTGTCGCACCAGAACAATACAGTTTTGTTAGCGAAGTCCCCAGGCCACAGGTGGACTGCCAGGACTATTGGATACAGCTCGAGGAAGGTGAGATCTCGTGTAATTCCGGCCTTGGCCCATGCAGGCGGTCACGGGGTCGCACACCATTTTCCCCGGAAGTAGAGGGCGAAACCCAAAGACCCAGCTGCGTCCGACTGGACCTTCAACTCCGCTTCCACAAGCATTTGTTGCCTTCATAGACTGACCCTGTTGAAGGCAGACAGGGAACGGCACCAAATTACTAGGTCCTGTCTCATGTCCACCGTCACCCTGATGTGATAATGGGGGGGGGGGGCAGGTTGCCCAGGACTTTATAGTAGAGCCGGGACAGGAATTTCCTGCCTGGCGCCACTACCCGGCAGGCAAAATTCAAACTGCCTATCAGACTCTGGAGCTGGTGGACAGTCACATGTGTGCTAAGCAGGACTTAATTGCCCCTACTATGGCATCCAATTTGTCACGGGGGTGGCAAGACTCCTCCCTAACAGTGTCTACCTCTATACCCAGGAACGTGAGAACCGTGACAGGCCCCACCGTTTTTTCAGGGGGGGAGGGGAACTCCCTGCTCATCTGCAACGGAATGGAATGTCCTGAGGAGGTGTTCACATTCGTCCATGCCCGTGCGCCCCAAGAACAGAAAATCATTGATATAATGGATGACAAAATGTGAGCACGCCCTGTGGCAGACCACCCAATTGAGTAACGAGCTGAACCTTTCAAACGCTGAACAGGAGATAGAACAACCCATCGGCATGGCTTTGTCGAAATAGAATTTACCCCGGAATTGAAAGCCTAGCAGCTTGAAATCGCTAGGGTGGACTGACAGCAGGCAAAAGGCGGATTTGATGTTGCATTTCGTTAGAAGCGCCCCCGGGCAGCATTCCCGTGCCATGTGAACTGCCGTGTCGAAGGATGCATAGCATACTGAACAGAGTTCTTCAGGGATGACATCATTAACCGACTCCCCTCTGGGATAGGCGAGGTGGTGGATGAGGTGGAACTCTCCAGGAGTCTTTTGGGGCACTATTCCCAGGGGTGACATGTGGAGCGAAGCCATGGGTGGGAAATCAAACGGGCCAGCCACCCTGCCTTCTGAAATCTCCTTCTGGAGTTTAGTGTGCACCAATGTTTCTATACCCTTGACCGATTTAAAATTCTCTACCCAAGCTTTTGCCCTAACATGACCGGCTGGTATCATAAAGCCCTCCTTAAAACCTTCTACCATGTACTGGACCTCTGTTCGCCAGGGGCAGTCCCTCAGTGCTCTGGACAAGGCTCTATGATGTACTGGGGTTGCCCCTTGCCCCCCTTGTGGATATTTGGCTGAGGGTTTACCTCTGGCCGGGATCTAACCCTGTTGCAATGACAGACTGGGTGGTTACCCGAGGAGTAGGAACAGGCATGCCGGAACCAGCAGGGGGATCGGTCGTAACTCCCCGACCCATTGTACTCCCAGCAAGTGGATCCCTTGGCGGGAAGGCGGCGTCCGTCTGACTGAAAGGGGTCATTCATGGGTGCCACCCCACCCCTGACCAAAGCGTGTCCGCTATCCATGCGTGGGACATTGCTAACATTGTTCATACACACAAGCCATAAGTCCTGAGTATATCTATCCCACCGCAGCCCTGGGGTGATGGAGGCCCGTTTCCTGAAGGATTCATCGTAGCAAAGCCACACTCCCAGGTTACCTGTGTCGTACGCCCTCCGAACTATATCCTGACATTTTAACAGTTCGGTGGCGCACTCGGCGGCCATTTGCAACATAACCCCCATAAGGACCGAGAAGGCGGCCGACCAGTTGGACCAATTCCTGTCTACCTTGGGCCTCTTAAACTTCTTCTTCTCCTTACCTTCCTCCTTTGAGTTGGGATCAGGGATAGGGTCACTAAAAAGGAGGGCGAACACATCCACATATTCGCCCTTCCAAATCTTGTCCCTAGTAGCCTGCATTAAGTGAGCCCCGATGGGGGCATTCACCTCTGCGTATCTTCCTGCCAAAGGCATTACCTCGTAGGTTGTGGTGTGCACCACCTGACACGGGGTGGCATGGTGTCCCAGGTGCGACCAAACCTGGACTATCTATTGGTTAGTCCCAGCCCCCCTGGGAGAGACCTGATGGAGGTGGGTCTGTGTGTCCCCAGCTGGGGGCGCGGGGCACGACTGGGTGGGCCACGGGACCCATGAGCCAACCCAACACAGTCGCTGTTGTTGGGTGGTGTCGCTTGCGCCACCCTGGGTATGCCCGGCACAGCATCCGCTGCAGTGAGGTTCCCATTCTTGTGTGTGGGTTTCACAACAGCATCTACCGGATTGTGATGCAGGAACGTCGTGATGGCGATGAGGGCTGGCGGGCAGGTCAATGGTCCGAGGTCCTCATCGGGTACTGTCACCTCACCATGTGGTTCCAGAGCGTGCTTCTCTGCAATAGCATGCACTGTAGCCTCCATGGACTCCATTCTACCCGCGAAATCCTGCAGCCACAAGAGTATGGCCTGCGACGGGTTGTTTCTCATGCGGCACCTGGGTGGGGGGTCCGTGCCCAGGCTGTCAGGAGACAATGCAGGCCCCACCCCAGCGGGGTTGCCCTCCTAGTGGGAGTCCAGTCCCCCCGCTGTCCATACACTGGGATGGGGGCTACCTGCCCCTCTACCCTTTGCGGTGTCCTTGGGGAGTCATCTCTATACCGCGCGGGGGGTCGCAATTGCTGCTCAGCCCGCCAAGGGGGTGGTACTTGGGGGGCTAACCTGTCTTAGTTCGGACTTGTCACCCCTCATGGCTAAGGGCCCGGGCACCCCCCTTTCCTGAGGTGGTGGTGGTTCTGGTCATGGGCAATGGCTCCCTCTCTCTCGTGCCCCAAGGGGCTCCACAGATACTCTCGCAGGAGGGCCGGCATTCCACCAGGCCTCGTAGGAGCTCCTTGCATTCCCCTATCCATTCCTGCAGGGAGGCCATAATCGCCTTGGCCTGCAGCCGCCTTTCTTCCCTATCGCCAGCAGGATTTTTTTGCTCTGTACCCTTAGGCTTCCCCTTTCCTCTTCTTCCCATCACGGAGGGGGGGGCACCGCTGCTGTGTACTAGCCGTGGGGGGGAGGGGGTGATATCAAACCCCCGTTCCCTGTCTCCTGCGTAAGCAGGCCACGGGGGTGGGGGTGGTGGTGATGGAAGAAACTGGCCTCCCTCCTTCCCAGCCCACAGTGGGGGGGAGATACCAAGCCCCGTCCCCTGCCTCCCGCTCCTGGGTTCGCCGTGAACAAGTGGAGGGGGGGGAGCGCCGTACCTCGCTCCCCCTGTCTTACCCGCTGCCCGATGCAGCCTTGCCGTGCTGGAGGTGCAACTAGGGGGATGGAAGCTGGAGCGGCCGCTCCGTGCTTCTTCTCTGTTACTCTTCTTCACGTGACTGAGCTCCTCCATCGCGTTCCACAAAATGGTGCCCTCCGAGATCTCGCCTCGCGAGACTCGGTCCACACTCTCAAGAAGCCGGCGGCAGTGCTGCCAGCGCCTATTTCTCCCCCCAGCTTGTCTCCCTCCTTTGTGGGGCGGAGAAAACCCCGTTCCCCGCATGCCCCCCCACCAGTAAGGCGGGGGAGTTAAGGCGCGCGGGAATGGTGATTTTCAGACCTCATTTGGGCATGCATCCTTCACATTTACATCCAGCCACCAGCGCTTGTAAGTGCTCTTCGGAGCACATCTGAATTGAGCCCTAAGTTTAATTATTACTTGCCAGGCATGATAGCAGTAGACGTTTCCTATACTCACCACCTTTTCCCAAAGTATTACTTGTAGGGATAACATCAGCCTTGATCCATCTCCACTACGCCTGGCATCTCACTTTAAGACAAATACAAATATGAGATTTCTCTCCTCCCCCCATATATCTTTTCTTTACTCTTGGATTCCATAGGGTTTGAGTAACTGATCAGATCCATCTATTGTAAACTGAAACAGGGCTGTTTCTGATGTCTGCTTGAGTATTACACTATTTGCCTGAAATACTGATAAGGGAACATTGCTCACAGATTTTCACACACACAGTGCCAAAACAAACATACCAGCAAAATATGTGTAAATTGTGCAGCCCAAATAGCTTGTTGAGATATACCTACTTTGTAGAAATAAGTGACTTCCAAAAGCTCTCTCTGCCTATAGATAAAGCAAATTAGACACTTAACTACTTATTTTGTGTTATGACCCATTGGTTAAACAATAAACATTACTTACTTATTTATTTTCAAATGTATTTTTACTTATTTGCATTTTGTTTTTAATAAGTTGTGAACCACCCTGAGCCTTTGGGGAAAATTTAATTAATTTTATTTATTTATTTATTTTAAAATATATATTGTTCATGTGAAGCTTTAGGAGCACAAAAAGTAAAAGCTCCCCTCAAGCCCTTTTATGTGAGTTCTACTTTCTTTTAACTTTTTTTTTCCAGTTTCAATGCATAGATTTGTAGTACTCATCTTAATCTACCATTGTCTAGTTTGGGGATTGGAACTGTTTAGCTAATTTGGACTATTCTCTGCTGACCTGCTGTCTTTTCAGCAGCATCAAAGCAAAAGTATTGCAGGGTCAATATATAAACACTGGTATTTGTTTTCTGTTCAGTTTCTTTGAAACAGATGGTAGATTTACAAACTAGAGGAGATCCAAAAACGTCCCTCATCATAACAATTTGGAGACAGCCACATTTCAGACCTAACTTTTTAAAAAGTACTCTTCAAGCAAGGAAATGAGAGACTGATTCAAAATGAAATATTTAATAAAAGGATGTTAAGAATCATGTACCCCACCCTGCTGAGCATGCTAATTAAAATCAAGCTATTACAAGATAGTACCTCCCTTAAATTAGCTAAGGACGTTGTATGAATTTACTTGAGAAAGGTGCACAACTTTTGACAGAATAAGTAAAAGGACTTCTTTAGTATTTTCTTCCTTATTGGTGCATAACTCCCAGTGGTCCCTATTTAGGAGGGACAATCAGTCCTTCTTTGGTATTGGATCCCACTACCCCTCTTTCAGGGGTCAAGGGTGTTTTCAGACGTGACGGTGGCACGGATTACTCCACTGTGACGTAGATTAATCCGAGTGCCACTGTCGCAATTAAAAACAGCTACCAGATGTTACCACGGTCTGATTCCCGAGTGTGGTGGAGTTTAGCCTGGGCTGTGAGTCAGGGAAATCCCCAAGTCACAGCCTGGGCTAAGCTCCACCACAGTTGGGAGCCACCTGCCAGACCTGGAGTAAAGCGGGCTATCGCATCTGATAGCCTGCTTCCCTCACTACGGTCTGGAGTGGCAGTGCGGAACTGGTGTCATGGCAGCTGTCATTGGCCGCCCATCAACTGTGTGGGGCCGCTGCATGCAGTGCGGGGGTAGTGTTATATGAACACACATCTGTGCATGACCCTGCCCCTTCCCCAGGACGCCATCATGCTTCTTTGGTGGCCCGGTGGATCTGGGCCAGAGTTATGGCTCCCTCCACCACCCAGAGAAGCCTTTGTCTGGAAGGAGTTGGGGCAGACTCAGGTCCAGATTGTAGGTGAAGATTGGGTCTGCAGAATCAGGAGTTGGCACATGAACCGGGGGCAAGACATACAGGCAGTAGGCAGACAATGGGCAGGAGGCAGACAGTCGCAGAGCGGGTTCAAGGGCAGATGCAGAGTGCTCAGAAATGCAGGGAGGGAGGCAGGCAGACAGGAAAGGGAAACAGATAATCCACCCAGCTTTCTGTGGCTGCAGGTCTGCCTTTTATATAAAAGGCAGCCAATCAGGAAGTTGGAGGTGTGTGAAGCATAGTTGAGGAGGGGTGTGGCCTGACCAACACTAGGAAGGCCTTCAGCACAAACCCTGGGTCCTGGCCAGAGTAAGCCAGTGGCACTCATGAGCCAGCCACCACCTCCATGGCCAAATGACACCAGTTCAAGCTCCAATCCTTACAGAGAGAGACAAAAAGGTCAGTATTCAGTCTTCAACACCTCTTTTCTGGTTACCTTTCAGAAAGATTATTTATTTATTTATTATTTATATCCTGCCCCTCCTGTCTCAGGCAGCTCACAACATATCATAAAAATGCAATAAAAATATAAATAACAATAATATAAATTCCATAAATAATCAATGTAAAACATTAAAAATACAAATGGTGTGTAAAACAATAAAAACAAAAAACCCTCCCAACTCACCCGTTAACCCTCCCCACACCAAATGCCCGGTGGAAGAGCCAGCTCTTACACTGACAGCGGAATGTAAAAAGGAGACGGTCCTCCGCCAGGAGAGTTCCACAGCACTGGAGTGGCCGCCGAGAACACCCGCCTGTCGGTTCCCACCAGTCTATAGCAGGGAACCTCCAGGAAGACATCCCCCAATGGCCTCAGGAGTCACTCAGGGGCCCAGGAAATGAGGCGGTCCCTCAGATAAGTAGGGCCCAGACTGCTCAATAGGTCAGCACCAGCACCTTGAATTGGACTTGGAAGACTATAGGCAGCCAGTGCAGTGCCCAGAGTACCAGCATGATGTGCTCCTGACAGCCCATCTCAGTGAGCAGATGGGCTGTGGCATTCTGCAGTAACTGCAGCTTCCGAAACGTCACAAAGGGCAGCCCCACGTAGAGCACATTACAAT
Organism: Sphenodon punctatus; assembly: GCA_003113815.1. Classification (NCBI taxonomy): domain Eukaryota; kingdom Metazoa; phylum Chordata; class Lepidosauria; order Sphenodontia; family Sphenodontidae; genus Sphenodon; species Sphenodon punctatus. The sequence goes on from QEPC01015544.1 coordinate 168,330, forward strand.
AGTCCAGTCTCGAGGTGACAAATGCATGGATGAGAGTGGTCAGGTTGGAATCTGAGATCTAGGGGTGAAGCCGGCTCACCAGATGCAGCTGATGGAATGTACTCCTGACCACAGCTGACTCCTGGAGATCCAGATGCAGCTGTTGATCCAGGACCACGCCCAGGCTTTAGAGGACAGTGGGAAGTGATGGAATGACAATAAACTAAGATGAATGATAAGTAGAAGAGCTTCTGTCCCTCTTTGTGTACTTGGAATGCTGGGTGGTATGTGCACGTAAGTGTGTGAGGCAGTAGAGTTTATTTACTGAGGGGCAGAGCTTATTGGCTGCGAGGGGTGGGACTGTCCCTTTTTGGATGCTGGAAATGTTGAAAAGTATGATGGTGCCTAAGGTCATTTTTCTTGGTTTGCTAGTGTGACAAAGCACTTAAAACAGCACCTGATCCACGGGGATGGCAGCACAGGCCCCACTGTGTGTGCTGTTCCCAGGGTTGTGATGTTCTGGTGAATGAGTCCTTGCTGGTAAAGACAAAATCATACAGCAGCTGACTTTTTACTGGAACATTGAGATTTTAATAAGTGTTCACATTTCTATTCACAGTTATATCTTGTGGAGAACAGTGCTTGGAATAATTTGAAGCACCTGTTTTGTGAATTCATTGTATAATTTGCCCATTTATTTAATGTTTTAAGAAGTCTAACCTATTTTATGTCCTTTTATGTGATTTTTTTTTGCGTGATGGAGTTTTATGTTCATAGTTGAAATAGTTGTAAGAATAGACAACTCAACAAGGTAGGTGGTCTTATAATTAATATTATTGTTTAGATCTGTAAACTGCACATGGATTGTTTAACAGTACTGAATTCATGTCCTATTACATTCAGACATTTGTTTAGGAATAAAGTTCAACATTTGCCTTGCAACACAATTGCTCTCATTTCATGGACTATGGAAATGATTTTTTTCCCTCAAGAATTACTTCAAATGAATACCTAGTTCTTGTAATTTCTGTTGCCTGTTGCTAAATATTTAGACTGTGGCTTATGTCTATTTGCTCAAGGTTCTAACTGGTAACTTTTAAACACTTGTCAAAAAAAAAGGTTGCTTAGCAATCTAGGAATATTATAAACGGCGATAAGAGGTGAGATGTGTTTACAAAGTCACTTCTATCATAAAAACATTTGAGCTGTAATAGCAAAAAAAAGAGATTACTATGAGACTAAATGCTGCCTAGAAATAAGCACTGTGTACTTTTGATGATACATGTTTGATTTCTATTCCTCCAAATCTTTACCGAACTCTTGAAAACTGAAAAATCGTGTAAACAGTTTACAAAAGGCAGTGACATCATGTTCTTTAAGACAAATTCCCCTCCCCCAACGCTTGATCATGGGGGTGGAATCACATTCAACACGCAAACAGAGATGGTCCGACTAGGACCTCCGTTTGCGTGTCGAATGTGATTCCCACCCCCGTGATTCACGGGGGTGAACATCGGGGGGAAACTTCCGTTCCCCCCAACAGACATTACGGGATCACGATCACCATGTGGGGATTCACCGTAGTTGAGCATGATCTCGTAACTTCTGAAAATACCCAGTGATTCTTTCTGTCTCAGTGAAATCCAGATGTAGCAGTTATTGTATTTCCTATTTTGTTTGCTGTAATTGATAATTTGGCAGAACTTCTGCAGTAATAATTAGCTACATCATGTTACCTTATCCTTCTAAATTAACCGGGAGGAAACTTTCTTCAGGTAACCTGTTGGCCAGGACATTTTCTTTAGGAAGCTCCACAGATGTGTGTGTATTTGGTACAGATTTGGCTTTCTTTGGTTTTTATAAAACTTTGTTTTGTATTTTACAATTGCTAATTTCCTGACTCTTTGTTTATATTGTGAGTATTATATAGGATGTGACCAAGGTAAAAGAGATGGGGACAGGGTGAAATATAATGTGAACAAAATAGTCAGGAAATTAGCATATATATATTTAATACTCACAATATGAACAAATAGTCAGGAAATTAGCATTTATAAAATACAGCAAAATAATTTTTAAAAAAGGTTTATTTTTAAAACCATAGAAAACTAAATCTCTACCAAATACACACACTACTGTGGTGCTTCCTTTCTTAGCTTCCTAAAGAAAACATCCTGGCCAACAGGTTTATATATATATATATATCGATCTGTCTGTCTATGGGTATTTTCAGACGTGTGTATTTGGTACAGATTTGGCTTTCTTTGGTTTTTATAAAACTTTGTTTTGTATTTTACAATTGCTAATTTCCTGACTCTTTGTTTATATTGTGAATTGGCCCCATCACGGAAACAAACCTTCGATTCCCCGCCGGAGCCACCGCGTCACGGGCGAACAGACGTGGTGGCGGTTCCTGGCGGGGAATCGGGGAGGGGGCGGGGCCGCGCAACGTGGGGCCGCGTGGCCCTGCCCCCCCCACGCTCCCCTGCCGCCCGCCCTCTGGGGAGACGGGTGGGCGCCGCGGCCAATGTGGCCACAGCGCCCGCCCGAATTGACCACAACCCGAAATCCCTGCCAGGATTCTGAGCCGTGGCTGCCGTCCAGACGAGACGGCTCGGTTCATCACGGCAGGGAATCACATTCGCCACGCGACCGGCCCCAGGGGTTCAGCCGATCGCGTGGTGAATGTGATTCCCCGCCGTGATTGACCGTGATGAACATCTGGGGGGGAACTTCCATTCCCCCCATCAGACGTTACGGGATCACTTTCACCATGTGCAGATTCACTGTGGTTGACTGTGATCTCGTAACATCTGAAAATACCCTATGTATATGTAAGTTGGACATGTGACCAAGGTGAAAGAGTAAATTAGTGTGTGTGTATATGTGTGTGTGTGTGTGTATCTTTTATATATAAGCAAAATTAAGGAATTAAAAGGTTTAAAATGAAGGAAATGTCTCAACTAGATAGATAGATAGATAGATAGATCTATCAGTGATGAGAAATTGTTTTTCATGAGCTAAACTGTTAGCATGCTAAAAGCTGGAGTTACAAATTATTAAGTAATGGGACTCCATAACCAATTTCAGTTTTGGTTCTTTGAGAACTTCTGTTCTCATTTCAGTTTCTTTGCATTGTATTTTTTTCAGGTTTTTGCATTGAAATTTTTTTTAAATTAAATGCAAAACAAACAAACACAAAAATAAAATCAAAACGAGAACTGAAATTTCAGATAGAACCAAAATGGCCATTTTGGGGTTGTTTCGGTTCAATTTCCTCCCTACCAATTATCATTCGGTCAGATATATCACAGACAGCCATAGTGCAACTATATATAGTATGCTTGAATCAAATTCTTATTTCACCAATTGATTTTATTCTATTCCAGTTAGTTAATAAATTCATTAAGCAAGTAAATTTAAAGAGTTTTATATCTAGAATGCTACCATTAAAATTGGCCCTTGTCAGGTAGTTATGGCTCTCAGATATACAGAGATGACTCATGAAAATAAATGGTCTGCTTTCATTTTCCAGATGGTAAAGTTTGGTCTTTAGGATTTTTAGAATTGCTGTTGTCTAAATAGCTCCATCTAGTTACTTAATTTTATAGCAACATAATTATTGTTGTGCTTAGCATCATTATTTTATTTTAAATTTAGGACTGCATCTAAAAGAGCCTTTTAAGAGTACCTAGCATGGTATAAGTAGTCATGCATCCAAATATTAATAATTTTCAAATCTTGTTAATCTGACCTCATATAACATCGCAAAACAGGGGTGAGAAACCTCTTTCCTCCAACAGGACACATTAAAAATAGGAATTGGAACAGGTATACTTAAGGGGGAGGTGTGCTAAGGTTGGGGTGGGGAATTTAGTTCATGGATCAGTCCCCTATCCTTGAGAACATGGGTGATTTCAGACGTGACGCGGGCCCTGTTGGCCCCGTCAACAGACGAGCCGGCAGAATCCGCCGGGTATCAGGGAGGGGGTGGGGCTGCACGGCGCAATGTGCGGCCGCACAGCCCCGCCCCCCCCCCGCTTCCGAGGCCGCCCGCCCTCCAGGAGACAAGCGGGCACAGCGGCCAATGCAACTGCTCCCACCCCCCGGGATATTGACCACGGCTCGCCGCCGATTCCAGGCCATGGTCGGGCCAGACGAGACGTTACCATGCTCAACCACAGTGAATTCCGCTGTGGTTGAGCGTGGTAACGTCACGTCTGTTGGGGGCACAAAGTGATTCCCGCTGGGTGTTCACCCCCGGCGGGAATCACTTTGACCACGCTTTCGGAGATGGTCCCCGGACCATCCTCGAAAGCGTGGTTATTTTGATCCCCGCTGGTGGTTCACTTAGGTGAACATCTGGCGAGGATCAAACAGACGTTAT
>QEPC01015544.1:182542-215590 GCA_003113815.1 Sphenodon punctatus
CCATTCCTCCATCTGTGCCTGGAGGGCCCATGTCACGCTGGGGTTCTCTCCGCAGGAGCCCCATAGCCTCCCCATGAGGTCAGCGGCCCGTGAGGATGTCCCCTCCAGCATGACACGGGCCCTCACCCTCTCGGCCCTGTCGAGGCATATCTCGCGGTGGAGGGTGGCAGTCTGGCGCCTGTCCCACAGGTGTTCGATGCAGGACCGGTTGAGCATTGTTGCCAATATGTCCCGGTCCCTATCCTCCTCCCCTCTTTGCACCTCCCTGGTGAGGGCGAGCTCCTCTGAGTGTACTTCGGCTAACCTTCTGGTTTCCTCCAGCAGTTCCCTCCCCAGGTCCTCTCTCTTCCTCTGGTTCCTGGCCTGTATCTCCTGATTCTTCTTAGCGCTGCTGGCAGCAGCACCCCTCTCAGGACCGGGTTGCTCATCTGTGGAAGACACGTTACCCCATGGGTTGTGTTGTTGCTTGCCATTTCCGTACCCTGTACCCCTAGCGGTGGAACTGTTTTGCCATAGACACTGCCTGTCCCGCTTCCGTGTCTGTCCCTGTGTTGATCGAGACCAACAGGGTGGCGTCCCCGTATTCCCATCCTCTGTGTCGGACCGCAGTGGTGGCCCCATATGAGCGCCCCTTCTCCCAGGGCCGTGCTGTCCCAGCACCTCATTGTGGGCATGTCTCATGGTCCCTCATCCCTTGTGACCCTACATCTGCATTCCTGTCAGGGGATGTTAGCCCATACAGCTACGTTCCCTTACTGTTCAGAAACTGGCATATGTTCAAGAATATATAATATGATAGATAAAACTTTTACAATACAACTCTAAATGAGAGGGACAAAATAGGAAACAAAGCAAAATATACATAGATATTTGCCACAATACAAAAATAATGGTGAAGCAGGATATACATAAATATTTGCCACAATATTATAGCGGTTAGATGGTCCTTCAAAAAGTGATCCACCATAGTTAATCCACACCACTGTAGTATAAAAAGTGAAAAATCCTCACAATGAGTTATCTCACAATGGTTAATCCACAAACGTTTCGCTCACATACATGGCTTCTTCAGTGCGTGTTCAAATTCATTTCCTGGTATCTTATAGCTAGTGAGGTGATTCACATTTTAATATCTTACAGCTGGTGAAGCAATTCTCATCAATCTAAGTAAAAATAAAAGTATAAGAAGATAATATTCCATTACATTGCTCTACAAGTGTATTCCAAAAGGTTAAAGAATAAACTGTTTGTGGATTAACCATTGTGAGATAACTCAATGTGAGGATTTTTCACTCTTTTTATACTACGGTGGATCATCGGTGGATTAGAGTTGTATTGTAAACGTTTTATGTATCATATTATATATTCTTGAACATATGCCAGTTTCTGAATTTTTCTTTTGAGATACGATACCTTGCTAGAGCACAACCTCCTTCAAGAACAGTTTTTTGTGTGGTTCGCTAGCCCCCTCATGCACAGCATCTCGGAGCGGCTAACAACATTTTAAAACAAATGATATTATAAAATTTAACATTTAAAATAAACCCAACAGTGAAACCAATAAAAAACCCACCCTAGCCCAGCCCACCCATCCCATCTCCCTCGGCAAAGGCCTGGCGGAACAGCCAGGTCTTACACTGTCTACAGAAAGAGGGGAGGTCTACAGTTAGGCCTCTAGACATCTATATTAGTAGATGTATAGTTTCCAATATGTAAGAGGTGGTGGGGATGCTTTACTTGTGAGAGCATACCTGGAATATTGTGTTCAGCACACTTCAAACAGGATGTGTAATATTGTGCACCACATTTCAAGAAGGATGTAGACAAATTAGAGAAGATTCAGAGGAGAGCAACTAAGATGATAGAGGGTCTGGAAGACAAGCCATATAAGGGAAGGCTGAAAGAACTGAGTATATCCAGCCTAGAGAAAAGAAGACTAAGGGTGGGGAGTGGGAAGGGGGATGTAGTAGAACATTGAACAAGAGGGAATGGACTTAAATTGCAGCCGTGTAGATTTAAGTAAGAATTGAAAAACTTCCTAAGTGCAAGAACTGTTGGACAATAGAATAAACTGCACAATGAGGTAATGGACATGTCAAAACCCAGCTTGGCAATCATCTGTCTGTGATACTGTAGCCTCCAACCTTACAGTTCTGTGATTCTAATCTAAAATACTAATGTATCCATGTTCTCTCCACTAGTCTTATACTAGCCAGACAGGATGTGTCAAAAGTACAGGTTGTGGCCAGTGTTTTCCCAGTACACCTAGAGTAGGAATTTCAGTGCCTAAATACAAGAAGATTTTGCATTTCTTAGAAACTGGTCCTCCACATTCTCCCATAAAATGCTCTGTTGATGTGGAAGCACAGAGTTTGTAGACAGATTAAATCCACTTGTCTGTGTATGCAAAGTAACTTGTAATTTCCTCACTGTATGAGTCGCTGACATAATAAAAAAATAAAAAATAAACATAAAATAAAATTAAAAAGTAGTAATAAGTCTGTCCACTACTTATAACAGATCTGTTGATTAAGATTTAGCAATGCCATGACTGAATCAAAAGAAATTTTACCTTCCCTCCTGTACCTCCATAGCATAAAAGTTGAGTAGTAGAGCTGAGTCGTTGGATTTTGTACAGTATTTCCACAATTGGTGCCCTTGCCACCTTCTTTCTTTGTTCATTTGTCACAAGTCATCAGCAAATTATGGTGACACGTGAGGATGAAGAAGACACCCAGGGGTCACTGAAGTGATAGTTGGGGCCAAATTTAGTGTTTTGCACGTGGACAGTATTCTCACTCCAGAAATACTTTAGTTCCATCTACTTCTAAGACTTCTAAGGCCCTTTTTACACAGACGCTCTAACCAGCAGTGGCGTCCGTTGCTCTGTGGGTAGGTGTGGGTGGAGATGGGTGTTGGCCGGGAGCAAACACTCACCAACACCCACTGAAAGTGGCGTTTACACAAACGCCCCCACCCATCTCCACCCAGGGAAATGCTCCCCACCCACCGGCCAACACCCATCTCTACCCAGAGAAACTGGGTGGAGGCATCATGAGTGCACAGGGCCCATGGTGATTGGCTGCAGTGATGCCCTGCAACATGTATAATAAAATATAACATCCATTTTATGGGTGTTAGAGCGTCTGTATAAAAAGGGCCTAAGAGAAACGAAGACTACTTCTAAGACCAAACTATTGAAGTAGGCCTCCAGTCATAAATGGAGAGTTTCTTGCGGTCCACAAACACAAGGGGGAGTGATATGGCATATGCAACCTTCCAGTTGTCATTGTAACATCTTTTCCATTGCTTGGGATAGCGTCAAGCAGCCATTCATCAAACCAAATATGTCGGGGAGTATTTAGCAGTCTCTCTCATTTTTCTGTATCTTAAAATAGCCTCTAAATTGGGATAATTGTCTTTGCAAAGACTTAATATAAACAGGGAACCAGAGATCAAGAGAGAAACTCTATTCAAATAAATAACTAAATAAAGTTTCAGTGAATGAAAAGCTTGGATTAATGGAGAAAAAAATGTATGCTACTATTAAGTTTTTCATTAGGTTTTCCAGAGGGCCAAGATACTTTCACTTAGATCTGTATCCTGCTCCTATTGTTGAAGCCATTGGCAACGTTCCTTGGAAAAAGTATGTGTGTCTTCCAGGACCAGAGCTGGAAATTCCATTACTAACCTATTTTTTCTCATCAGTATGATAGTGGCTCAACATGTATGTTCTAAAGAAAGTTAAGATTATAGCAGATAACGGGTGTTTTTACACACACATTTCTCCTGCATGTTGGCTGTTACATCCTGAACTTTCTGTGAGTCTAAATCACTCACCCAGATCTTAAACATCTGGCTCTTTGAACTTCTGCGTAGAACTTCTCCCAGAACTTTTGTGTGTAAAAGGTTCTCATGGTAAACCGCTTTGCTCCAGGCAGCTGTGGTCACTTGGTTTCCATGGCAGCCTGTCACATCTACAGCTGTGGTTACTTTAGTCTGCCTCAAGGCAGTGTTTGTGTGAAGAATGCATCCAGGAACTGCCTCAGGGCAGTGTGTGTGTGAAAAATGCATCTGGAACTTACTTGTGGACTTTTGAACCCAGAAGATTGAAAAATCCGGAACTTTAAGGTGTGTGTAAATATGCTGAAAGAGATAATAGATCTAGTTTTAAAGGCCCATACTACAAACTATCAAGTGTCCTTCTCATTTACTTCATTCCAAAGGAAAATCACTCCAGCCACTATGGGGCTGATCCTGTAGCCCCGTCTGCGTGTTGTGTGTGATTTACCCATGGCTTGTGCACATACCACAGTCCCCATAGCGGAGGTGCATGTGGTGTTATGCATGAGATGTGTGTGTACTGTATGCATGGGGTTAGGATCGGCCCCAAAGTGTCTTTCAGCACTGTAACTGTCTTACAATAGCCCTACTAGTATCAACTCTCCTGTTTAAACAAACATCTACTACCCCCCAGGCTCCCTCTCCACTTTTCTCTCTGATTTTGATGTTTGACTGTCTTTCTTCCTTTTCAACAACAATATTTCCACACTCATTCTTAGGGACTCCAGTATCCATGTGGCTACCCCCTCTGACTGTGCTGCTTCCCACTTCCTCTCGCTGACCTCTTCTTTTGACCTTTGCCTGTGGACTGACTGCCTGACACATTATGATGGCCACTCCCTTGACCTAGTCTTGTCAAAAAACTGTTCTCTCACATCTCTCCTTTGACACCCTTCCTGTCTCTGACCATCACCTTGCTTTGTTCCGTCTCTCCCACTCACTTCCTCCCACTTTCCTGACCTCTCGATCTTTCCATGACCTTCAATCCATCGACCCTCTTGTCTTTGCTTCCACCCCTCTCCCCCCTTCTATCATCCGTGTCCTCTACCACCTGCCTGGACTCTGCTGTTTCTAACTTCAACTCATCCGTTTCTTCCAGCCTTGATTCCCTTGCTTCCCTCATTCCGTTGTATAAACCCATGTCCTTGGCTCATCCATGCTATCCACCCCCTCTGATCCTACTCTCGAGCCACCAAACACCTTTAGCAGAAGTCTTGTGAGCTTGCCGACTTCATCCACCACTATAAGTTTGCTCTATATGCATTTAGTGATGCCTTTTCCCTGGCCAAAGACGGATATTACTCCACATTAATCGAAACTCACTCCCGCAACCCCAGCTGTCTCTTCTCGACATTGCTTCCCTTTTGAACCCTCCCTGTCCTCCTCCACCTTCCTCGCTCTCTGCACAGGATCTTCTCTCCTTTTTCAATGACAAGATTGATAAACTGCCTTGCTATTGCTTCTCAACCCTCTCCCTCCCTCATTTCCTGTCCTGCTATTTCCCCTCCTGCCTCTCTTCTCTTCTCCTTCTCCTTCTCCTTCTCCCAAGCATCCCTTGACAAGGTCACCTTCCTCCTCTTTTCATCCAACCCCTCCATCTGCCCCCTTGATCCCATCCCCTCTCGCCTCCTAACAGCGATTGTCCCCACCACTGTGCCTTCTCTGCTGCATATCATTAATCTCTCCCTGTCTACTGGGTCATTTCCACTGGCTTTCAAACACTCCACTGTCTCCTCTCTCCTTAAGATGGCCACTCTTGACCCCTCTGACCTTTCCAGCTATTGCGCCATTTTGTTCCTACTATTCACTTCCAAGCTCCTGGAGCAGGCAGTTTACACGTGCTGTCTTGATTTCCTCTCTTCTAATTCCTCCCTTGGCCCCCTGCCCTCTCCACTCAAATGAGACCACCCTTACCAAAATCACGGATGACCTTCTTTTAGCTAAGTCTAAGGGCCTCTACTCCATTCTTGTCCTCCTCGATATCTTTGCTGCCTTTGACACTGTCGACTGTGGCCTCCTCCTGGATTCGCTATGCTCCCTTGGTTTCCGAGACTCTGTTCTCAGCTGGTTCTCTTCGTATCTCTCGAACCACTCCTCCAACATTTCTATTGCTGGTACCTCTTCTACATCGCTTCCCCTCTCTGTGGAAGTTTCCCAAGGCTCTGTCCTGGGCCCTCTTCTCTTCTCCCATTACACTCTTTCTGGGTAAACTCATTGAATGTGATGGCTTCCAGTACCACCTCTATACTGATGACACGGTGTCTCTCTACTCCTGTTCGCTCCTCTTCCATCCAGTCTCATATCGCTGTCTCTCTGACATCTCTGCTCGGATATCTCATCACCAACTCAAGCTTAATATGGCCAAGACTGAACTCCTCATCTTCTCCCCAAAACGTTCCCCTCCTATCTCCCCCTCAGTTTCCATTGAGAGTGTCACCATTCAGCCTGTCCCTCAGGTGCGTAACCGGGATTAATTTTTGACTTCTCCCTCTCCTTTACACCTCAGATCCAGACTGTTGCCAAATCCTGCCACTTTGCCCTGTATAATATTTCTAAAATCCGGCCCTGCCTTACTGTTGCCACTGCAAAAACCCCAGTCCATGCTCTAGTCGTAACTCGCTTTGACTACTGTAACTTCCTCCTTACTGGTCTCCCCTGCGCTGATCTTGCCCCTGTCATCTCTGTTCAACGCTCTGCTGCCAAAGTCATCCACTTTGCCCATTGCTTTGAGTACTTTCATCCCCTCCTCTGAACCCTACACTGGTTTCCTTTATGGGAGCGCATTTGGCACAAGCTCCTGGTCTTCCCCTTCAAGGCTCTTCATGGTCTTGCTCCCACATATCCCTCCGCTCTTGTATCCGCCACTTTCCTTCCCGGGAGCTTCACTCCTCCTCTGCCCCCATCCTGACCTGCTTGCGACTCTAAACATCTTCATCCGTTCTCTCTTGCTGCCCCCAGGACTGGAACTCCCTCCCTGGATACATTTGTTCTGCTCCCTCCCTCCCAACTTTCAAATCCCTCCTGAAAACTTCCCTCTTCTGTCAGGCTTTCCCTGGCTCGTCATGACTGAAATTGTATCCTCCCCCTCCCTCCGTCAGAATCATCTTTCTTGTAACTATGTTAAGCATGTGCTCCTGCATCTTCTCAGCCTCATGAATGTATCCTTCTTTCTCCTGATATTCACCTCTTCCCCCGTCTCCACCTTCCTTGTCTCTTAGATTGTAAGCCCTTTGGGGTAGGGACCTGTCTGTAGCTACTGACTGTACACTATCAGATACGTGCAATAATTATTGCTGGTGCAATAATAATAATCATCTTACACTTGTCAGCCCTGTAGAAAATCATGAGAAAATAAAGAGAAATGCATTTTTAGAGGAAAGAATTTCCTACAACCCATACCCAGACAGCAAATTAGCCAAGCCACTTTTGCTAGAAGGTTTCTAGATTTTAAACACCTTTCTGAATTTATAATTGTTCCACAGGCAAGACAGAAGACACGAAGAAGACATTATTTTGTGTAGGGGTATAGAAAGCCCTAAATATTTTACTTTCATTATTACAGAGATATTATCTCAAGGGAAAGTATCTATAACAATTCAATTCAAACCTTTATTGCGTAGCCAAATTGTCTATTGCATACCACATACAACATACTACATACAAAATAGACAAGCGAAATCCCTATATCAAAAACATTAACCATATACCTTTCAATTGATAAATTTAAAACCTCAATAAAAAAAATGATAAAACTAAAAATAACATAACATATAGCTGACAGTTGAAGAACCAATTCTCAAGAGTAGGCAATTTAGCATCGTCCAGCCAGATATTTAGTGTACATTTGCCGTTATCTCCAATTTCCTTATATACACGTGCATCAAAAATTTAGCAACTTTGCCCGTAACAAACCAATAACGGTCTCCCAATATAAGGCTAACATAAAAGTCAGAGGTTCTACCAGGAAAAGGAGTTACAATCGGGGAGATGTGTTTGCTATGGGAAGCTGTATAAAACTTACAATCCAGTAAAATGTGTTTCATTGTATCAATTTTATTTAGATTACATAAACACAATCTCTCAGCCAGTGGGATGCCCTTGTATCTAACTTCTACCAAGGCCGAAGGGAAGGCATTTGGTCTGGCCAAATGAAACAGCCTCCTTTTGATTCTTTGTTAAATTACTGTCCAGAAAAGGCATTGGGGCGCCTGTTCTATTACAAATCAGCAAATAACTGCTCTACTTTCTCCAATTGACGACTGGATTTTTTGACCGGTAACATCTGCCAACCTACTTTTTAGCACATTTTTTGCTCCTTTGTATCCTAGTGGAGCGAGAACCTCTGGGTTGAAACCCAACCGGTTTATTTTATGGTCCAAAGAGGACCATAAATTTGGACATTTGTCTGCATTTGCCATTTGGGATAGTGGGGCCGCCAGATTGAAATATAGCCTCAGCCAGTAATTTATCGCATCCTACCAGACCCTCTCATGTAGAGGCCGTAATCCACATTCAAGGCAAAATGCCATATTGCTTATTCCCACCGGAGCTGATTAGAGTGCCCTTACAAATCCTGACTGGAGTTTTTCCAATTTTTTAGTTCTGCCCAGAGCCCATATAAATGCCCCGTAGAGAGAGTTTGGGGAATACTAAGGGACTTCACTTGCTGTGTTTCATTCTTATCCATGTACCATCTATAAATCTTTTTCTTAAGGGAAAACACCAACACCTTTGTTTTAGCGTAATTAATTTCCAGGAAATTTTGGTCACAGTATCTCCCAAAGGATTCAAGAAGTCACCTCAAACCCACCTGGGTCCGGGAAAGAAGTACTGTATCGTCTGCGTATAGGAGGCATGAGACACTAACATTCCCTAATTGGGGGGCGTGGAATGACTGATCTGATAGCTCCTTAATTAGGTCATTCAGATAAAAATTAAACAGTGTCGGGGCCAGCACACATCCCTGTTTTACTCCTCGTTTGGTTTTTATACTTTCTGTTAAGGTCCTGCACAAATTTAATCTCACCTTAGTAGATGAATTCCCATATAACCTAGCAATCAGGTACAATAATCGTCTGTCAATATCAGCCGCTAGCAATTTTTGCCACAATCGCTCCCTACAAACCAGATCAAATGCTGCCCTAAGATCAAGTAAGGCTGCAAATAAAGCCTTCGTAGGGCCTGTGTACTTCCGTATTAAGTATGCGAGCATGAAACTATGATTACTGGTGGATCTTCCTTTCCTGAAGCTTATCTGTTCTTTAATCAGAATTCCACTAGACTCCAACCAGCCATCTAATCTTAATAATAAGTACTTAGCATACAGTTTATTGACTATACTAAGCAGGCTGATGGGTCTATAATTCTTGGGGTCCTCCAGGCAGCCCTTCTTAAATATTGGGACCACAATTGCTTGGCCCCAATCCTCGGGGATATTCCCAGAGGCATTGATCCCTGACCCTGTGAATAGGGCAGCCAATACGGGTGCCCACCATCTTTTGCCAGTTTTCAATAATTCTACTGGTATTGTGCCGAGGCCCCTAAAAGCATATAACGTCTTAAAGTGTTGTTTCCAAGCTACAGCTGTAACACTGGTTTTATTAGAATACGGTCTCACCTGCCCTATTCCCCTTACTAGTCTCCAAAACATGTGTGAATTGGGATCTTTACCTGCCATATCTAATAACTTCCAAGATAACCTGTGATATTCGGCCTTCTTTATCCACTGCAGGGATCTATAATTTCTCCTGCTGACAGTTAATTCCTTTAAAAATGATTACTGGACGAGGCCCTATATTTTCGATATAGGCCTCTCAATTTTTTCCTCTCATCAGAGCAACTCTTATCATACCAGTTAGGCCCCTGACTTGCCCAGTACGTTTTGGGAAAAAAGCCCACATTTTCTTTTGTTAAAAAAGGAATCAACCATTCTATTAACTCCTGATACATGACAACCATCTCACTTCCTGGTTCAGCTTCAAGTATTCCATTTAAATGGTACATACCCTGTTCTGACTCCAAATGGAGATTCATATCAGTCTCCAACTCCTTGTCCCATCTTCTCCTAGTAAGTCCCTGCCCCTTTTCCAAGTTAACTTCATTTGGTCTAATATCATTAACCAAGTGAGAATCTTCCAAGAAAATGATAAGTGGAAGGTGGTCGCTTTCCAACCGAAACCCCACCTGGAAAGTTTTAACCAAGGAAATTACACTAGCGGAGACCGCTGCATAATCGATTATGCTATAGCCCCTGGTAGATAAAAAGGTGACATCTCCAGGCCTATCATTCCAGCCACGACCATTTAATAAGTATAGATCGAGTTGGTATAATAATTTCATTAATAAAGGGCCATTGGAATTTATTCCAATGGCCTTTGCCAGTTGTGGCATCAATGGGGATGAATCTTTGTCAAGCCAAAACCCTCCCACCTGGAATACTGCCTGATCGTGAGCACCTATCCGGGCATTAAATTCTCCAGTCAACAATAGTCCAGCCTCCGGGAAAAGGCTTTGAGACCGCTCCAAATAAGTAAGCTATTCCATCCAGTCGTTTTCATCATAGTTGGTTGAATTGGAGGGGGGGGGGAATATAAATACATAATATCAACAGCTCCCATTGTGGTGTCTGTAATACCCTTCCGCAACTGAATGAAATGCTTCCTGGCAAAGGTTTTTAATATGCCTTCCGCTTGTTAGTAAATAGACATGCGGTCCCCCCCACTTGACCTGCCCCTCCTAGACACCTAGGCTGCCTTTTGGCAAACCAACTCATATCCCGGAAATATAAGTTCTTCTGGACACCAAGTTTCCTGCAACGGAGGTGACAGAGAGTGGGTTAGGAGGAGCTTCCAACGCTAATTTAGAATATAGGGTAAACTCTTTGTGACAAGAGCCTCAGCATGGTGATGTGTTAGATTCTGGGATAAAGGGGGCGGATCCTATAACACCAATAACTGGAGCACATATACTGGGAGGCTTAGTGAATAGAAGCCTGTTTATAGCAGGAAAGGGGGGTTGCCTGTTCGAAGTGGACGTAGAGGTGGCCCAGGTAGTACAGGGAAGGCACCAGGAATTGTGCTGTACTGCAAGAGAACAGGAACCTGAACTGGTATATGTGGCGAACCCTGGAACTTGTAGGCCCGAGGAAACAAGTAAATGCTGGGATAAGTTTCGGGTATTAGCCGAAGGAGAGATTGGGGACAGTGTAATATTGCTGGCAAACGAGGGAGATGTGGATAATCCACCTCAGAACATCCTTACTGGAAAGCCCGGCAAGAGCGGGTGGCAGATAAGGGGGATGACTAGGGAGGAAGAGTTGTTACCCCCGCCAATGGTGAAACAGACAACATACCCAAATAGTAAGGGAGCAGGGGACCCAAGTATTGAGGAGAGAGAAGGTGAATTAGAAGGGAATAATAAGGAAGTGGTTGTAGGAGCAGTTGGCTGGGACCTGGGTGTATCGGGTAAACCAAAGAAGGACTGACATTATGTATGGAGACCCCTTGCCACCAAGTATAAATTCTTTAAAGGTTCTGTCTTGGAATGTATCTGGATGGTGTGCTAAGGAAAAGGATCCAAGTCTTCTATCATTCTTGAGGTCTTTTGATATCCTACTTTTGCATCTATATCAAATAATATTATTTAAATAAGTCCGAAAATAAAGTTTTCTCACAGGAAGCAAGCTTAACAGCTTGAAGTTGCTTGCAGTAATTGAGATATACATTGTGTCCATATGCAGTTTGGAGATGTATGCATTAGGAATGCTTGAGTCATCTATGAAGTATGGGCCTGCTTTTCCCATGCATTTTTCTGCCTTTAATCTGACAACAGTGATGATTTAGTATTGGCAAGTATATTAATAGATAGTCCAAAAGTTCGCTCTTGTAACATTCTGAAAATTGTTAGTTCACAGTCTACATCATGGTTTAAATTACAAAAAGGTGGCATAATGAAAACAGAAGTGAAATGCTGCATTATTTTACATGCAAGATTTGCTATCAGATTCTTGATTTCCATGACTTCTGGAGATTTAATTTTCATTTTTCTAAACATCAGGATCTGACCTAAAGTCAACTCAGGCAGGTTACATTGGGATGTACTATTATATCAGCTATTAAGTTTCAATTTATTGTTTCTGTCTGAAAAATGGAAATGGTCTTTTGAACCAAATAACCTTTATATCTTCACCCTGGAAAGTTCCCAGACCAAATGCCGCCTTCGGTTATACCAGTGAAACTGAGAGCAGAATTTAGCCTGCATTCATGCATAGTGTCACTTTAAGAAGAGCACAGATCAGAAGTCATGGAAATCAAGAATCACTCATTTCAAGGGAAGGCTGCCAAAATAAACCATTCCATCACTAATACAAGGTACACAGATCTGACAACATCTCTATATAATTTTTTGCTGCAGGCATGAGTGGAAAGACAAGCTAGTCAAATCATCCATCATCTTAAGGTGGAAAACTCAATTTTGTCTGACAGGTAGAAATCATTGACTAAAACATTAATTCATGTGCAACAGAATACAATGGATCAGCAAGCAAGTGACATTAGAAAAGCACCGTCTGCCGAGTGAAATGGCTTAATCATGTGAAGATGTGTAGAGAAACACTTTATATGCTAGTCGGCAATCCAACTAAGAGAGAAATAATTCAATACTGAGGGGAAATGACATTAAGTCATGTTAGTATATATTAGGAATTGGCTAGGAAGCAGCTCAGATGCTGGATTTAAGGATTAAAGAATGGGAAATATAATCTTTGGCTGTATTAAAAAGGATAGCTTAATTAAAAAGGATATATTTTTTTTAATTAAGGGGAAATTGTGTATAGGTTTGGGGGCAGATATTTGGACACCATCATCTTTTGCTCCACTGTAGTGATATAAAGGGATTACAACAGCCAAGAGGAGAACTCCACATGTGCAGAAACTGTATAGGCTTACAGTCATAAGTGAAGATGGTGGGAACATACCGTACTTCTCCGTGCAGCTTCTATTTGGGATGGAAGTAGACTCCAGTTGGAATAAAAGTGATTTAAAGTCAACTTTTCTGTATCTCCTGAAGAGGCAGGGGAGGCCTTGTTTTCAAGGATAGCATGCCTAGCTACACACATACACGTGTCAGCACTTCCGAGAACAGTCCTGCTACAATTACATACATGGTTAAATTGCATCAAGAAGATTATCCTTTCCTTCCATATGTGTGTAATATGGTTCACACCCTGTCCCTTTGTGGTACCCCAGATCACCACTTCAACAGTTCCTCCAGCTCTAACCCCACTCAGGGCGTGCTCCCAAAGCTCACATCTATGCCCCCTTACTGTTGGGGCCGGTGTCAGTGTTCCTGCACTGCCCGACGCTTAGTCACTTGCCTGCAAAGCCTCTTGGTGTTACTCCTCCCTGGCTTCCACAGTCCTTCTATGCTCCCACATCCAGGTATCCTCCTCCACTCCGCTGCATTTGAGGTGGTGTCAGTTTCACCCTTGTTCATGGCCACTTCCCAGCCACTTCTCTGGCCTCTTCTACGTCCCGCAGCCAGACCAGGTGTCATTTCTGCCCAGCTGCCACTCGTCCACCTCATCACCTTTTCACCCAGCATCCCGGTTACCCAGGTCCTCATGGGACTACTCTGGACACCCGCTTGAGACTAGGGGAGATCCGGGATCCCTCCTATGGTCCTATCACCCACAACCCTCTGTTCTAACTAACTTGCCTCAGATGTTCCTCACTTCCTCAAACTTGGGCAGCACTGATCTTAATAGGCAACTCCGGCTTCGCTCTTAAAGGAACATGGGTTGTTTTAACCCTTTGGAACAGGGTGCATACCTGCCAACTTGCTATACCCCTGTCCCATGGTTTAGTTGCGTTTACCCTTGGTATATCTAACAAACGCGCTAAACTTGGTTGCCATTTTTGGATTTCTGGGCCACCACTCCAGGGACAGATCACTATTTAGGGAGAATGCAGAAAGGCAATTCGCAGGTAAGGACCCAGTTTTTCTGCAGTGTATGTAAAAAATACCAGTCTCTCAAAAATAATTGAACATGTACCTCTGTTTTGGTAAACTCGACTCTCCTAATATCAAGATCCCCCCATTACTCTGGTAGAGCTAGTGTCTCCAAGACGCTTCTCCCCATCCTCTGCGTACCTAGTCTGCCTTCTCCCTTCCCCATGACTTGACGTCTCCATCCCTCAGGGTACCTGGCCTTGCTTCCTCACCACCTGAGTCCCTCAGCCAACTTCTCCCCACCGGGGTTCCTAGCTCTCTCTCTAGTCCTGGGGTTGTTCTCAAGTGTCTCAGTTATAGTCCTCCTATGGTTCCTACATATTCTTCTGAGCTTCTCCCTTTGAACCCCTGGTGCCCTTTCTTCCCCTCCAGGGTCCCTCGTGTGAATCGTCCCTTTTCCTGGTCCCACTTCACCCTTTTGGGATCCTTCAGTTTGCTTCTTCCATTAAGTCCCTCACCCAGGTATACATTTACTGGTCCCATTTGGACACCTCCCTTCATGCTCACCCAGAGGACTTTGCTTCTCGCCCAGTAGGGCAGCTTACTCTGCCTCTCCCCTGGGGGAATCCAGCTTCAAACTTCCCCTTATAGCCAGCCCTTTCCACTCATGCTTAACCAACAACCAGGGGACTTTAACCCTACCCAATTAGCCCTTCCACAGTTCCATCGGTTTGGGAAACCCACTTAACCTGAATGGTATGATCACTACCCCACTCTGCTCCACATAGGGGTTTTTCCACTAGGCATCCCAAGTTCATGACTGGACCCTGCAGGATCCCCACATTCTCCACAAGATGTAATGTGGTTTGCACCTTGGCCCTTAATGGCACCCCAGATCGTCACTTCAGCAGTTCCTCCGGCTCGAACCCTGCTCAGGGTGAGCTCCCAAAGTTCACTCTATGCCCCTCGTTGTTGGGGCCAGATTCAGTGTTCCTGCACTGCTCGACACTTGATCACTTGCCTGTGAAACCTCTTGGGGTTATTCCTCCTCAGCTCCCTTAGCTGTTCTCAGGGAAATCATCAGTCCTTCTATGCTCCCACCCCTGGGTAATCTCAGCCGCTCCACTTCTCTTGAGGTGGTGTCAATATTACCCTCACTCTCGACTGCTTCCCAGCCGCCTCTTCTTTGTCCCGCAGCTGGACCGGGTGTCATTTCTGCCTAGCTGCCGCACGTCTGCCTCAGCACCTTCTCGCCCAGCGACCTGGCTTCCCATAACCTCAAGGAACTACTCTGGACACCTCCTGGAGGCAAGGGAGCTCCAGAATCCCTCTTACCACCCACAAGCCTCTGTTCTAACTAACTTGCCCCAGATGTAGATCACTCCCTCGATCTTGGGCAGCTCTCACCTTAATAGTACACTCCAATCTCGCTCTTACAGGGACCTAGTTTGTTTTAACCCTTTGGAGCAGGGCGCGCATCTGGCACCCTGCTACAATGTGCTGTTTCTAAAGTTTATTTAATTTCAGACCTATAAATTCTCCAGTGGTGGGATATTTTCTAATGTATTTAGTTAATTGTGTCATGTGATAATTCTGGATATATATATGAGTATTTTAAAAGTGAAAATTGATAAATTAACATTGCTGTCAACAGCAATGCAAATAAAAACCTGTACACTGTGTGGAGTTTATACTTTGGCCACAGTCAGGTATCCGATACAGGCGTCACTATCTTAGTATGAATGACCCCCCCCGCCCCAATCATCTATGATCTGCTCTACCTGGGATAAGTTGCATGTGTCTTCTCTGGTTACCAGCACCATACGTGTTGGCCATTAGCCATGTCCTTAGTGCCCAACAAGCACCACAACTTTTGGTCCTGAATCTCTTGTGGAGATGCCTCTTGAAGTAATAATGGGCAGCATTAGTGCAGCTCCTCTTCGAATTGCCCAAAACCTCAGTTTATCGAAGAGAACCAGAAGATGGGCCTTATTGGAGGCTTGGACCTGCAGATAATCCAAGTACCCACACTTGAAAAAATTCCATAAATAGGAGGCTTCAGCTCCACATCTAGCTGACTTCACCCCAAGCTACTGGGTTTCCAAGTTTGTCCTAATACCATGCCCAGTTTCACTGAAAGCAAAACATTGTGCCCTAGTGTCCATCAGATCCAAATAGACCAGGAAAAATGGAGTCTTCCCAGCCCTGATCTCTGACTGCATCCAAACTAGTGGTCTCCAAGTTGTGCTAATAGGAACAATTTTATCTGCAAAGTGGGTGGCAAACTTATCACACTGAGCAACACATGATTCTCTCTTCAAGTGGAGACAACCTGGATTTACCAAGCTATTCATCACCTTGAACAGCTCCTATAGATGGCACTTTGAAGACTCCATGGGTGGAAACAAGAATGGGATTGGGTTCTCACAAGATATCTCGTGAGATTTCATCTGGGGCCCAGTGCAAGATCTTGCGAGACATCTCACTAAAAAAAACCACTAACCACCGTGCATGTGCAAAATGACCAGTTGGGCCATTCTGCGCATGTGCAGCCTTTTTACAAAATGGCAAGGGCAGTATTGGCACCATTTTGGAAAAGAGCTGTGCATGCGCAGAACAGCCCAGGTGGCCATTTTGCAGTGATTTTTGTTGTTGTTGTCTGCTGTGAAGCCAAGGGTTTGTAAAATCCCCCTCCTCCCTCTTTTTGGCAAGTATGGGGGAGGATGAGATTCTCACTTTTCTCTGCTCGTTCTCATTTGCAAGAACGAGCCAAGAACCTTGATTCTCATTGAGAAAAGTGAGAATTGTAGAGTCAAGTTTCAGCCCTATCCGTGACCAGTGTATCCTGGTGGGTAAGGTGTTAAGGCGCTTGCACCCGTTACACTATTTTGCATTATTTTCTATCTTATGAGAGATTTAACAACATGTGCATGTGCCTTTTCTCATTGGTCGTGAACATTTCCATGATTTTCATCACGGATGTAAAGGTAGTGAAATCCTTCTCTGACAGTAACGTGAGTTCCGTATTATGTTAAATTGGAATGTTTGCCTGCAGTGAATGTAATGTTAATTTAACTTACGCTAAATTTAGAACGTGTAGAAACCCATGTTATTTAAACATTGCGTTGCTTTGCAATTGCAAAACACACAGAGATACTTGGGGATGTGGGGGAAATTTCCCTGGGAAATTAGTAACATGTGCATGGATCTGTTAAATGTAATAACAGATCCCTTAAGGTCATGTGACTTAGTGCTGCCCCTCCCCTCAAGGAAGAAAGTAACTTGGGCATATGGCCCAGCAGAAATTCTTCCCCAGAGTAAATCTTTCTACTAGTGTAGATAGGAGTTTCAGTAGTGTAAGTATATGTGCACTGTCGTGCCCATAGCATGTAGCATATCACATTTATATGCACTCATGCCCATAGCATAGAATTTGTTGTTGTCTGTCTGGCAAGTTACTAGATTAGATGGATCAGTGCAAGCACTATGGCCGTTTTTACATGAAATAGTCCCACTCATGCCCATGCAGATCCACTGTGTGGGCATGAGTGGGTGCCGCCCGTGTGCATGCTGCGGCTGGTGAGTGGGGGTGCATGCGCACGTGCTCCCATGACCCACGCATCCCCACTCACAGAGCAACCGGCAAAAATGGATGTTGCTCCATGAGTGGGGATGCATGGGGGGTGGGTGTCCTGCTGCGTGCACACTCTTCCCCCATGCTCCTGCGGCTCGTATAAAAACGGTCTACATCCCATAGTTTTGTTCATCCTTAGTTATGGTGCTTCTTGGCTATTTCATTTTGCATAGTAGTCTGACAATAGACTGTGAAAGTTACTTGTTATAAGTATTTTGTTGTGAAACTAAAATATTTGCACAGATTTTGGTTTCGGTATTCTGTAAGTAGTTAAAGATATTCTTTAGCTTGTTCTTTTCAGATCTTTCCACAACAATACTGGAGTCCATTAAAAAATATAATTAAAATCTTCTGATGATCAGCCGAAATACGTTGTGTAACATTTCAATTTCCCACTTTAAAAAAAAATATGGAGGTTTCTTAAAAATCTTGGAATATAAGGAGGGGTTGTTTGTTTGTTTTTTAAATGGACTGAAAAATTATTTATAAAGGTGCTACAATATACGTTCTGGCTTAAGATCATGTTTACTATATTAGTTTGCAACAGAAATCTGGATTGGAAAACAGATTTTATATTGGTATATTTGCTTACACCCAGGAATAATAAAAACGACATGAATTACAAGGGTAGACGTGTAGCTACTACTACTACTACTACTACTAATCATTTCTAAAACAATACTCGTCGTATGCCGTGCTGTACAGATAAACGTAACATAAAAATCAGTCCTTGCTCCACAGAGTTTATAATCTAGGTACGATATGGACACAGACGTTTAGAAACAAGGCAATAGATGAATCATGGACTACAGGGTACAGTTCATTTGTTTCATAGAAGTCTTCCCAGAATTGTTTGGATAGCACAGTTCAGCAAAGTGCATATTATCTAAATGTGTCATGAAGCAAAGCCTTCTTTCCAAAGCAAAGCCATGCCTACTTAGCATCCCAAGAAAGTCAGTATCAATAATGAATGCTGTACTGAAAGTACCAAATCTTTTTGCTATTATTAATCATTTTATCTGATTGCTTTTAAAAGCAAAATATTATAAAAATAGGTATTACTGTTTGAGGTAGGAACATGCATCCTTAAGAACAAATTTGATTTAAGAAGTAAAGTACATTTGTTAGAACACGATGGTTTTAAAAATAACAACACTTCACTGTAGTGAAATGTGTGTATTTTGTATAAGTCTGACCTAGAGGCACAAAACGTGGGATGTTTGCATGTATTAGATTCTGTGTTGGAAAGGGAACAGAAGGATATTACAGAAATTGTACAGTACACCTATGCTCATCTCTCAATAGCCATGCAGCACATAGCCATGCACTTAAACTGAATATAATATTGAAAATGCTACTTATCAATCTATCAATCAATAATAATTTATTATTTTAATCATAGGTTATGACAAAATACAAATTAAATATCACAAAAGCAAAAATGTAGTACAAAGCAATAAACTGTGTCAATTAAATATGACAAAGCATATGTCTTGCTTGTAAATGGAGCATGGGTTTGACCAAGCCTAGCCCCTGAAATTGATATTAATATTAAAATAAAAATTCAGTCACACAAAAACCCAGTAGTGTAAATCTTACATCTAAGTAATGGGTAACCCCTTCAAGCCCCTAAAAATTAATACTAAAACAAAATTTAAACAAAATTCAATTACATAAAATCCTGAATAACATGGGTCTTGCTCCTAAACGGAGCGTAGGTTTAACCAAGCCTAGCCCGTGAAATTCCCTCACCACCAATCAGGTGCTTTATTATATTGAGCATGTGGTCTTAACAATTGGGACAAAACCAGAGAAGGGCTCCCAGGTTCGAATGATAGACCCAACAGGTATAAAACATTTTGTCGACGCACCCCCCAAAGAAGACGAGGACACGATATATGGGTTTGAACGGCCGCACTCTTTATTAGTAGCCCAAAAGGGGGAAGGGGTAGCCCTCCCACTTCCCCCTTTGAACTGGGGTCCTATCAATCCCTTGTTCCTAACTGTTAACCGTCCCCAAAGGAGGTTCCCCTCCTGTACCAGGCGCTGTCCTTTTTGCCCGGTGCCCCTCTTCTACCATCTTCGGGTTAACCCCAAGGGGAATCCTCCTATGCCCTACCTTAACCAACTTCTTCAATTTACACCCTACCCTGACCACCGGTTTCACCGGGCCAGAGTGGGTTGTTCGCACCTATCCTCTCTCGCCCACCGAGGCGGGGGTTTACACAACAAGGATGAGGACACCGTAACCTACTGTTTGGTACGTGGTCCGCCCAGCAGGTTCGGCCGCTTGTCTCTCACCCTTGGGCTGACCATACAGTGGGCCGCACTGAGCGGCTATGTCTGGCCTATACCCATCTCTTAAGGAGATGTTGCTACCCTATGCTATGCTAACCCTTTCAACTTTTAACCATTGGCCTGAACTCAGCCTACTGCCACCAGAACCGCCAGCTTTGCTTGGCTGGTTCACCGCCACAAATTCAACTTCAAAGGATTTTTGTTAGGCTGCGTTTCAGGACTCTGAGATACATTCTACATCCAGCATCCGATAGATGGACCCCATCGCTCCGATATAACTCCTCCCTATCATGCCTAATCTCAGTATGAGAAATTGCGAACCCCCCTGTTCGCTGGAGCCAGTTGCCAATTTCCATGTTTGCCCTTTTTCTGGCCCGGTCCACTCTACCCGGGTGGTGGGCGTTGGCCCAAACTCTCCTTTGTAATATTTCCGACCAAACCAGTGTGCACCCATGGAATTGCTCTTGCACCTTTTGCAGATCCGCCTTTGCCCTCTTGGTTAGCCATAGCGCCGTAGACTTCGGCAGGTTATTTTCTCCTAAATGGATTACCATTATTGCTGGTGCCGGGAATTTCTCTGTTGCCGCAGTCAGCGTTGGGAGCAACTGCTCCCACAGCATTCCGCATCGTCCTAGCCAAATTATATTTGCCCTGTCACTTAAGCCCAGCTGAGTGCCCACCCACTGCGTGCAGCCATCTTCCCTGCCCAGTGTACGATGCTGTGGCCAACGATCCACACCACCTTCCGACCCCGCGGTGGTGCTGCGTCTGGAAAAGAAATCAGAGTTATGTGGTTGCTGCTGGACGCCCCTGTGCCCCCTCATTCTTGGCTCGGTGTTCCTGAAGTAAAAACGATACGCAGCGGACCGCCATCTCCCTATCTGTTGTATATGCTCCGCAGGCAGTCCCATGCTTGCGGCGACCGACACCGCCCCTGTGTGAAAGGAGTGCGCAGTGAATGAACCTGGGTCCAGGCCAGCTTCCTTAACGCACATGTTGAGAACTGCCCCGAACTGGTATCGCGTAAGCGGGGTCCCATCCCTGTGGAGGAACAATGGGCCCTCCATCTTCAGGTGGGATGCTAAATACCGCTTCATCGCTTCGTCAGGGCAAGTATGGGCATCGTCTGAAGGGCACAGCCTCACTAACCAACCCCTTCCCTTTTGATCCGTCTTTGACCTCCTTAGATTTAACAGGAGGGTGCCTCCCTGGCAACCCACATTGTGGATCTGCAGGGCCGCACCCGACCTATCTTGCCAGGATTGGGGGACTATCTCACTGATCCTGAAGGCCCCAAATAGTGCCACGTGAAACGCGGCAGCAAAGAGAACTACCTCGCTGCCCGAGTGACACACGGTATGTAATGCCTGACTGATAGCAGTAAGGAGCTGAGGGGTGATGGGGGCCCGTACGTCCGGTGTCCGGGGGCACTACGGGCCCAACTCTCCTTCAGACGACTCATTAAAAAGCCATTATCCGGAGAGGGGTGGCCTGCCATAAATGAGATGGCAGATATTTTTCCTCCAATCGTGCCCGGTGCCAAACCTCGTTGCCTGAGCTGGAGAGCAAATTGAAGCATCTGGCCCTCAGGGATGGGGAATCCTGGTTCCCAACCTTTCCCTGACCTGTATTCCTGGAACCCTGCAAAAGCCGTTTCGTACGCCCGCCTGGTTCTGGGCGTGAGGGATCCCTGCACTGCCTGATTTAGTTCTAGAATCCAAGGCTCCACATGTCCCTCGGGAATGGCTTGAGGTCCTTCATGGCATCTGGTGCAAGTTGGTGAAAACGGTCTGTCTGAAATCGAGAAAGGGCATCGGCTATGCCGTTATCGATCCTGGGCACGTGCTTGGCCATGAATAAAATGTTTGTCCACAAGCATTTGAGAACAAAATGTCGGACCAGCCGCATAACCCTTTCCAACTTCGACGACAGCTTGTTGATGACGTGAACAACCGCTATGTTATCACACCAGAACAGGACCCTTCTGTTGGAAAATTCTGCCTCCCACAGCTCTAATGCCACCACTTTGGGGAAGAACTCCAGGAATGTTAAGTCGCGGGTTAGCCCCTGTGTTTCCCAGTCCTTGGGCCATGGGGCTGCACACCACTTTCCTCTGAAATACACCCCGAACCCATGGCCACCCAAGGCATCAGATTGTATTTGGAGCTCCGCTTCCAGAAGGAGTCGTTGCCGCCAGAAACTCACCCTGTTATAGCCCTGGAGGAAGGCCTCCCAGGTAGCCAAATCCTCCCGCATCACCCTTGTCACTCGGATATGATGATGCGGGGGACAGTTGCTCCCGATGTGGGCATATAATTGAGACATAAAAGCTCTCCCTGGTGCGATGAGTTGGCAGGCAAAATTAAGGCTACCCGTGAGGGACTGCAACTGTTTAATGGTTGTCTTAGTGGCTGCCCTTGTTGCCGCTATCATTTCCCTGAGGGTTCAGAGCTTGTCGGCCAGCAATCTAGATAGAGAGTGTATGGTGTCCAGCTCTATTCCCAGGTAGGTCAACCTAGTCGTTGGGCCTTCTGTCTTTTCAGGCGCCAACGGTGCCCCTAGCTCAGCGGCCACTCTCTGAAATGAGCACATTCCGAGGTCCCCGCCCTTCCCGCAAAGAAGAAATCATCTAAGTAATTTGTGATCAAGTTCCACCCTGTGCGTTGGGACGCGATCCATTCCAAAATGGTTCTGAACTTTTCGAAGGCCGCGCATGAGATGGAACAGCCCATGGGCATTGCCTTGTCAAAGTAGAACTTACCCTGGAACTGCATGCCAAGGAGCTCAAAGTCCTCGGGATACACTGGCAGGAGACAGAATGCCGACTTGATATTTCATTTTGCAAGAAGGGCACCCTTTCCGCAGGAACGCACCATTTCGACCGCGGAGTCGAATGATGTGTACCTTACTGAGCAGAATTCAGGAGGAATCGCATCATTCACCAACTCCCCCTTGGGGTGGGACAAGTGGTGAATCATGCGATACTCCCCCGGGGTCTTTTTAGGCACTATGCCCAGGGGGGATATCCGCAACGTGGGAATAGGCAATTCGTCGAAGGGGCCCTGAATCCTACCTTCCTTCACCTCCTTATCAACCTTCTGCTGGACTAGCTGCTCGTTATCCGTCACTGATTTCAATTTTTTTATGCCCAAATGGTAACGAGGGCCTTGCGTGGAGATCATAAAGTCCTTCCTAAATCCTTTGACAACATAATCGGCGGTCACACGGTCCGGGTAGTCCTGGGTCACCCGCTGTAAGGTTTCATGCCGTACCGGGGTTGGCACCCTTCCCCACTGGTTGGTTAGCGCTCCCTTGGCTGGCAGGGGGCTGCCTGTTACTCGCTCGCCCCCTGTTCCTGGCTCCGTACTGCCTGAACCTATTACACGTTGAGGCGGCATGGTCGCCCGCACACTGCGTGCACACGTGCTTAAACTTGCATTGGGTCCGAAAACACCTGCCCCCATTATTGAAATCCCAGCATGTAGGCCCACCCGAAGGCTGCCGCAGTCTGCCTCTCTGTCCCCCTTCGACATGCTGTGTACCCCCTGCCCACGAGAGGACGTGGCCACTATCAGATCGAGGGGCGTACCTGGAGCAGCTGATGCACTCTAGCCAGATGTCGTGGGCATGGAGACCCCAGCGCAGTCGCGGGGTGTTGGCCGCCCTACGCCAGAAGGATTCGTCGTAGCGCAGCCAAGCCCCCGGTTCACCTGTATCAAATGCTCGGCGCACAGTGTCCGAGTACTTGATCATCTCCAGCCCTCGCTCAAGGAACCTAACCAGTGTCACTCCCAAATAAATTGTATAAGCAGGTGTCCAGTTGGACCAGGTGCATTCAGCCTTTGGCCTTTTGAACTTCTCCTTCTCTTTCCTCTCTTCCTTATCATTAGGATCTGGTATGGGGTCACTAAAAAGGAGGGAGAATATATCAATATATTCACCACTCCAGATCTTCTCTTTGGTGGCTTGGAGCAAATGTTCCCCAAGCGAGGCTGACACATCCACGTACCCCCCCCCCCCCGACAGGGAACGGGGCTCCTCGCGTTGGCCACAGCAGCGTGTAGTCCGACGCGCACAGCACTGATCCGCCCCCCCACACCTGGGCCACCGCCTTGTACCTGTGGACTGTGCAGTGCCCGCAGCCGCCGTTCTGGCCATGTGCTGTCCGCTCCCTGGTGGCCCGCCCCAGTCAGAGCACAAAGGGAAGTGACTCCTTCCGTGTTCGCGGTGTGTACACAGTGATGCAGGGCATTCTTCCTCTTGGTCTCTAAAGGGCCCTGCCCCCCATTGCTCCCCTTCTTCTTCTTCCCACCAGCCATCACCGCCCTGCTCACCTTCGGTAGGTTCGGGTCCATAGTGGGCTCTCGGGCCAACGCTGGGCTCCACTGGTTCCCGCTGCCGGCGCTGGGCTGCCTCCAGGCCCTCAGTCAGCGCCTGCATTTCTTCCCGGAGCGCCTCGAATTGTGCTTGGTAGTTAGGCGCACCTTCTTCCCTTTGCCTGCTTGCTCCCGGTTCCTCGTCCCTGTAATGAGAAGGCAGGGCCCGATGCCTCCCCTTCCCATGTGTCGCGGGCCCTTCTCGTAGACTGGGGACGGACCACCCGCCCCTTCGCCCATTGGCCACGCATGCCCAGTTTCAACTCCCTCGCCACCCCCCTGCATGGTGACCTCCCCGCGGCCCCCCTCCAACTCCTCTATGCGGGCCTGATATCCAGATAACTGGGCCTGCATGGCCTGGAGGACTGCCTCCTGCGTGGCCCTGCCCTGTTGCTGCCCTTTGGCTTTAGCCCCTTTGGGGGGGGCCTTAACGACCCTCTTCACCTGGGCTTCCTTTTGGCCCTTGCGACAGGGGGGCATATTGACGCCCTGCTCCTCGCAATTCCTTCATCTTTTAATTAAATCCCTGCTGGGGAACTAAACACAGGTCCCTTGGGACCGGTCTATGGTGGTCCCCCGGTACGGGGGGGGGGAGGATAGGCCCCGCAAGCCCTCTGTGGGAAGCACCTCACGCAGGGGTATAAATTGCCATGGTGGTGGGGCGGCTACCCTGTATAGCCCACGCATTCCCCAGTTACTGGACACCTACTTTGCCGTAGGGGCTGGGCCGTGGATGTCCTGCGTACCCAAAGGGGGGAGCCTCAACCCAGCCCTTCAGGAGGTCTGCCGGGGTCCGGTCTGAATTTCTTCCCCCACCTCGGTCCTGAGGGTGTGTGTGTTCCCAGCCTGTTACAACAAGGGGGGGGGGAAGCGCTCCTATCCCAGCCCCCAGAGGGGACACAATTCAAATTACATGGGGGGGGCAAGCCCACTCCACGCCCCTGGCACCCAGCCCTACCGGGTTCAGAGACCAGCGGTCTGTTCTCAGGCCACGCGGAGGAGGAGGCCCACCCTGCAATCCAAGGGGGGGGCAATCCCGCCCCGCCCGCCCGGCACCCAAGCCTGTTCCCCACTTCGCAGGGGGAAACTTTCAACGCTCCGGGGGGGGCAATCCAGCCCCGCTCCACCTGGCTCACCACCGTTTGGTGGCAGCTGCCTGTTCCCCGCTTCACGGGGAGAAAACCTTCCGAACTCTGGGGGGCGGAATCTAGCCCTGTTCTACCCGGCTTACAATCCCTCCGCAGTTTCGAGGCAAGCGGCCTGGTTCACACCGCGCTGCCTCACTGCATGTCCTACTCCCCGCTCTCCACCCGGCCAAATGAGGCGGTTGAGCGGGGAGTCTAAGATGGCGCCCGGGAATCCCGCCTCTCGCGAGAGTCCCGGGCGCCTTTTCACAAAGTTGCTTGGCAACCACGACCTTCTTCCCCCCCACCCTTGAGCGGCCGCTCCTTTCTCACCCTCTTTGTTAGGGAGGAGGAATAGGCGCCGCCAAACCGCCGCTGCGGCGATCGTGGAGGGGACTTTTACAACACTTTTTATTAAATATTGTGAACTACATTTCATGGTTTCTCCCAATCATACAAATATAAATACAGATGACAAAGTCTTTAGGCAGAGAAGGCCAGGGCGCTTAGTAATCTATGGATGTTTGTCTTTAACTCCACGCCTATGCACCATTAGCACATGATTTGCCACTCTCTTAATAATGTGGTCATCAGGATTTGCCAGCAAAAATAATAATTTGTATTAAACACCCCAAAAAGACTGATCTTGGAGCAGTGACCCAAGCAATCTATCTCTGACATTCAATGAAAGAGGGCATACAAATAAATAATGTGGAAGATCTTCCGTTTTCCCAGTGTCACATAGACAAAGACGCAGTTTATGGGGAGTGTTCTTGTATCTGCCCTCCAGTATGTTTGTGGGCATCATTTGGAAGTGAAGTAAAATGCTACTCATCAGTAATGAAAGGCAAAATGAAGACGATCCTAATTGGACAACTAATTAGTTGCATCTGTAATTAAATATTATTTGATTTAATACTTATCCACTCTCTCCTCATATATATCTGTCCTACATTTGCTCAACATGTACTAATAACTCAGATGGGATTTTGTTAAGGTTTAGTACAAAACTGATCCAAAGTTAAAAAAAAACAACCCAACCATTATTACAAAAGTTTACTACGCTGTAGTCTACAGTAAGTATACTCGCTTCAGCCAGAAAAGTTTTGACCTGAATCCAGTATAATCAGAATTTAATCCAGAATTAAATATTCTTGACCATCATTTATCATAAAAAAACTGCAAATGGTATGAATGACATATCCGGAATTAACCTGAAAGAAGATAACTTAGTAGAGAAGAGTGGGGAGAAGTACTACAGGAAGAGATATGCTGGAGCTGGGTCTACTTGAGTGGGGAGAAGAAAGTACTACAGGAAGAGATATGCTAGAGCTGGGTCTACTTGATGCCCCCCACCCCCTGCGGTCCATATCAGCTGGAGGAGTGTTCAGATGCAGAGCTCTGTGCTTTCTGTGATGTGTGGACTCGCCCTGACGTGCAGGTGGGCCTGGCCATTGGCAATCCTTTCAAGCCGTATTACCTGGTAGTGTACCATATGGGGGAGCTGGGCCACCAGAGGGGTCTGTTCCAGTGGCTCTCTTATGTGGAGCATGTCAGACTGCCATCACCTGACATCTGGGAGACCTTGGCGGAGACGCACTCCATGGTGATGGACCAGATATGACCAGATCCGGTCCCCTAATGCTGTGACTCTGGACACTAGAGCTCCCTCTATAACTGTGGGTATGTTGATATGTGCATCCGTGCCCAAGCCACTTAGTTGCCTGACTGACATTTGGAGGCGATCGCTTCTCTATCCACCTGTGCCTTGTATTAACGTTTCTACAATCCTAATGTCTGTTTTGATGGTAGCTAAGATGTGCCTATTGATTGCTCCCACAGGGACTTGGTTTATATGCTTTGCTAGCTTTACTGTATACATGTCTTTCATATAAACTGCCTCTTGCTCTAGAGGCTTCCATCTTTGGTTTTACACTGAAGATATTCAGCCTGAATGATCGGCCATTCTCTGCTGTCTGCTGTTTGATAATGGCTCTCCCAGCCACCTTGTGCCAGACTGTGGCGGTCCCGTGAGCCTGCCGGGCTTCATTTGCCCTCAGGATGCTATGCCTGCATGCTGATGTTGGGAGCATGCCTTGGGGATGGATTCATCACGACATGGGAGCTGTGTCATGTATATTACGTTGCCACTGACCAGGGGTAACCTCCCATGTACCATGACGGCGTTCGGGCTCCGTCACGTTTGGCCTCACGCGCAGCCCCACCCCATGTGCTCAGCCACACCCTGGAAGAGGGCGATGCGTGGTGACATCATGTTTGAAAACACCCAAAGAGGATGTGAGTGGAGAGGGAAAACAAGGATGAGATTCAGTCAAAGAATTCTATTCAGTAACTTCTGAGTTCTGTTTTTTTAACTGCAATGTAAATCAGAGTTAATTTACCAAAATTAATGACGTAAGTATAACTTTACTTTTTTGTAACTGAAGATAGGTTAAAATAGTGACTAGATGGTGTAAGACTTTTCTTTTGGGCAGGGATTTTGTGGGTGGGTTTTGGAGGGATGAGGGAGGATTTTAGTGTATTGTTTTGTATTTTTACTATATTTTTTCTTTGTGTTTTGTTGCTGTAAGCTCCCCTGAACCTTTGGGGAAGGGCGGGGTATAAATATAAATAAATTAAATAAATGGAACCATTGCTGGTAACAGTTGTTAGAATCTGCTACAGGTGACCTACTGCTGTGAACATAGTGCAGCTGAATTAGACAAGGAAAGGCATATTCAGTGTCATTTCAGCTCACTATAAGTACTTGGTTTAGATTTATATCTTTTTAAAGACTGTTTATGTTAAGCTTAATAGGATCAGGAATGGGTAATATGGAATGTCAGATCTAGAGGAGTTGCCTGGATGACCCAGAGTTTTGTTTTATTGAATTTCTCTTCTTTTCAACACTGAGGCTGTTCTGTTTACACTTTGGGTTTAACTGGTTTTCATTGGTTGAAGAATATGGGCGAATCAAAGATATCACGGCACCACCTGTGCTCTAGCACCTGTTGCTGCAACAAGTACAGCTCTGCTGGAACAGACAGGTAGGGCACATTCACAAGAGTGTCTTCTCTTTTAAGTTTCTTGCTGGAGAGAAATTTTGCCTCGAGTGCTGCCACACTATCAGGCTAGCAATCACAGCTAACAACAGGCTGCTTCAAGACTGTCCCATGTCTCCCAGGGAGGCTGGCAGACTAAAAGAGGGGACCATCCCTTCTCACAGCGTATGCCATAGATAGCTCGATTGTTAAACACCGTGTCTTCTTTGTTTTTCTTGTTCCTGTGATCGTCCCGCAATCTTAAAATCTTGCTATTTATTTTCTGGGCACCCTTCTCATGGGGCATGTCTCCTGCAATTTTTTTTCTTTGCGCATTTTACATTGATATCACTAATTGTGGGATTTATTCTCACAAGTGCAGATATTGTGCGAGTGTTGTCCTTTCCTTTCTGCCCTGCACCTGCTGCCTCCCTGACCTCAGAGTGGGGTTGACATCCACAAGCCGGCAGCAGATCGAAATTAACAAGCCAATGGTCTAGGTGAAATTAACAAGCTGGCAGCAGAGTAAGGTGAAATTAACAAGACAGCTGAAAATAACTAGTTGTGAACGAACCACGACTCCGTCCTGCTGGTTTGCTGGCTTGCACACCTGCTATCCTGCAATTGTAATACCGACAGGTATTCCCACATTCCCAGTTTTGTGCAACCATAACACCTTGCAGTGGCAAGAGTAGGATTATGGATCCTGGTGATGTGTGAGTACTCAAGGCATAACTCACATAAGGAATCTGGAATTGTGCGCTCACATGTGCAGTTAACTTGGGGGGAGAAAATTACAACCGTGCACTTAGCGTCTCGTGTGAAAGCAGCCTGTGTTTGCCTCGGCAATAGAGACAAGTAGTACAATGATATCTTTTATTGGACCAACTACAGTTGGTGAAGGTATGCAAGCTCCTCATTCGTACAGGTCATTTGCCAAGGCATCTTGTGGTCTAATCTTTTCACTAGGGCTGAAACTCGGCTCGATTGTCTTGCCAGTTCTCAACAAGAAGGGGTGGGTGTGTGTGTGAGACGAGATGAGAAACCCCCCTCTTCTCNCCCCAAGGGGAATCCTCCTATGCCCTACCTTAACCAACTTCTTCAATTTACACCCTACCCTGACCACCGGTTTCACCGGGCCAGAGTGGGTTGTTCGCACCTATCCTCTCTCGCCCACCGAGGCGGGGGTTTACACAACAAGGATGAGGACACCGTAACCTACTGTTTGGTACGTGGTCCGCCCAGCAGGTTCGGCCGCTTGTCTCTCACCCTTGGGCTGACCATACAGTGGGCCGCACTGAGCGGCTATGTCTGGCCTATACCCATCTCTTAAGGAGATGTTGCTACCCTATGCTATGCTAACCCTTTCAACTTTTAACCATTGGCCTGAACTCAGCCTACTGCCACCAGAACCGCCAGCTTTGCTTGGCTGGTTCACCGCCACAAATTCAACTTCAAAGGATTTTTGTTAGGCTGCGTTTCAGGACTCTGAGATACATTCTACATCCAGCATCCGATAGATGGACCCCATCGCTCCGATATAACTCTTCCCTATCATGCCTAATCTCAGTATGAGAAATTGCGAACCCCCCTGTTCGCTGGAGCCAGTTGCCAATTTCCATGTTTGCCCTTTTTCTGGCCCGGTCCACTCTACCCGGGTGGTGGGCGTTGGCCCAAACTCTCCTTTGTAATATTTCCGACCAAACCAGTGTGCACCCATGGAATTGCTCTTGCACCTTTTGCAGATCCGCCTTTGCCCTCTTGGTTAGCCATAGCGCCGTAGACTTCGGCAGGTTATTTTCTCCTAAATGGATTACCATTATTGCTGGTGCCGGGAATTTCTCTGTTGCCGCAGTCAGCGTTGGGAGCAACTGCTCCCACAGCATTCCGCATCGTCCTAGCCAAATTATATTTGCCCTGTCACTTAAGCCCAGCTGAGTGCCCACCCACTGCGTGCAGCCATCTTCCCTGCCCAGTGTACGATGCTGTGGCCAACGATCCACACCACCTTCCGACCCCGCGGTNAGGGTATAAACTTGCCAAGTTTCTTCTACATTAGATGGGAGACAAAGAAGTTACAGCCAGGAATGTATATACAGATTTTTTCAAAATAGCATCATTCAACTACTTATAAAACCTGATTCCTTTATCCAATCTTTCTAGAGTTTGGTACACCTAATGCCTTCCATTTGTGGTACAATCCCCCCAAGATTCATCCATATATAATGAAAAACAAAAAAGGTACAGCCGAATATGTGCTTTCCATTTAAACCAATGGAAATAGAAAACGAAAACAAAATTTTGATTTATTTTTTTAAAACGAAAACGACAGCTTTAAATAATGAAAATGAAAAATGACATGGTGCACACCTCTAGTAATTATGTTAAATAATGAATAAAAGACCAGCACATCAAGATTTATTATAATTCACATTTTATCTTGTATCTTTTTAAAAAATATATACTTTATATTTTATAAGTGGTTCTTCTCTTTCTTTTCTCCTTTTATAGTTGTTTGAGATTACAGTGCCACTGTCTCATGGCCCCAAACCTGTAACAGTCAGTTTTGCCAATCATACGTCCTGCCGATGCATGTCTAAACTGGATGTTTACAGACAAGTTCATTCAATCATTAGACGCTCCTTGCCAGTGACACAACCGCAGTAAGTATAGCGCCTGCATCTTTTGACTTTGTGGAAGGAACATTTGTAGTGTTGTTAGCTTATTAATGTTCAAGCTTTAGTGTAAACCAGGGCTTGAACTGGCCACTGTAAAGATCAAAGGAAGCTTGTGTCATAAGCTCAAATGAGGGGGAGTACTTCACTCAGATGCTGTAGCAAAACTATTTAGTTTCTAATAAAATGATCATATAAAGTCAGTATATATGAACAAAAATTATAAAGTACCACACTATTTAAAGAATGACTGCCCCTTACTCAGCCAAATCCTGGAGAGACAGAGAGAGAGAGAGAGAGAGAGAGAGATTTTTTTTACCTTTTTTGAGACATTGATTTCATTATACATTCATAAAAGGTTCCATTAATTTCAATGAGAATTTGCCTGAACAAGCTAAGTGTCTTGGAAGTGAGTCAAACAGCTGAAAGGGAATCTGGCCCAATACATGCACTATACCCCTAAATTAGTACAGTGTTTATCAGTTCAATATGCAGTACCCTAAGAGGAGGACAGGGTGAAAACAAAGGAGATATTAACCCANCCCCCCCCCCCTCATTTCAGCTCTGCTTTTTACACAGAGGGAAACACTTTAGAGTGTGTTTTCATCACCTGTGAATGCGTCCTTAATCTCAGAGGTTACATTTTGTTGTGTCTGTTAGTCTGTGGGTTTCATCTCTGTTAATTATATCACTGGAACAAGCAGAGCTTAAAATGCCAAAAAAATAATAATTGCCCTGTAAGTTTCTATTAAATTAAATCGGGAAAACAATAATGAGAAGCAAACTTTTTAAAAAATAATCCTCCATCAGTTTGCACCAATAGCGTCTCATAGTAAAACTAAAAAAGTCTGTAGTGAATAATTTTATTAGGCAAATGAATAAGTTCACAGAACAACTGTTCATTTATGATTTCTTCTTTTGCATGCTATTTTTTGGATGTGACATAGTGGTTAGTATGTATTTAGTCATGAATTTGACTGCTGTTAACGACCAGGATAAAGAAGCAGCCCACAGGAATCAGTAAACTAAAGAGGATTACAAGTGTAATAAAAAGTTGGTAAGATGCCTCTTGTTAAGGGTCTGTGCTGCACTCTAAGTGAAGACCCAGGAGGTCTGTCTGGTGATATTTATGCTTGGGAGAGGCAGACATCAGCTTAGTATTCATTTTATTAGCACAATCCTATAAACCAGAAGTGGATTTCTATCTTGATTTTACCTATCATGCTAATCCCTGTGCAAACGATTACTTTCATATTTGTTGTTCTTGCTTGAATAGAAGACAAGAGTCTAAATGTTAATGCAATTTGGCTAGACATTTACATTAAGTTGGCTGACTAGCTGGGGTCATTCTTCCCATGGCAGCTCCCTTGATAGATGACCATTTTATAATCACTTGGAAGGACAGAAAAGTTTTTTCCCCCTTCTACAAAAGGAAATACATTTATTCACAGTCTTCAGGAATTATCTTGAAAACCATCATATAAAATATTCAAGTGATCTTAATGCTCTAAAGGGTGCTGTTGGACTGTAGGGGAAAAAGCCCTCACTTTATCAAGAAAAAAGGTGTAGCATTGGTGGCAATTAAATGGACATTTCTTTTTGATGGTAATCTGCCTGTATCCATTCAGTACTTGGTCTGATGAGGCATCAGACAAAAGATCTGTAAGTGCAACTGAATATAGCTGAGAGTTCAACTTTCTCTCTGATGGCATTAGAAATCTAGTAATAAAACAAAGAGCAGAAATAACCTTTTTAGGAAAGGTTATTGAACGGGTAGTGGCTCAGCAGCTCCAAGGGCATCTTGACCACATTGGTTATCTGGATCCCTCATAGTCTGGCTTTCGTCTGGGGCATGGCACTGAGACAGCATTGGTGGCTTTGGTCGATGATCTGTGCCATGAAAAGGATAAAGGTCGTTCGACCCTTTTGGTCCTGTTAGATCTGTCGGCGGCATTTGATACCGTTGACCACGAGATGTTGGTGGCGTGCCTGCGGGACAGTCCGGGGGTCAGCAGGATCGTTCTTGAATGGTTCCGCTCATTCCTGACCGAGAGAACTCAGCGGGTGGTGCTCGGTGATTATTTTTCATCTCACCGAGACCTCTCGTGT
>QEPC01015544.1:227594-244614 GCA_003113815.1 Sphenodon punctatus
ACAAATGAACAATTATCAAAATACACTAACCTAAATTTTCAAAAACTGCCTCTGGTTTTAGAAAACCACCTTGACATGCTTTGGGCTTGATGTTTTGTGGATAGTGAGCACATGCTGAAACTATTGACCTTGGCTGAAACTTGTCATCTGTAAAAGGAAAATAAAAAAGTTTTAGGTCACAAGGTGGATACCCAGCACTTTCATTTCTCTCCACTTTCCCCACTCACTTAGTAGCCTTCTAACCCAAAGCTCTCCACCTGCCATAATCAAACATCTTTATAGCCCTTGTTCTTTGTGAGTGACCTGCCAAAGTCTCACCCAAAAATTCAGCTTTGGTTTGGAGATGGGGGATTAGGAGGAAACTGTTGAAAGGACACTCCAAGCTGTTTGGTGGGGTGCATGCTCATATCCTAGGAGAATCAGGCAAGCATACCCTGTGAGTGGGCTTTATCCCTGAACTGCGTATTCACTGCCAGCTCCAGAAATACCTTAATGCAGCTGTTAGAGGAGAAGTGGAGCTGTTTCCACAGTTATCTCCACCAATCAAAGAACATAAGAATGGCCTTAGAGACAGATGACTGGGGCAGCATTTGGGGGCATCAGATCAAAACACTCTCAAAATTTGAAGTAGGCAAAACTCTGGCAAAAGAAATGTTTTTCACCCCAGCATCGAAAATGATTAGGCCTGCCAAAGAACATCATCAGCTTCTGTAAGGAAGCTCCTGTGACCCCTCCCTTCCTGGAGATAGACAGAGCTCTGGAAACCCTCCTCTAGGTTGGAACCTAACAGCAGCCACTTTGGAAAGTAGAAAATGGAAGTGTGCTGGGATGTCAGATCCTTACTGAAGCTACTCAGGTATGAGCTTTCCTCCACTTCCTCTAGCTCATCTTCAAGTGTCTACTCAAGCTCCAGCTCTTTCCTGATTCCTGGACAGCAAGTCACAGTCCACATTGCCTTGATATGGGCAGAGGGAGCTGCAGGGCAGATAAGAGCATCCAAGGACTACATCAGGGCTACATGCTGGACCAAAGTTCTATATTACTTAGACAAAAAAACTTTGATTTAAGAAGCTTAAGGCGGCATTACAAATTATACTCAAACGTTAACATGACAGTAAATTGTATGTTAAGGCAACTTTGTTAAATATCAGACCAATCTATACATATTTCTTTTCTCATTCATTAATAAAAAAAAATGGCAACTGAAATTAAGCTCCATATGTGTGTATGGTGACTGAACAATACTTATACGTGATGAGGAATGTATACAGTTTAATTTCAGTTAAGTCATAATTTGTTTTTATTAATGAATGAGAAAAGAAAAATGTATAGATTGTTCTGATATTTAATAAAGTTGCCTTAACATACAATTTACTGTCATGTTAACGTTTGAGTATAATTTGTAATGCTGCCTTAACAAGTTTCTCAAACCAAAGGGTTTTTGTCTAGGTAATTTTCCCTTCTTTTGAAATGTAATAGTTTTTATTAGCTGGCCCCAGACACAAGAACACTGCAGGTATACACAGGTGCTTACCCATCCCTCACAATCGCCACATGGAGCAACTTGTTTTTTTGCAGGTTTCTCTGTGATGAGGTTGATGGGTGGAGGTGCGTGTTACACGGAGCGCACAAGCAACTGTTTTCATGCGAGACGCAGCTACCCATGCCACTGTGCGTCTCGTGTAACGCTCATTCACACACATGCTGTCACCTCTCACATATATACTCATTCTAACTGATCACACAATCATTCAGACACAGTACACACATGCTCTCATCTCACAGATTCATTCAAATTGATCACACTCATCCATACACACTACACACACATGCTCTCACCTCACACACTCATTCAAATTGATCAGTCACGCACACTAGACCAGGGGCATAGCTAGGGTGCAGTGGGCCCTTGGCCAAGAAGTCAAGATGGGCCCCCCTCTTTGTGTCCCACCAGCGGACCTGGGGGCACTGCTATCAAACACACAAGGCACCCAAAATGCAGCCAGCCTATTAAGAGCATTATGCCATGAAACGAGACATATATACAACCAGTTCAGATGTGTCCCCATAATCAATTCATGCTGCCCCATCCCATAACCAGTTTATTTGTGCCCCTGCCCCCCTTATAATCAATTCATGCTGCCCCCCACCCATAACCAGTTCACTTGCGGCCCGGTGCAACGTCAATTGATTATATGGGGGGGTACAAATTAACTGGTTATGGAGTGGGAGTTTAAAGATAGTATTCATGTTAGCAATAACTTCATTAAGAAGCGTTAGTGAAATAGCAACCATAATAATCTCATAGCCATATTTGCAGATTTTCCAAGATAGAATAGATATTACTTTACATCCTAAATTCCTTCCTAAGATAGTATAAGTAAGACAGTTGTGAGAATGTGGCCCTTTTTACAGGGGCCTCTCCCACCCATGAACACAGATTTCTGCGTGTTCATGGGTGTGGGAGCCCTGTGGGAATGACATGACTTGAATAGGGGTGAGTGCGTGTGCATAACACGCATCCCCACTCACCCCCCCACTTGTCCCCACGCATGGAGCAACTGGGGAAAACGGCAGTTGTTCCGTGGGTGCGGATGAGTGGGGAGTGAGTGGGGATGCGTGTGTGACCATATGTACACCTCGCCTATTTACTGGCGCACCCACAGACCCACCACCCAGCGGAGCTGTGTAAAAACAGCTTGCGAGGAGCCAATCGAAGAACAGAAGGTTGCTGCCTTGTAAATAAGGTTCTTCAAGATGGCTTTGAACATTCTCAGAACACCCACCCTTCCAGCCCCTCATGGAATTTTCTTATATTCCTATAAAGTGTTGGAAGGAACTGTCATTCTGAGGGGGAGAGTGCTTTTTATACTAGAGGAGCTCGAGACCATCACATGGTCTATTATTTTCATGTGGTGAGCATGCACAACCCAGTTAGGAGCCATCTCAAAGCACCTTCTTTACAAGGCAACAACCTTCTGATCACTCACATGGGGAAACAAACAGCTTTGTTTCCCAGTCCGATTGAAGCCCAGTGTCCTATTGCTGCAACACCACTAGCAGGCAGAGGCAGGTGAGGGATGGGATCCCCCCACCTTCAGCCCCCACCCTCCCCCTGCACTCCCCTTCATTGTTTGTATTATTCACAGAACATGTGTTGCTGGAGGAAAGCTAGAATGATCACCAACTGGACGTTTTTGCTCTACTGACTACCATTGAACAGCACAGGCACTGTTCATTGAGAGTTTGCTACCGCCTTAACTATAGGGCCACAACTTCTATCCCTCAGTTGTTTGATCAGGCTTGGGTATATGGGACAACACAGAACAACAAGATGGATGTGGTTTGAGACTTTGCTGCACATTTACGGTCTCAGATGACATGAACTACGAATGTATATTGTTACCTTGAGCAAAGGAAGAAAATTAAATCTGCATCTAGACTCTAATTCCATGTAGATTTTTTCCCTTCCCTTTCGTTGCCACACAGAATGGTCATTTTTACACACACCTTAAAATGCTGGTCTTTCAATCTTCTGGGTTGACAAGTCCACTAGTAAGTTCGTGGACCCCGAACCCTCCTGCTCACAGAGTTCTATGTAGAAGTTCAAAGAGCCAGATGTTTAAGATCTGGGTGAGTGATTTAGACACACAGAAAGTTCAGGATGTAACAGCAAACATCCAGGAGAAATGTGTGAGTAAAAACACCCAAGGTTACAGCCTTCATTTGACAGCACTGGAGAAGAAATATGCATTTGCACCGAAAGCCCCACATTATTTTGGTTAAAGCTCAGCTCTTGCCTTTCTTTGCTCCACCACCTCTTCAGCCCCCAGCTATATTTTTGTTTTCTTCTCACAGGCTGGGACTAGTGCCAGTAAGCATACAGTTTAGTTTAGTCCTATTGCTTCCTACAGCCAGAACCCACATGACAATCACCACCTCAGTGGTGAGACTCTGGCAGATGCTGTTGCTTATTCTGACTTCTTTGGTGGAGGTAGTCAAAGTCAGAGGGAAAGAAGGAGATTAATGTGATATTTATTTCTGTGTCACTGGAAATATTCCTCTCTTCCCATGACTTTCACATACTTTCGTATTACAGGCACGATCCAGCTGATAAAAACATATCACAGAAAGCAAATTAAACCATTTGGACATAAATTTGAATAATTCCTGCAGTCCTTCCTCATTTGGTAGAAACACACAAGATGGTGAAAATCTCCGAGGACGCAGAAAGCTATCGCATGTATTCAGTCCTGCAATACCCACCTTGCAGCAGGGGCCGCCATGGCTGGTCAGCATGATACAGTACCCAAACAACAGAGCCTAAGTCAACACATCTCCCTCAGCAAAGGCCTGGCAGAACAGCCAGGTCTTACACTGTCTGCGGAAAAAGGAGAGGTTAGCAATCAGGTGGACCTCCAGAGGGAGGGAGTTCCACAGCCGCGGTGCAGCCACGGAGAACACCCTCCTCATGGTTGACACCTGGGAAACCCAGGGGACCTCAAGGAGGGCCCCCATTCCTCCCTGGATGACCACAGAAGTCAATCCAAGATCCGGAGGGTGAGGCGGTCCTGCAGGTAGGTGGGGCCCAGATCATTTAGGGCTTTAAAGGTCAGCACCAACACCTTGAATTGGGCCTAGAAGACTATCGGCAGCCA
Organism: Sphenodon punctatus; assembly: GCA_003113815.1. Classification (NCBI taxonomy): domain Eukaryota; kingdom Metazoa; phylum Chordata; class Lepidosauria; order Sphenodontia; family Sphenodontidae; genus Sphenodon; species Sphenodon punctatus. The sequence continues at coordinate 232,253 of QEPC01015544.1, forward strand.
GTGCAGAAAACAGAGCACTGGAGTAATGTGCTCGCGTCAGCCCATCCCCTTCAGGAGATGGGCCGCTGCATTCTGTACCAGCTGCAATCTCCAGACCATCACCATGGTAGCCCCACGTAGAGTGTGTTACAGTAGTCTAATCTTGAGGTAATAAAAGCATGGATGATTGTGGCCAGGTCCAAGTCTGAGACATATGGCCTAAGCTGACATACCAGGTGTAATTGGCGGAATGCACCCTTTGCCACAGCTGCTAGCTGGACATCTAGGCAGAGCTGTGGATCAAGGAGCACCCCCAGACTACGGACCAGAGATACCAGGGCAGGATGGACCCCATCAATGATGGGGGCCATCACTTCTTCAGCTTTTCCCACAACCATCACCTCCATCTTGTCAGGATATAACTTCAAGCGGCTCACCCTCATTCAATCCCCGACTGCCGGACCTGGGTCTGATGAAAATGAGAGATATAGTTGGGTGTCATCAGCATATTGATGACACCTTACACCATATTCTGTGACAACCTCCTCCAAAGGCTGCATATACACATTGAACAGGAGAGGGTATAAGATGGAACCCTGCAGTACTCCACACGTGAGGTCCTGGGAAGAAGATGAATAATCTCCCAGCACCACACGCTGGGTTCTCCCAGCCAGGAAAGAGTGGAACCATTCAAGAACATTCCCGCTCATCCCTGCCTGGTCCCGCAGCAGAGTCACCAACAACTCATGATCAACGGTATTGAATGCAGCCGAGAGATCTAACAAAATCAACAGGGTCGAATGACCCTGGTCCAACTCTCGGGAGAGGCCATCGACCAAGGCCACAAGTGCAGTCTCCATGCCATAATCCAAATGGAAGCCAGCCTGCAAGGGGTCCAGAAATTTGGTCCAGTCCAGATGCTCCTGAAGCTGCCGAGCCACCACCTGTTCAATAACCGTCCCTAAAAAGGGAAGGTTAGAGACCGGCCGGTAGCTGGCCAGGACGTCAACTTCAAATGATGGCTCTTTGAGCAAGGTCTGCAACTCTGCCTCCTTGAGGCGGTCCAGCACCCTGCCCTCCCTAAGGGAGGCGTTGACTATCCCGACCAGCAACGACCCTAATGTTTCCCAGCTACTCTTAACCAGCCAGGACGGGCATGGGTCTGATTCATAATAAGTGGCTCAAACAGTCCCAAGAGCATCCCCAACATCCGAGGGCGACACGTCTTGAAATTCATCCTATAAAACAGGACAAGATGAGGCTTCAACTGCCTCTGACTCACCCACTGTTGAAAATGTTGCATCAAAACTGGGTGGATTTGAGAGATTTTATCTGCAAAAAAGTTCACAAACAAGTCACAGCAAGCATTTGATAACTGAATCCAGGTGAAGGGGGGCCAGACTGACCAGCCCCCTCACCACCCGGAAAAGCTCAGCCAGATGGGACTTAGTGGACACAATGAGGGCAGCAAAGAAAACCTTCTTTGTTGCCCGTACTGCCACGGCATAGGTACGTAACCAGACTCTGTGCCACAATCAGTCAACTTCAGTATGAGAGTGACGCCACCATTGCCCTTCTCGCTTCATCCGTCGCAGCTCCTCCATATATCACAGGGACCTGCATTGTCGGCGATTTGGGAGTGGACGCCTGGGAGCCACACGGTTGATGACCTCCATCAACACAGAATTCCACACAGTCATGAGGTCATTGAGTAAGTGGCCATCTAAGTCAGAGGAAACATACTCTAGAGCATTCTGGAACCTTTCTGGTTCCATAAGCCTTCATGGGTGAACCAACCTAACTGGTTCCAGAAGACCAGTTCTGGAGGAGATAATGATCTGTCCATGACAAGGACACTGTTGACACCTCCCCCACTAATGGATCCCCCACCTCAAGGCCAGTGCAAAATGTCATGCCCAGGGTATGTCCTCCAACATGTGTGGGGCCCACCACTCTGAGACAGGCCCATGGTTGTCATGGTGGCCATGAACTCACGCTCCACCTCTCCAAGACCGCATCAGCATGGATATTGAAGTCCCCCTGGACTATTGCCCTGGAGGACCGCAAAACCACCTCCGACACCAGTTTGGTCAGTGCGGGCAGGGAAGCTGCTGTACAGGTAGGTGCCTGGTATACCAGAAGTACCCCCACTCTGTCTCCGGCCAAATCCAACACCAGATGGAGGCCCTCTATTCCCATGATAGGTCACACAGGAAATCTCCTCACAGACCAGGCATTCTTAAAAATAATGGCTACACCCCCACCCCCTATCCCTGTAGCCACAGCTGATGCTGAACAGAGTATCCAGTGTCCATCCAGGTCTCTGTAATAAATGCAAGGAGGAGAAGCTCATCCATTAGCTTCCTCTCTCTTCTTTCCCTACTTCTCAGTTCTTATGTTCTGCAAGTTCAGGGAGATTAATTGCTTCCTGCAGGACTACGCACCTTGGAGAGAGAGAACAGCTTTCCCCACAGTGCTTCCAGTGCTGTGTACAGCGCAGTCTATTCAGGCTATCCGTTTATTTTCCTGCTTCTTTCGCTATTTCCAGGTATTCACAGTTTGTGTTCATGGACGCCTCCGTTTATATTTCCATATGATGCTTGGAACTATGATATGGTTGTACTGTAATTCCTCTTTGTGCTCCAACTCCTGGAACTCACAAGCTGTTTGATTAATAAAACAGATCAGACTTTGATTTTTTTTTCTAGAGTAACTCTCATACACAAGTATATATAAAATAAGCAAATTGTTTTACAGAATACAATATAACTGCTGAAAGCTCTATTAATGCTTTTTGCCATCCATATTCAGGCTTTTGATGGGGGCACTGTATCATCCTCTCTCCTATGGCTCAGTTATGGCACTTTGCAGAAAACTATAGGATCAAGCTGATGTTCAGTCCACAGGTAGAAATCAGGATGCAGGTTTGCAGTCCAGAACTCACCCACCAAAATCTTTATACAGGTAAAACACAACTGCTGGCCCCATAGACCCTCTGCAGTAAAATACTTGAAGCTGATTTGGACCACATCACAGAATATGAAAGTGCCAAGGTTTTTCAGCCCTTGTAGATGAATTTCACCCAATAGGAAGGGCAGCAGGCATAAGATCCAGATTTGACTGATGAATTCTTGATTGAATAACAAAATATTCATCTTTGGGCAAAACATTTAAGCCTCCCCTATAATAAATATTCTGTAAAGGTTTGGAGTTAGTCTAAGAGGCATGATGTAACACGAATCTTCAAATTATATAAAGCATGCAAAAGAGTTAGGCCACTGTGACAAATTATATTGAAGGCTTTGAACAAGATGTGGCTAGCCAGTAACCATCATAGTCCCAGTGTCTTCCTCATTCTTTACTGATTTCTTCACCTCCGTGTTAACTGGTTGAATAAGACGGCTTGAATTAATGTAGCTGTAATCCAAAACCTCAGTTTATAAACTGATTACAGCAAAGTGGCAAGTCAGTATTCACACTACGCACACTGTATGCCAACTCATCTGCAAAGATAATGAGACTAACCGCAGTCTAAAAATAGGACCAGCTGCCCTAGAAAGAGGATACTGAGATCGCCTCAGCATGATATACTACAGGATCTGTAAACTTAAATATGTAAGTAAAACATTTACCCAGCATTACAGCAAAAGAACGTCAGTGTACCAGTATGTTTTCTAAAACAAAGAGACATTTAAATACAAGTTTAAAATACAACGGTGTTGAAACTTGAAACATACACTTTTCTCTCTTGAGTCACTGCCAAAATCTGAAAAAAACCACAGACTAGTACTCTGTCTCTATTACACACTAAAGGTTCTCTGGAATTGTTATTGCAAGGTTATTTTAGGTCAAGTTGTTAAAAGAGAGAAAAAGAAGAAAAGTAACTCCCAAGAAATTACCGTGGTCTCACTAACAAGTTTATAATTTTTGTTATACACTTCTTGTGGAAGCAAGTATTCCCCTGATGAGTAACAATTTGCTTATAAGTGTAAAATGCAGATTAGTGATGAATTTGCATTAAAGTTCCTTCAGTTAATGCTATCAGTACTTTTGTCCTTATTTCGCCTTTAAAATTCACTACACGCATAAACCCAGAGCCTACGATAAGAATCGCATTTCCTACACATCTTATAGGCTGCTCTACTGAATGCTAGAGTGGGATCATGCATGGACACAAAGGTGCACCTGATCAGTTCTCAATACAATGGTTGGGCTATATTACAGAACTAGACCATTTGTTTAGTAGACATATGGTTTGTAAATATTTTTTAAAAGGAAACTCACTAGAGATGGATGAACTAGCTTAGCCTTGAGTCTCTGGGGAAGGGTGGGGTAAAAATGTAATAAATGAATAAATAAGAAATAACAGAAATTGCAAGTAACAGCATGTTTCATATTTTATCTTCTAGAAAAGGAAATGTTACTTTATTTGTGAAGATAAGTTATGTAAATAAAAGTATTTGCAGGTGTTTGTTTGAATATTGCCATACCATCTACTTCAGTAGTATTTATAAACATTTTGATTTACTTTTCACAAAATTTATTTCAGTTAAGAAGTTGCAGAAGATATTTCTGTATGTATGCTATAACCAGGTCCATCTCCAGTACAGATTTCATTATATGATTCAAGTGTGTGTACAATCAGTCTAATCTCTCTGATTCTTCCTATAGTTGCTACAGACCACCATGTACAGTTCGAACGAAACGCTGTGATCCAGGATTTAATTACAGTGAAGAAGTGTGCCGTTGTGTACCGACATATTGGAAAAGACCGCTTATCAATTAGCGAAACACACACTACTTGCCATTTTGGTGTGCATTTTTCCATTTTAAAAAACTGTGCTAACATTGGAATTAACTGTACACCACAAACCCTGTGGGACTCCCAGAGACAGACGCATTGTGCTTTTTTTGAGAAACATTGAAAGCAAATGTAGAAAATAACTGGGACTTATGTCATATAAAGAACTCACTATGGACTTGTTTTCTGCCAATGACCAAACAGCCTAAGTTTTTCCTCCTTGTGATTTTTTTTTTAAGATAATGACTATATAATTTATTTCCACTAAAAATATTGTGCAGCATTCCTGTTTATAGCAGTAACAATTGTTAAAGCTCACTGTGATCAATATTTTTATATCATGCAAAGTATGTTTCAAATAAAATGAAATTGTATTATAAACTGGTAAGAACGTTCAGTCCATTATCATGTTATCCTTTTGTATTCTCAACCAACCACTGTTCAACATTATGAATGGTGGTTCTCAAAATATTTTGTAGGGATCCAGATTTCTTATCCAATAAAAATAAGTGATTGTATGAAAGGAAGAATCAGTGAGGCGACAGAACACCTTTTATATCTGGTTAAACATATAGGCAGACCTATAAAATAGTTATGTGTATTACATACTACACCCAATTAAATTTCCCTATTTAGACTGAAAATAGCCAAGGAGAGTTGATGTCTGATAGAAGCTAGGTGTGTGTACTGTATATTGCAGAAGACTAAATCTCATTGGTGCTTAATGTTACAAGAGATAGTAATAGTCATGTTAAATAAATATACAAAACAGTTTTCTAAGGTAGGTATTTATAAAGGTGAAATATAAATGGAGCTGATAAATGTTAATGTAAAATAATTTTTTCAAATGTAATTTTACATGTGGAAATTTGTTTTTTTATATTTTACAGTTTTCTAACATTCAAAACTACATAATTAAGAATGACTTAAAACCGTATTTCATCTTTTTAAAATATAAACCAGATTTTTGTGGAATGATGTCCATTATATATGTCTGGAATATATGAGACAAAATAATGACAAAATGATACTTATTCCCCTGGGAAAAGGATGGGGTTTTCATCACTTCTGTTAAGATTTACATCAGACTCTCGAATCAGCAAACGCTAGTGGAATAATTTGCCCGTGTCAAATCTAACTTTCATAAGGCCTAAGAAAAAAAGGATATCTTTAATCTAGATTGTCTCATGCATACAGCACAAAGTTCAGTATGTTTCTTGTAGATGCTGATATATTAGAGTTCATAGATGTGAATGAAGGTATCTTGTACTCATTTAGCCAGTTGGTGGTTTCCAGCTAGTGTTAAGGGCCAGGGATAGTAATAAGTTTGTGTTTATTCAAGCAAAAGAAATAGCACCCAAAATAATTTGTGGGGAGCTCTACTGTTTGCAAAGTTCTTCCTAGGATGTCAGATGTAATCATCCAAACTAGCGAGAAGTAAGGCATAAAAAACTAAGGAGAGAAGATAATGAAATAATCTTTGTTATTCAACAAGGAATAACATTTCTCAGGTATTCAGGGAATAACATTTCTCCGGGAAGGGAGCTCTTTATGACAGATTTGCATCCAAATCCAACCCATAGCCCATATAATATGCAGCTTCCTGGGAATTGGACGAATTGTGATGAAAGTCACTAAAATCTAATTTGTCATTGTCATTCCCATTCCACCCTGAATGTCAGTTGGACAGCAGCTAAAATAGCTTCATGTCGTATAAGATAACCTAAAGAGAGACGACTATGCATGTTAGGCCCTTTCCACACGAGACGTCCCCACTCATTACCACACAGTTTCACTGCATGGAGATGGGTGGAGGCACATGTGTAAATGCCATGGGGGATGGGTGGGGTGTGTGCACGCTCCCGCACTACACCCATCTCCACCCATCATCCACACACGGAGCAATGGGCTCCAATGCCTGATGCGCCGTGGGTGGAGGTGGGTGTGCACCCATGGGAATGGGCGCACACCCACCGCGGGCACCCACCCATCCCCCCACCCACCGTGCTTCATTTAAAATGGCCTTAGACATCCCCTTTGAAAAGAGGAAAATACCATTAGAAAACAATTATGATATTTCATTTTATTTGTATTACAATAAAAGCAAATCTAACAGTGGTGACAAATCTGAATGGGACCTTGGATGAGCCACAATGCAAACTTTTTCATTTCTCCTGAAGAGAGATAATTTGCTTGTAAACAAAACAAAGCACAATAAAATTTTATTCTACACAGCTGGAATCTGAAATGCTAAGAAAGAAGGGCTACTAAAGTCATAAATGCTAAACAAATGTAAATCTTGCCCGTGAACAAGAGCAGTACTGCAAACATGTTTAAACCAGATGAAAAGAATTTCTAGAATAATCCCAGTGAGATCATCCTGAGCAGGCAGACATTGCAATGATGAACATGCTAGATAAAGTAGACACAGAAGCAGCTATTTTAGAAGATATAGTTCTGAGAGATGGGGAAAATGGAATAATGAGAACAAACATCAGGAAGTACCACCCAAATCATTACAAACTTAGCTGCTGCAAGCAATGGGTGTTTTCACACTGACACGGGGGTGCTCACTCCTGGAGCAGGTCACTATAGTGTTGCCCAGGGCAACCCCCGGCTAAGAGCGGAGCTACAGTGGCCGTCTGCCAAGCACGTAGACAGCAGCCCTCCTCTGGCCGGTGCCCTAGAGTTGGGCTGCCCGCTCCACTGGAGGTGCTCCTGGACGTTCTGGAGCACCACCAGCCGGACTGACCCACAGCCTGCCTCACCTCTGCTCTGCTCGCACTTCTGGCAGGCCGCCTTTAAATGGACAGCCTACCCGGGGGTGAGGCAGAGCAGAGATGTGGGGGCTGTCCATGTGAAAGCACCCGATGTTTCAGTTTGCACAGCTTCTGAAATATTCTGTGGCTTGACGCATGTAAATCATTTTTTCAGCAATAAATATGCTTACTTCAAAATGTTTAATATGCAAACACTTGATTTTTAAAAGATCTGGAGCAAATCTGGTATTTGCATGTGCAAGTGAATAAGCAGCCTGGAGATAATGTGTGCAAGTACATACAAGAATCTGATAAACGATTATTACAACTGTATGCCCAATCTTTTAGAAATTAAGTTTTGTTTCAAGCAATATATCCATTTTTTCTTTGCTCTAATTACAAATTTGCTGTGGTGGTTTTAATAATAATGTTTATTTTTATATAGCACCCCCCCTGCCATGGCACTCAGAGCACTAATTAACAACTTTTTAATCCTCACAACAACCCTGTGAGGTAGGTTAGACTGAGAGAATAATGTGACTAGCTCAAGGTCACCGAGTGAGTTTCTGGCTAAGGTGAGACTTGAACCATTGGTCACACACACCCCCGGTCTATGTACTGCATACTTAGCCATTACACCACACTGGCTCTCATTAAAATGACCTTTTAATGAGCATTATCAATAGAATTCTATTTCAGATACTGTATATACTAGTGTTTTCAAGAAATGGGCTGCGCTTACAGTGTGGCAGCCCCAAAGTGTGGCAGTAGTGTTTGCCTGTCACGGGGCACACGGGGATTGAGCCTGCCGCAGTTCATGTGGAGGCACCCTATATCTGCCCCAAAGAGTAAGTGTAGAGCCACACAGCATTATGGGATATCCACAGCAATAGGGCGTAACTTTTAAAGTTTGGGAAGGGAATGTGGGAGCAGTGAAAATATGAACTTGAAAGTATTTAAGAGATGGAAGGGTTGGAAGAAAAAGTTTGTGTGAATAAACCTAATTCATACTGATCAAAACGGCATCAAATGGAGTCCTATTGAATAGAATTTTAAAAACTTATGATGGCTATTTGCATTATGTCTCATTGACTTGCCCACTGTGTATAATTTTATTTCAAGGAGCTTTTTTATATTCTAGCTGATCGCCATGTGGTTTCCCTAAGCTGTATCTCAGTGATTTCCAATGCCCTTGAACTTCATGTCCTCCATTTCTCTCCTTTTCATAGGATTACTTTGTTATACTTTTGTCACATATGCATAAACTGTTTTGATTATGTGTAAGTGTACATGACAGCTTGTAAAACCTGAACAACAGATTCCACTTGCAGAATTTTTGAGCTAGTGCACAGAAGACCATCGCTGCCTCACGTCTAACCTTAAATTAAGGAACTGAACACATGGAATGGACTCTTTCTTGGCCATAAGACTGGATTGTCCGGCTAGGAACTTTCTATGGAAATAACCTGTTATTTAATGAGAGACGTTATGGGAAAACATGAAGGCTATCTATCTTGAACTTCTGGGACTATGGGTTAGAATACATATTGTCTCTAATGTTGCTCTGGGCTATCAAAGGGCTTTTGCAGGCCCATTAAATTTAGTGAACAAAATGCTGTGCTATAGCATGGCTGTTTAAGAGCTTTTTGTTTGTTTGTTTTTATCTTTTAGATAACCCTCTGGAGAACAAGACTAAAGAATCTTCGGTGGGTCCTGTGTAATTTGCCAAGGCCTGCTTGTCCAGGTACAGAATATATTTCGTAAACTTGCTGTAAGTGCATGAAAACTAAACATTCTGTATGAACGAAAACTAAAATTCAACTACTGCATGTGGAAGGTTTTCAGCTGAAGCCCATGAGAGCACAACCATCTAGCTGAAGTGAAGGATGAGGGGGAGGGGGACAAAATAAAACAAGCCACCTTATTTTATAGTCTCCTTTAGTTCAATGGAAAGTTCTTGTTTGTCCCCTAGTTCTCAGTGATTTAATCTGTATTTAAAATGTATTTCTTAAATTCCTAAAGTTGGATATGAACAATGCTGAATATACTGGGGTCACCTAGTTGACCCCAATATCATTTGTAACATTTCAGTAATCTCTCATGGTAATATTTGATATTTGGTTCAGAGCCTGAAGTTACATTTAGCTGGGGATACATTTGAAAACTGCAGTTTTGCATTCTATGAAAATCAATACATCATAAAACACATACACATTGCTGTATATATTTGTTTGGCAAACTACTCTGCTTTTGAAATGTGTGGAAATTGTGTACTGTTCCAGTATTCCCTAGTTTCTGCTATTTATTTCCATTAAACCCACAGCTAGTCTGCTCATTTGCTTATTTGGGGTAAAATTTCTGTAGCCTTTCTTGAGACCTTTTGACTTCTCATTTCAATTTTAGCAAAATCCCTACTCCATTCCCTACATTTGTATCAGCAGTTATTGTCACATCTCACAGTACCATTCTGCAATTGTAGGAAAACACATTAGATCCATTTTTCTCTTACCATTATCTCCTATTTCATCTCTCCCCCCCGTTTGTTTCTTTCAATTGACTTTTAGACAAATCCAGACATTTGGGAAATTTATATTCCTTATATACCTTTGGCACAGTCCTCATTCACCCCAGTGCACATAGGGGTTGTGCATGCATAAGGTGCATGCTGGCATGTCATGCAAGACTTAAGTGGATGCCAAATCTTCATTCACAACAACAGGCATTATTGTCTATCACCCTGTGTATAGAGTGTCACCCCAACCAACACAGCCCCTGCATAGGGTCAGCACTCACATGTAGTCTGATCACTAATATGAGCCCCTGCCTATGCCTCAAGTACAGAGGTGCTTTCCATTCGACTACATTACAGGTCGGCTCCCCCCAATTGTGATTGAACTGCACAACAACACACGTAATGCCAGCTCCAAGATTGGCCATTTTTACACAGACTGGGTGGGTGGGTGTTTGGCCACGGTGGGTGGGTGGCCGTTTACACGGGTTTACATAGGTAGAGGTGGATGTCGGGAGCACGCACAACCACCCACCGCCCATGGTGTTTACACAGGTGCACACCCATCGCCCCACCCTCTACCGGCCGTTTACATGGACGCCCCCCCCAACACCCGCCGGAACACCAATGGAGGTGGGGGGCATCTGTGTAAAAATGCCTGTTGTCTGTCCGTAACTCACAGTACATGGCTGCCAATGTTGTGTTCAAATATAACAGCTATCAGGTAGTCACTCCTGTTTGAGTGACTACCTAATAGCTACTTGATGGAAGGGACAGTCCCCAGAAGCAGTGGTGGGACCCCAGGGACTGTGTTGCTAACTCCAGGCACTGTGTCGCCAACACTTCTGCTCTTGGGGAGTTTCACCCCACCAGAGCTCCACTTCACTCTGCCAGAGCCTGTGAGACACTGGTGGGGCTCTTGATCCCCTTCCACCACGCTTCACCCTGTCACTCTGAGCCTGCAGTGGAGTGGGGATAAGGAGCCCTGTCACTGGCCCCACTTCACCCCGCCAAGCCTTGCAGGACTTAGCAGGGTGAGACAAGATCTAGCTGGGCTCTCTTCTTCTCAAAAACCCTGCCAGCCCCGCTTCACACTGCCTGAGCCCCACAGCCTGGGAGGGCAAAGCCCTGCTTCTCCTGCCCAATTAACAGATGTAACAACTGCTACCTGCCACTGCATTGCTCTTTGTGTATGCCCAAAATGATTGCAGGTGTGAGCAAGGAACAATCCAGTGCAGTGACAAACAGGTGGCAGACAGATAGCAGGTCCTGTACAAACACAGCAACCTAGATGGCAGATGAGCAGCAAACTGGAAGCAAGCTTTGCTTGCTGTGAATGAGTATTTGGCATCCCCTTTAACCTAGCAGTGCACACAATTTATGTTAACACAAACCCTTTGTGCATCTGGACAAATGAGGATTGTGACCTTTACTATTACATGACTGCTATTTTACTGAACTAGCCCTAGCTTCAACTAATAATATAGATGGTATATTTATTTATTTAGAATTTTGCTACCCCGCCCCTCCTGCCACAGGCAGCTGGGGGCGGCTTACAATTTGTCTGATAAATGAAATGTATTTTAAATAATTGAAAGCCGTGTCTTGCGTACCCTTTATATGCATGATTAAAACGATGTGTTAAATATTAAACAGGAATTGATTATGAATGGTGTGTGCAATACAGAATCTGTTAATAATAACAATAACAGTTTAAACGGTGATAAGCTCATGGTTTGTCAGAATTCCTTCTCCCATTACCCTAGTATTTTGTATTAATGTTATCCAGAAAACATTAATCCATTCCTAATCTTTGTATTTCATAAGTAAAATATTACTTTATTTTATCTCACTGTTATTTCCCAGAAGTGTTGTGGCTCCTGGTACTCCCTAACATTTTATTCATATCCCTGCATTGAATGGTAAATATTAATGGTTACATTTTCTTACTAGGGGTGTGCACCAGGCCCCAATGTCATTTTCGTTTTTCATTTTTGTTATTCAAAAATGTCATTTTCGTTATCATTATTAATGACAGTCATTTTCAGGTTTTGGTATCTTTTTTTACATCGTATCAATATCGTTTTTGTTATTATTATTATTATTATTATTATTAATAGACATTTATATAGCGCCAGTCGTATGACCTGGTGCTGTACAGAACTAGACACGGTCCCTGCCTGCGGCTTACAATCTAAAAGACAAAAGGGGGGGAGACAGGGAGAGGGGACAGTGGGAGAGACATGGGAGAAGACAAACAAACATTCAAGCGGATGCGAAATCTCAGGTGCGTATGCTTGGCTTGGTTACAAAG
>QEPC01015544.1:257983-291744 GCA_003113815.1 Sphenodon punctatus
TATTCCTGTTAGCAATAACTTCATTAAGAAGAGTTAGTGAAATAGCAGCCATAATAATCTCAGAACCATATTTGCAGATTTTCCAAGATAGAATAGATATTGCTTTACATCCTAAATTCCTACTTAAGATAGTATAAATAAGACAGTTGTGAGAATGTGGCCCTTTTTACATGGGCCTCTCCCAGCCATGAACACGCAGATTTCTGCATGTTCATGGGTGGGGGAGCCCTGTGTGAATGACGTTGCGCACATGCGCACGTGCCCACTGTGAGTGGGGGTGCGTGCATGCGCCTAAAACGCATCCCCACTCACCCCCCACTCGTCCCCACGCACGGAGCAACCAGGGAAAACAGCGGTTGATTCTGGGGTGCGGATTAGTGGGGGGTGAGTGGGGATGCGTGTACGATCGTGTGCATGCCCTGTCCATGCACCGGTGTGCCCAAGGATCCCCCACCTGGTGGAGCCATGTAAAAACAGCCTGTGAGGATCCATTCGAAGAATAGAAGGTTGTTGCCTTGTAAACAAGGTTCTTCGAGATGGCATCTAACATTCTCACAACACCCACCCTCCCAGCCCCGCATGGGAATTTTCTTATATTCCTAGAAAGGGTTAGAAGGAACTTTCATTCTGAAGGGGAGAGTGCTTTTTATACTAGAGGAGCTCAAGACCATCACATGGTCTGTTGCTTGAATAGGGTGAGTATACACAACCCAGTTGTCAGAATGTTGGGACCCATTTCAAAGAACCTTCTTTACAAGGCAACAACCTTCTGATCACTCACATGGGGAGGAGTTGTTTGTAAACAAACAGCGTTATCTCTCTGATTGTGCTTCTGCTGCTGCACTACTAGCAGGCAGAGGCAGGTGAGGGATGAGGACCAGAGCCAGGGAGGGGAGGCTGAAGAACTTATAAATTATTGGGGGAGAAGCTGGCTGGAGCCTGCCTCCCAGCCAGGAAATCACAGGGCCCCAGCTGGCCACGGGACATGTGGCACATGCCTGGGGACAGCCTTGCAGCCCATCGATTTAGCTGTGGTGTGCTCGTTCTTAAGCTGCCTTAGTTCATGATTTGTTGACTTGTGGAATGGTTCTTATCAAAGGGTAGATTACCTATAACATTTTGTGCCTCTTGGGACAGCCCACAGGATCGAAGCCAAGAATAGCGCCTCATTGAGATTACTGATACCATAGATTGACCTGTAGAATCAGTGATGTCAAAGGAAACTCTAGATACATTTTTTGAGAACTCTTTGCCATCTTCCATTGTGGATAGCAGTTGGGCTCTGGTTTCTTCTTGTTGCAAGATATTATAAACTGTGTCCCAAAATGTATAGCTGTACCTAGCCATTAGAACCTGCCCTAATTCCCATAGTGGAAGAAGAATAGCTACACCTACCTAGAGTGTCTAGTTTTCACCCTTCCTTTTCACTTGGCTGTGAAAGGATTTTTTCCCAATCTGGAACTTTCAGAAGCCACAGAAGCAATCAGCAAGTTTAGATCCGGGTGGCATATTTGGAGGGCTCTGGAACCCAAAGCAGCACCCTGTAGCGCCTAGTACAGCCTTTCCCAGCCATTTCTCAAAATTTTTATTTTTATTTAGTTATTTAGTTAAACTTAATACCCCAGCCCTCTTGCCACCGGCATCCTGGAGTGGCTTACAAAATAAAACAATACAAAAATACAATTTCATAAAACATCAATAAAATCACAAACAAAAACAGAAACAACAATAGAAATCTGTGTATAAAATCCACCCTAACTCATCCCCCTCCACCCCCCAAAAGCCTGGTGGAAAGCTACGTCTTGCAACTACGTCGGAAGGCCAGGAGATGCAGGCTGAGGCAAACCTCAACTGGGAGAGCATTCCAAAGTGATGGCACAGCCACTGAGAATGCCGTCCTATCCATCCGGGTCCGCCGATAACGCAGGGCCTCTAGGAGAGCATCCCCAGGGGCCGCCCCAGGACCCAGGGGGTGAGGTGATCTTTCAGTTAAGTGGGGCCCAGGCCATTTAGGGCTTTAAAAGTCAAAACCAGCATCTTAAATCAGGCCCAGAACACAGTCGCCAGCAGTGTTGGCACTATATTTGAAAATGTCACTGCCTGTGCATGCCCAGCTGCCATTTTGGAAAATGGGCATTCATGCGCAGAAAGGCCATAGTGGCCATTTTGCATATGTGCAGTGATTTTCTTTGGTATTTTTTCCTGGTTTGGCCCTGAGAAGGCCACACCGGTTACTGCAAGTTGCCACTTCGGGCTCCAAATCCTAGAGAAAAAGGTAAGTAAATCAACTACTCCTCCTCTCCTCACCACTGTGCAGACCCTCTGCCCCCAGCTCTGTCTCCCCCAGATTCTGTCCCTGCCCCTCTTCCACCCCAATGCTGCTGCAGCAGCAGGTACTTGGACAGCCGGCCATGGGCAGGGGTCTGGGGGAGGCGGGCACTGGGAACGGGGCCGGGGCAGGCAGCAGGATGGGTTTGGAATGCAGCAGCTGTAAGTTCCATGGAGCAGCACCAACACTGTTCCAAGGAACTTTGATCCCCATTGGGGGATCTGAACATTTTGGGATTGTATCCCCCGGTAAGGATCGGATTAGTTTGTATCAATATTATTCATCCAAAATTAGACAAACCGTAGTGATCCAATTCTCATCTACTTATCCCTAGTTCCTACCCATCTAATTATGCATATATTGAGTCCTATCTTCTAGGGTGTGCATGTCATTTTCGTTATTACAATAACAATAACAAAAATTGTTGTTTCCATTATCATTATTGCAATAATGAAAACGACAAATAATAATAATGAAAATAGAAACAAAAACTACATTTTGTTTTTGAAATAAAGGGAAAAAACAAAAAATGTATTTTTGCCTATACCTTTTCTTATTCTTATTCAATTCTGATGAAACCTGGGGAGATCGCACCCCCAACAGAGGGCGCTATGTGTACCAATTTTTGAAATGATTAGATAAAGGGAACAGATTGTAGAAGCAATTGAATGTTGTGGTTTTAAGAAAAGCTCCATAGACATTCATGGCTACAACTTCATCTTCCCTCCAATGTGCATGAAACCTGTAACTATTATATCCCTCCACAAGCTTAACACTCCTGCCAGTTTTCAGAAAGATTGGATAAAGGGTCCTAATGGTATAAGACATTAACTTGAAAATACATTTTCAACTGTAATATTTGTATATGTCATCCTGTTTACAAGTAATTTGGCAGGAACGTATCACATACCTCCCCTGTCATCTCTACCAAACTACAGGACAATTTGATAAAGGGACCCAATTTTATAAGCAATTGAAGTTGTCCGCTTGAAGACCATTATTCAGATAAATAGCAACACGTGCAGTGCCAGTCAGAGACAGGCACCTGGCATGGCAAGGGGAGGGAGGCTATAGAAGGGATGATGTGGAGCAATCCAAAAGACTGACAGACACATTCACTGGCCAATACTGCATGCTTCCAGCTTTACAGGACCAATCGGTAGTGGCTTCGAGGTGGACATAGGCAGCGGCCCTCAGGCAGGCATAGAAGGGACATAACTGGGACTTCGGGGATAGCATCCCAGCAATCAGAAGACATAGTTTACACATCCAGGCTTGCCAATTATCATCACAATCACATCCTGAAGCACTGTGACAGAGGACATAAGAGAATCTCTCTATTGGCTCTTTCCAAAACAGATGCTTCTGCCTTCCCAGTAACAAGTGGGGGAGAGAAGTTGGGCTGATCACAGCACATAATGAGGATATTTGGTTGACATTTCTTCTGGCCAATTGGCATCACAAACCAGTCTTATACCACAATGACACATAAGACAATCCCTGGCATAGGCTCCTTCTCTGTATATGCTGTGCAGGCTTATAAAATTGGGACCCTTTATCACATGTTTCTGATATTTGGCAGATATAATTATGAACGCATCAGATACATCCCTGCCAAATTTTATGTACACTGGTTGGACTACAAAGATGTTACAGTCATACATACATTTATAAGTTAATTGCTTATATCACCAGGACCCTTTATCCAAACCTTCTGAAAGTTGGCAGATATAGTAAATGTGGGAATGGGTATAAACTTGCCAAGTTTGATCTACATTAAATGTGAGGCAAAGAGGTTACAGCTAAGAATGTATACAAAGATTTTTGCAAAATAATATTTTTCATCTTCTAAAATTGGATTACTTTATTCAATCTTTTTGGAATTTGGTTGACTTAATGCATTCCATTGGAGGTATAAATATTCCAAGTGCCAGTTGAATATAATGAAAAACAAAAACGTTACAGCCGAAAATGTGTTTTCCATTGAAACCAATGGAAAACGAAAGCAAAAATGAAAACGACAATTTGATATTTATGAAAATTAAAAACAATATATTTAAATAACAAAAATGAAAAATGGGGGGGAAATGACATAAATCCCTGGTGCATACCTCTAATTAGTAGTTTCGTGAGTGGTACACTATCCAATGCTTTGCTAAAATCCAAACATACTAAATGTACTGCATTCCCACCTGTCTAAAGAACCATGTGTGGTTTTGTTTTTTGTTTTTGTGGGGGGTTTTGTTGGTGGGTTTTGGGGTTGCTGTTTTTTTGTTTAGAAAAGCAAAGACATTAGTGTGGCATGATCCATCTTTGCTGAACCCTTGCAGCATTTCATCCCAGTTGCCATATGCTGTAATGTTTCTAATTATTTCTTCTTTTAAAATTTGATCTTGCCTACCAGGAAAACTTTGCATATCATCAGTGAAGATTTCAGCTCAATGTATCCCCAAAATGTGCATCACTCAACTCATTCATGGTATGTAAAACTTGCCTCCAGAGGTTAAACTGTGACAAGATCAGTGTGTGAAATTTGTACAGCAATTTGATGAAATAGCACATGAAACAGTCACCAAGAAATGCCCAGCCAGCACTGTACTATCCTTTCAAGCATTTTTAGCTAAATTTATTAATTAATGAAGAGGGATTGGGGAAAAAAACTTCTGTTTAACATACTGTTTCCTTCAACTAATTTTTTGGGAGAAGATACCAGTCTTTTTTAATTAGAATAAAAACCTGAACAAAAATCATCTAGTTACACCATTGGAGAGGAGTCAATCAACCCTAGTTTTATAAGAACACAATCTTAATTACAAAGGTAATAGATACAAACAGACCTCCATAAATAGCATGTTCTTTTCAGCAATGCCAGTTCATAAAATGCCTCCCATCCCATTTACTTTCCAAGTACAGGCTTGTACGTTATTTGCTTATACCGTATGTGTCGCTCTGAAGCCTCAGCTGTGTGTTTCCACACAGCACTGTAAAGCTACACAGCTACTTGTCCAAAACAGGAAACATGATTGCTTTGGATTGAAGCCCAACTTCTTTCTACAACAGGAATGTAAGAAAATTACATGATGTTAGATTCAGTTCATTAGCCTAACGTTTTCACAGTAGTTGACCTGCCTGAATGTGCCACAGTAAAGGACTGTGCCAAGTGGCTTAACGCATACAGAACACTTGTGCAAAATGAGCTAATGCCTTCAACTGAATTTCTTGTTCAATTTTTCACCCTGCTATTATTTCATCTTAGTGCTTTAGGATTTATCTGTGCTATTTCTTTTGATATCAGGAATCAGGTAATCCTGCATGGAAAAGATACTCTTTATTTTGTGATAAATGCCAGCTGAGCCACCACAGTTGATATAGATTAGA
Organism: Sphenodon punctatus; assembly: GCA_003113815.1. Classification (NCBI taxonomy): domain Eukaryota; kingdom Metazoa; phylum Chordata; class Lepidosauria; order Sphenodontia; family Sphenodontidae; genus Sphenodon; species Sphenodon punctatus. Next base: position 263,691 of record QEPC01015544.1, read on the forward strand.
AGCAATGTGATAGATATTGTGGCATTTGAAGTTTACCAACTACAGCTATGTGCTATATTAGTTCAATTTAATATACAATAATATTGTTATTAAATCCAAATAAAATACATACTTGATAACATGTAGATGAGAGCACTATCCGAGAGCCTTTGATAGTAACTCATGAAAACTAACCACATGGCTAACCACACATGTAATAGTACATTTCTGTCACGTATGTGGCATAGATAATGACTGTGGTGTCTCAGATACTACTCTGTGGGTAATTATTGGCAAACGTTGGATTTCTCATAATCATAAAGCCACAAAGAAGATCTGATTTGATGGTAAAGGTTAAACTAGATATATACCGACTCAGCTCTTTAAGAACTTCTAACTTGTTAAATCAGGCTGAAAGGAGTTGTAAATTTAAATTTGGAAACTTGTAGATCTAATCCCATGATGTTTTCTGATTTATTAATCCCTTCTGCTGTTACACAGTGTTCAAATTCATTAACAAACTTCATCGTCAGTTCCTGGTATTAGCAGAAAACATAAAAATGCAGTCACAGACACAGACTTGAAAGAAGCCAGATGTCCCATGTCTTCCTGACATTGAAGATACTTTGCTCTAAAAATCTGGCTGAGATACCAGTTTTAACTTCATTCAAATATTTTCATTGTTCAGTGCTATTAAATGATAACTAATATGTGTATAATTATTGTGCAGGCATGGGGGACATGTTCCCGACAAAGTTAAGGATGTTGGGGATGGCAAACACCCCCATCCCCCACCAAATTTTCAAATAACTTGATCAAGCAGCCCAAAGAGGGCTGCTGCCTTCCTGCTCCCTGAAACAGTAGGGGAAAGTCAGTGCTTTACTCCTCCTGCACAGCAGAACTTTGGCATGTTGCCCTGGCCTCTGCTCAGACCCACACCAGGAGGCAAGCCCTCAGTTATGCCACCCCCTTGCCATGAGGAGGAAAGTCCTCAGCCACCTCCTCCCCATTGAGGAGAAGAATATCCCTCAGCTTCCTGCCCTCCCCTGCAGGGATGGTAAGTCTTGGGGCTTGTCCCCATGCTGTTTCCTCAGCACCCTTGGTGCCGTTAACCAGAATCCCCCACAAAGTTTGGGTGAATGTTACACCTTGGGTAACTAATACCATGATCCTGAAACTTACACATGTTCTTATGTTCTCAGTGGGGCAAATTATATGTTTAAAATTAACCCAGCATATAATCTTTATGGATGATCAGAACCTCTAGTTGCATCTTTGACCCTTTTTAAACAGGCCACACTGGGAAGGAGGGGGGTGTCGGTGCACACACTGTTGCAGGGGCAGTGAAGATAGCGGGTGTACATGGGCACACACCCATCCCCCATGCATGCCCACATACGGAGCAACCAGGATTGTCACTGGTTACTCCATGCGTGGACAATGGGTGGAGGTGGGGGATGGGTGGCGTATGCCCACCCACCCGTCACCGCTGTACACATGGGACTCACCCACACATGCCCACGCAGATCGCTGCATGGGCATGCATGGGTACATATCGTGTAAAAAGGGCCTTTAGTATATTCCTTATAGGGGTTCAGTATCAAAATGTACAAGAAGAGTTTTCTAGGGGTATTTTCAGATGTGACGGGGCCTGTATTGGCCCCGTCACGGAATCACCCATTGATCCCCCGCCGGGACCAAACCGGCACGTCCAACAGACGTGCTGGCTGATCCTGGCGGGGAATCGGGGAGGGGGCGTGGCCGCACGGCACCACGTGCGGCCGCACGGCCCCGGCCCCCACGCTCCCTAGGCCACCCGCCCTCTTGGGAGACAGGTGGCAGCGCCCACCCGCAGTGACCACGGCCCGGAATCCCGCCGCTGATTCCAGGCCATGGTAGGGGGACAGACATTACGGTCCCCTTGATCACGGGGGGAAATCACATTCAACACGCAAACGGAGATGGTCCGGCCAGGACCTCTGTTTGCGTGTTGAATGTGATCCCCCCCCCCCCGGTGATTCACGGGGGTGAACATCTGGGGGGGAGCTTCCGTTCCCCCCTACAGATGTTACGGAATCACGATCACCATGTGGGGATTCACCGTGGTTGAGCGTGATCTCGTAACCTAGAGTATTTTCAGATGTTTCTTTTGCTAGTCTGAGTATTTTCAGATGTTTCTTTTGCTAGTCTGAGAACTAGCATTTGATGTTAATTCCACTAACACTTCAGTTCAAAAATCCGAATAGGTAGAGCTGGTTTCTGTCATTTACAAACTTAGAAGAGGAGCTCAAATATACTTGGAAAGAAGTCAAAAAGATTTTTTTAAAATTATATGCTTTGTTCAATACAAAGCCTTCCTTGTCACAGTAAAGCATATAGTCTTTTTGTAACATATTTGTACCTTTTCACGCTGAAGCTATAGAAGAAATATTTAGATTTCTTTTCATTGGACTTGGCATATTAACAGATTAAAAGGCCAATTAGAGCACTCTGCAGGAGCAAGCCACATTGAAGTGAATATGGCCTGCACCAATAGAGCAGTTAGAGGATCAGCTGCCATGAAAGGCATAGAATAAGCTTAAACATGTTTGGATTGTCCTCATATTTCTGCATGGTTTCAGTACTTCCATTCTCACCCCCAGTTGCCCAAGCTGCCTTTGCTGTCTCTTTCAAGACAATCAGCAGTCCTATTTATATTAACAGACCTTGCAAGCTTCTATTAATATGCATGACATCATATCAAATTTATTTTAACTACTGAACTTATATTTAGCATTTTGAAGCTGGCCTGAAGCAGGATTCACTTTAAATACTGCACTAAAATAATTAGCAAATAGAGAGGGTGATTGCCATATCGGTCCCAAATGCAAGAGTGGAGACACAGTAGTTGAAATGATCTCTTTCATTAGACCAACAAAAGTCAGTTCAATAATAGTTATCTCAGCTACTTTGTCTCTGTCTCTTAAAAATAATTGTAATTATATATTTTGGGGAAATGGATTGACACTTAGTTCTAGACCTTAGCTTTGCAACTTGGATCCACCTCTAACAACAAAACAGATCAGGAAGGGTAAGAAAACGCATGGAAGTGGAACTTATGCACTTTGTGTGCATGTGCAGTTGCCTGCATGGACCTTGGCTCAGGGCCAAAGGCAATGTGTGCAGGGTGGCCAGGGGAAAATTCCCCACCTCCAACCCCATTGACACTTCTGCAGTCCGACTTCGCCCTCTCCCAGTCGTGGCAGGGTTGAGAGGCAGGGGGCTTTTCCTGGGCAACCCTGCACACACACACACTGTGTGCATGTGTGTAATTGCAGATTTGGTCTATGCATGTGCAGACCTTGAATCAGTACCTTTGTCATTTACAAGTTCAGTATACAATGCATCTAGGCACTATTCTTGTTTGCTAAAAGGGTATTATGCTTGTTAAAGTGCCAGTCCCACATCCTAGGCTGCTTTTAGACATGCACTGCAAACACGCTGCATACAATCACGCTGCGTGTAAATATGCTGTGTGTGGGATTTAGACAACATTTTGTGCGTTAAAGCTGGCCACGTGTTCTTTTAAAGCTGCAAATACCTCAGTGTTGAGATATTTAATTCATGGCTTTAAAAGAATGCACGACAAGCTTTAACGTGCAAAATGTCACATCAGAGGCTGCTTTTAGACGAGCAGGTCACCGTTGCACGACCAGCTCATGCGATATTTCAAAATCCTGCAAGGCGGGATTACACGAGACGAAAGCATGAGATCATGAGCATAGAAGGCGGCTGCGCATTGTTTGCCAACCACAAATTAAATACCTCGATGTGTGAGGTATTTAATTCATGGTTGGCAAACAATGTGCGACTGCTTTCCATGCATGCAACGGCGACCTGCTCGTCTAAAAGCAGCCTAAATCCCACCTGCGGCATATTTACACGCAGCGTGATTTTATGCAGCGTGTTCGCCGTGCACGTCTAAAAGCGGCCTCACAAACTTTTGCTTAGAACAAGATTCAAAAGGGAATGGGGGGTGAGGAGAAGGGGGGGGAATGGCTTTAATCTTGCTATCAATTCCCCTTCCATGCTTCCAAAGTAAGAAATATTGGGGAGGCTACGCCATTCTACATGGGCTAAAATAATCCTATAGGGCTGCTTTTAGACGAGCGGGTCGCCGTCGTGCGACCCGATCGCGTGATATTTCAAAATTGAATACCTCGATATTTAATACCTCGACTGTGAGGTAGTTAATTCGCGGTTGGCAAATAATGCGCGACCGCCTTTCATGTGCGTGATCCCCGACGGCCGTCTCGTGTAATCTCACGTCGCGGGATTTTGAAATATTGTGCGAGCGGGTCGCACAATGGTGACCCGCTCGTCTAAAAGCGGCCTGGGAGCCATGTTCCCAACTCAGGTTTATCCGAGCTCAAAACCCTCAAGCTATGCGGCCTCCCACTTCCAACACAACCACTGTGCCACAGAGGAGCCAAGAAAGGTGGTGTAAAGTTGGCTTCATGCTGGAGAATTTCCCTGAAGTCCTATTAGGGTATCATTCTTTTACCACTTTCACAGAGCAATAAGACCAGACTAGAAGCCTCAAATTCTAGCCTTATGTGCTGTAGGATACTACCTCAGCCATTCAAAAACAATGAATTTTAAAATTACTAATCAGTTTTTGCGAATTGCTCCAAACACTACTAATAAAACAGACAGCAGTGTGACTTTTCCTTCTGTGGTTCTGTGGGTAAACACTAGCCATAGTTGGTTTTGTTTTTTTTAACATGCTCATCATCAACTGGAGGGAGGCATCTAGTGGGGGTTCCACGTGGCTCTGTCCTAGGTCCTATCCTGCTCAACATCTTTATGCATGATTTCAATTACGGAGTGGAGTTTGCAGATGACACAAAGTGGAAGGGGTAGCTAACATCTTGGAAGAGACTGAACTTGAATTAAAAATAATTCAGATAGAAGAAAATTAACAAAATGAAATTCAACAAAGATAAATGCAAAGTTCTGCATTGAGGGAAAAAACCCAAATGCAAGGATAAGATGGGAGATAGCTGGCACTGCAGCAGTATGTGGTAAAAGTATCTAGAAAGTGTGGTTGATCATAAACTGATCATGAGTCAGCAGTATGATGTGGCTGGGGAAAAGGCTAATGAAAGTTTAGGCTGCATTATAGCAGTAGCATGGTTTCCAAGTCACAGGAAGTAATAATTTCCCTCTATTCTACACTGGTGAGACCTCACCTGCAGTACTGTGTCCAGTTTGGCACTTTTTGTTGTAGTGGAGGGAATACATCCAGCCAAAACCAGCCACTGTGACTGCCCCTATATTATGGCCTACAAACTATGGTGAAAATGGAGGGGAAATTAACCTGGCTCAATCAGACCCAGCTTGAGCTGCCAAATACAATCCATTACTTGACACTGCAATACAACATGAGCTGCAAATGTTCATAAAAGTGTATAAGCTGGCGAAAGGACATTCCCAACAGCACTGACAAAACCAACTTTAAAATTAATTAATTTTCAATGTTTTACAAACAGATGCAGGCTCCAATAAAGATTTCCCAGAAGTATGAACTCCATAAAGGGACCTTCAACACCAGGCCCTTTTTGATAATAAAATGTTTTTTATATATATAATTTGACTTGTGCATTGTTCTTTTTGTAACTGATGGGAAGGGAAAGGTGGACATCCAGAATGGGAATTGGGGTGGTTGAATTATGTCAATGTAACAGTTGGTTCCTAGGGCTCATGATCCAGTCAGGAAGCCCAGAAATGCATGCTCAGGAGAATCCCAGCTGGAGAGGAGGTACTGAACAGGGGGCACCATGGAGTCAGGACGTTTTGGGGGGGGTGGTGTGCGGAAGTGGGACTAGCTAGTGTGTGGACTGCCATTTGCAGCAAAAAGTAACTTCCTGACTCCAAATATCAAGTGCAGCCACACAAGATGCTGTGGGCAGGCTACCACACCTGGGGTAGCCTTAACCCACTCTGGGCAGCCGGCCCACAAGATGCAGTGTCTCGTGTGCCCAGCGTCCGGCCACCAGATGTTCCCCCCATCCTAGGGTGGGGCAAGCAGCATTACCCCAGCTGGCAAGGCTGTCCAAGGTGTGGCTACCCATGTGCCCAGCCACTGTCTGCCCCACTGCGCGGCAAACACCGCAGGAGGGTTTTGAGCAGCAGCCACTAGCACCTGTCTCATGCTGCCACATCACAGCTGTGGGTGGGACTCTGGTCAGGCCAGGCAAGGGAGGCAGGGCGAGTTGAGGTACCCGCTCACGTGGCCAGCACCTCAGCCCACCCAGGCCATGCCAACAGCTCCAACAGTGGCAGTCCTGCCTGGCTTCCCCATGACCGTCTGCCCAGCTTGCCGCACTTGCCCTGCAGTGTGACGGTTGCATTTACATGCCATGGGGCTGCACCAGGATCGGGCCCTTGCAGCTCGTGTGGCTGCACTCACCATCTCTATTTTGGGAAAATGCCAGTACAGTTCAAGGTGGCAAGGGGGAATGCTCTGTGGATGGCAGCCTCACTCCTCCCCATGCCCCACAGCCAAAGAGCTGGGATGCCCTGGCACACCACAGGTAGCCCAAGGCAGCAGGCCAACCTCATGTTGGTGCCCCCACCACCTCTGTAATGTGAGCCAATCATAGAAAATGGCTGCCTGGCAGCTCTGGTCACACCACACATTAATGGCAGAACTCTCTGCTTCCAGTACCTCGTAATCTAGCCCAAGGGAACAGAGAGGGGCAGATTCAGTCTGTCCCGAGCCTGCAAAAGGAATAGGACTAGGGCTTATAGGCCCAGGCAAAGCATGGAACCTAAAATTATAAGCAAACACAATGCGTGTAAACAGATGGACAGCAGCTCTACTTTTGCCCAAACCAACCCACTTCACCCCCGAGTTGACCTGTCCATTGAAGAGCAACCACCAGATATGCAAAGCGGAGTAGGATGTGGCTGTTCTGAGGCAGCCCACCTGGAGCTGCTCTGGAAGATCCCAGAGCTCACCTCACCAAGCAAGCTGGCCAAACCCGGGACAAAAGGCAAACACAGAACCCTGGTCATCTAAAAGGGTCTGCAAGTCCCAGCCAAACATGGTCCCACTTGGATCATAGATACTGTCAGACCAAGTGACCAGAGAGGCTGCTGCCAGCACAGCTCATTGCCATGGTTAACAGAGCAAGCCGTGGGACCGGAGTGCAGGGTTGGCTTGCTTGTCCATGTGTTCCTGAGCTAGGGCTTTCCCAGGGCAGAGAGAAGGCGTGTTTGCTGTCCGTGCACTCAGTTCACCCACCCACCAGGCTGTCTGTCTGAATGCAGCCAGCCCTGTGGCTTCTCTGGTTTGGCTCACCCACGTGCCTGCTCTGGGGTTCCGGCCCGCTTCCTGTCCATCCAAAACACCCACTGTGAGATTGTGCAATATCTTTACTGCTTACATGGTGCAAGCATTAAGGCAGAAACCTTAACTTGGCATTTTCAATGCTTTTTGGAGCACGAGTGAATTAGTAAAAGCTTTAATTCCCCTCTTAAACCAAAGATATGTTTTTAAACATTTTTAGAATAGATATTATGTACCCAATTCCACTCACATCACTATTCGAGTTTGTTTTTATTTAGAAACAAAGTAATCATGACCTGCTCATTCTAATGTATTTATGCATCATGGTCATTGACAGAGAGTACCAGGAATGTCCCACGGGAACAATTCCTTAACTAAGGACCATACCTGTGGCTGCAGTGCCTTGTCACCCCACAGCAAAAGAGTACAGCAAGCAGAAATCAAAAAGAGCAACAAAAGTGATGGTAATAGGGTTTCTCTTATATGGTGCCCATCACTATGGGTGTTATGTTAGCAGACATGATGCTGGCCCAATCTGGCCCGCTATGACCTGCCTGGGCCGGCGCCTCACCTGCACATCTGTTTCCGGGCCACCAAATGAAGGCCCAATACCCAGTGGGATAGGTGGCTGGCCCAGAAAGGAACCAGGCCCACAGTCTGGGCCCAAGGGCCACTCAAGAATATACCCAGAGATCCTATAGGAATACAGAATGGAATTATTATTTTTTGTCTGTTTGTTTGTTTGTTGAGTTCTACAGCCATCATGGCACTTCAGACCCTAAAACCCACAAGCTGTTCATGGCAGAAAATAAAAGCAAAGAAGTAAACACAGAGATTCGTGAGGGCATCTCCCATTTTTCTGTATGTGTCCATGGAACACATCACCTCTGCAGAGATTCCAGACAGTAGAAGAGCAGCAGTTAGTACTGTGGTTGTCTTTTTACCCTTTGGTAAATACTTGGATAATCCCATGTATGCAAGTTGAAGAATAAGAAATGGAGCAAATATTGACAAGTACTTGCACTCAAAAACTCCAATGGCAAGAAGTATACATCCCAACAATCTAAAAATGTGGAAAGAATAAAATTATTCTTCTGTGTTCCCATTTTCCTGACTTGGTTTCTCGCTCATCAGTTGGTTTCTTAGCTTCATCAAATCTTGATAAGTATTGGTCTCTGTCTTGATAGTAGTTCTACCACTCCCAGTTATACTGCCTGTAATAATCTCTGTATCTGTTGTAACCATAGTCATGTCTGTAGAATCAATCATAGTCCCCCTCATTTTAGTCATAGCAGTTAAACCAAGTGAACTCATCTGTTTCCACGCCAACCTGTTTTTTAGGTGGCTACCAGATGTTTGCTTGCACCCGTCATCCTGTCCCCCCCCCCCCCGGGTTGACACAGACCAGAGAAACATTTAATCTGTCCCCCAACCTGTTCTGACTGGGGGTGGCCAGAGCTGGCCCTTCCTCCCTGAGACGTGCAGCTGGCATTTGTTTTCACCCACTGATATCAGTATGCTGATGACACCCAACTTTACCTCTCATTTTCAGCTGACCCAGGCCCAGTAGTCTCGGTACTTACCCAGAGTTTGAAGGCTGTGGGGGACTGAATGTGGGCAAGCCATCTGAAGCTGAATCCTGACAAGATGGATGCTTGTGAGTGGAGCTGAAGGAGTGGTAGCCCCCATTGTTGATGGGGTCTGTCCTCCTTTGGTCCCTCAGGACCATAGTCTAGGAGTGCTCCTTGACTCACAGCTCTGCCTGGATGTCCAGGTGCCAGATGTGGTGAGGAACGCTTTTTGCCAATTACATCTGGTGCGACGTCTTTGGCCGTATGTCTCTGACTCTGACCTGGCCACCATCATTCATGCCACATGGGGCTACCCTGTTCAGAGACTGCAGCTGGTGCAGAATATGGTGGCCCATCTCCTTACTGGGAGGGGTCGTTGCAAGCACATTACATCAATGCTCCATTCTCTGTGCTGGTTGCCTATAGTATTCCGGGTCCAATTCAAGGTGTTGTTTTTGACCTATAAAGGTCTACATGGCTTGGACCCTGCCTACCTGTGGGACCGTCTCATCCCCTGGGTCCTGGAGTGGCCCCTGCAGTCAACCGCAGGTGCCCAACTCAAAGTCCCCCAAATTTTTTGGGTGGTGACCATGGGGAGGGCATTCTCGGTGGCCGCACCTACCTTTCAACGGAGGCCCACCTGGCACCAGACCTCCCCTCTTTCTGAAGTCAATGTAAGACATGGCTGTTCCACCAGGCTTTCAGTAAGGGAGACAGGTGATGGGTGGGGGGTGCTTTGGGGGAAGTTTTGTTGTTGTTGTCGTATTTGTTTTATATTGTGCATTTTTATTTATTTTGTATTTTATGTGAAGATTTTTTTTGTAAGTTGCCCTGAGCTGCCATGGGCAGGAGGGGATGGGGTAAAAATCTAAACAAATAAATAAATAAATCAAATATCTAAGTACCTTTCAATAATGCATTAGGCAGGTGATGAGCTTCTATTACTGCTGGTCCATTCCTTCTTCCTCTCCCCATGGGAAAAACTGCGTGAATTTTTTAAAATGATTTTAATGTGTGTAGTGTTATGTTTGTGTTTCCTTATAAAAAGCTCTTCTCCCCAGTAGTATGACATTAATTTCAGCCATCAGGAGCCATAAGCACCAAATACCACTCTGAGCTCAGATAGCTGACTCTGCTTCTTGCCAATGAGCCCTTGTTTTCTCTCTCTCAAAAGCCAAACTCTCATTCAGCACTTTAGCTTTAAAGATCTTTGGTATTGGATCCTTCTCCCTTCAAATAAATAAAAGGAGCTTATGGAAAGCAGGATGAAGACACTGTGCGTCTTTAGACATAACAAAGATTGGGTGTCAAAACCCCTAAGCATGTGTTTGGCTGTTGTGTGTAAGTACAATAACGTGTTTGGCTATTGTGTGTAAGTTGGCCACAATCCCAACACCAATTTGGCCACCCGTTGAACGTGCGATGTGAACATCAGTAATCACAAGGACAATATGTGTATTCCAGCTCAAAAGGTGGCCAATATTGTGTCTAATTATATCATGTGGCGTGTTAGCAGGTACAACATGGGGAACAAGGCAGCAGTGATTGTGTGCTGAGATAGGGTAGTGAGCAAAACACTGATTTGCCCCAAGATGGGCTATGTGTCTAAGCAGCACCACATGGTAAACACAGGGCCAAAATGGTGTTCATATCAAGGTCAAAACACACATTCAGACACCCATTGGCATTATGGCTGGGCCGCACCTACCTGCAGGACCGCCTCACCTTCTGGATCCTGGATTGGCCCCTGCGGTCAGCTGGGGGCACCTTCCTCGAGGTGCCCCGGGTATCCCGGGTGTCAACCGTGAGGAGGGTGTTTTATGTGGATGCATCGCAACTGTGGAACTCCCTCCATTGGCGGTCCGCTTGACCACTGACCTCCCCTCTTTCCGTAGACAGTGTATGACCTGGCTGTTCTGCTGGGTCTTTACCAAGGGAGATGGGGTGGGTGGGTTGGGTTAGGGAGGGTTTGGGGTATGGGTTATTTTAGGTTGCTTTTAATTGTATTTTAGTTATGTATTTTTAAATGTTGTTAGCCGCCCCAAGATGCTTATAGCAGGAGGGGGCGGCATATAAATTTTTATAGTAAATAATAAATGTCTAAAGACACCCATTATATGGACATCTTTTCTCCTGAGAAAGGAAGTTAATAATTTAATTCTCCCTAACCTTCCTGGACAAAGTTCCTCAACGGCAAGGGTCGGGCATGTTTGCTCTCCCATGAGCCAGTTTGATGCTGGATAGAAGCTGGGGGCGGGAATACTTAAGGGGTTTGCTTGGGACAAGGGAAGGAAAGGGAAGGTCTATGGATCAATGCCATGGATCCTTCCCTTCTCCTAAAGGGCATGCCCCCATCCATCTCCACTCCCTTTCTCTGAGCTCACTCTTTCCATGCTTGAAAGAAGGGACTGGATTCATAGGCCAGATCCAGGAATTGGAAGTACATCAAAAAATAATCATTAAGAAAAGAAAAAAAAAAAAAAGATGTAGGCCAGATTTGACCCACTGACTGGAGATTCCTCACCCCCACTTTATGGGGTGAAGTGGCTACGCAGCTGTCTCATTTCCAAGGCAGCAGCTGTACAGCCAGATATATTGTGTTTATCTACTGGACCTCACAATTTATTCACTGTTGGGCAACAAATCCCAGAGGCATCATATGCCCAAAAACATCCAAAATTAATTTCCTCAAGTCTGCATTGCTTCATATACCTGGGAATGAATTTGATCTAAGATGATATGCAGTTTTTGCTATTGTTCTATAAATTGCTTTTGCTGGGTTTTCAGTGTGAGAACAGACCGAGAACTATGATGGTTGAATCTCTGGTCAACTCAGGCATTCTGAGAAAGCCCATAAAATCCCAAGAGAGTTCCAAAGAACAATCAACCCTCGCATCAGGAAGTAAAAAGGAAGTGCCAGCCCAGTGGAAATTTATTTATTACATGTTTGAAGGCTGCTGAAATAACAAAACGTCTGACTTTACAGGCAAATGGGGCATGCACAAAGGCAATGGGATTAATCTCACTTTGGGCCAGGGAACAGCATTCAAGTGAGGGCTAAAGTATTTTTTTTTTAGTCACTCCCATAAAATAAAAGGGAAAAAAAGCAATGTCATAATATAAATTAAATTAGGCATCAATGAGAAACTTTCCTTGACCTAGCTCCTTGCAGGAAATTGGCTAAATGTAGCCCCTTGGCGCCAAGCAGGTCAGCAGCTGTGCGTCAGTGCTAATTCATGTTTGTGACCATATTATGGTGAGAAATCCCGCTTCCCAACGACAAGTGTTAAAATAAGACTTTGAACTGTACAGAATACGTATGATAGGCAAAGTGTAAATGAAATTCAATTTCCTCAGACCTGAACGGACTAGAAAAATAGAAACTTTGAACAAAACAACAATGACTTGACTTCTTAATCACTTTGTTTTATTACCCCATCTTTTTTTTTTTTTTTAACTGAAGAGATCAAGTTAACGTTTTCCTCTGTGGTGGAATAAAAATTGAAATTAAAATACCTGATGTAATTTCAAATTTATCTTACTCTGATTTGGCCAACCTAATGAAAGTTATGTATTCTTTAAAAATAACTGCTCAACAGTCACCTGTAAAGAAACAAAATTTACTCTTAACATATGTATTTAAATGTATACCCTGTCCTTCCCCTAAGGCACAGGGTGGTTTACAATAGAAAAGCAAACAGAAATCCCTTTAGAAACCACTCCCTCACCTCTAAAACCCCTCACACCTAACCCCTATCCCACCTGCCAAACTGTTCTTTTACCTATTAAAAGGTAAAAGAATGTAAAATACAAAAACAATAACTAACACTAACACAGCAAACAGGGTAGCAAGGTTCCACACTAGTATTTACAGGTTTTCCTATTGTTATTGCTACTTATGTGGGTAACACCCTCCCCTCATCTCCCTCCAAAGTGGCACACGGGGTCACTGGCCCTGCCTCCCACTGGCAGAGGGACTTTAGTGACCCTGGACTCAGGTTACTTTTTTCCTCTTAGTTGTTTGGACCCTCCAGGGGGAAAGGGGGCAGAATCCTCATGAACCCAGAAGGTACTGGCACTTTGGTACCTTTGCCCTGGGGGAGTCATTGCACCAAGGATGTTTTAAAATGAGATACTACCCTGCCTGGCCACCCAGGAGCCACGCATCTGACTGCCCATCTGAAGGTGGAGTGGGAGGATGCCCGCTCCCGTGACCCATGTGTAGCACCCACTCGTGGCCACTCACGGAGCATTGCCAAGAACTCTGGAGTGCACAGTGTGGGGCAAGCCAAATAGCTCCATAGAAACAGGCAGCCATGCCAGCAGACCAGTCCACTACTCATAGGCACTGTGGACAGGGGACATGGCCTTTACAAATTACAAGAACTGTCTGGGAGCACTGGGGAGCCCAGATTCCCCAGCATCACACCGGGAACATGTCAATTGCAAAGGCCAGTCTAATGTGCTTTCCCCTCCCCCATAGTCCAGAGAGAGGACTATGCCATAGTGGCAGAGGGAGTGTTTGGCGGCTGTCTCCATGTCCGCAGCTGCCATACTGGGAGCAGCCCATTTGAATCCCTCCCCATTCACTCCACCTGAGTGGGTGCTCTGTGGCAGTGCCACTCAGCGGCCACTAACACCCCCATCAGATTGCTCTTTTAAAAGCAACCAAAGAGGTGCAAATTAAGGGACTGCCACCCATGAATTTCACTACCCTGGAGATAGGGACCTCAGAAACCAGCATTCAGGCAAGCACTATGTGGAAGGATACCCCAGGCACTGTACAAGTTAACACATGATGAAAATAGTAACAATAAGGCAATTACTATTCACAAATCCCCTCCCCTCCAACTTCTCCCTTCCCCAAGAGTTTCTTCAGGTCTAACAATGGCCTCTGTTCCATGGTGGTACCCACATGTATTTCAATGAAAGTACAAATTGGTGGGGTGGGTTGCTTGGGCAAGTCCAGGGGTTTGCACCTCCCAGTGCAGTCCCTTGAGTACTCACAGTTCAGTGATTAGGCTTCTTGGGGTGCCTCCATCTGTTGGGCCCTGGGAGCTCAACCTCCCCTCACAGAGAATCCCTCAAGGCCTGCCACTCAGTTCAGATCCCTCTGCCCAGATTTTTTAATATTTTTTTTGCAGGGGGAGGGTTCTTCTGGACTCACTGTGAGATCACACACTTGGGGCTGTTAGTCCCACTCCCTGTCTCAGCTAGTCTTCTACTGCGGCTGTGATGTTCCTCACCATGATGGCAGTTCTTAGGTGCTGTTTGAGTACCATGGCTTTTCCATGGAGCCTATGGAGTTTCTCCTCAGGCAGCCATCTTGTCTCTCCCCCCTTCTCTCTCTGGGTGATTTCAGACATGACGGGGTGAAATTCACCACAGTGAATCCCACCCCGGTGTGAATGGATTCACCACAGGTCGTGGTGAGACGCGCAGCCCCAACAGACGTGACAGGGGCGGCACCACCGCCCAAGGCCAACTGGAGAGAACACGGGCCAGGGGAACCCAACAGACATGACGTGGTGGCGAGAACCACAGTGGGAGCCCCACAAGGCACCGGGGTTCCGCGGATGCAAACATGGCAGCCGGAAGGCAAACAAAGCCAAAGACGGTGGAGGGCCCCGCCCAGGGAAGGGAAACATGAAGAGAGGAGGTGGAGGGAGCTGCAGCACTCGCAGCACTCGCAAACAGCGGCCACACAGAAGGTGCACGCACTTCAAAATGAGAAGCTCACACACACAAACGAAGCAGCATACCCACACGACAAAGGGGCGCCGAGCAGGGGGGCAGAGGGAGGTACACACCAGGGGGGGACAGGGAACACCCCGGCCAGTCAGATGCACGGGAGGAGGGGAGGTGGTAAGGGGCCGGCACAGGCAGCCCACCGTGAGGGGGCAGGAGCCCAGAGGGCAAGGGGAAGGGGGACCCAGCAGCCCAAGGAGACAGGAGGCAACACAAGGCACAGTGAAGCACAACAGGTGTTTATTGAGGACACAAGCGGCACCGGCCAGGCGCAGAGGCATACAGAGTGGGAGCACGTGGGGCCAGGGCATGGGAGATGGGGCAGCAGCATGGGGGCACAGGGCACAGTCCGGGAGGGGAGGAAACCAGCACAACGGCCCACCACAGAGCCAGGGTCCGATGGGGAAGCACACCCAGTGTGTGAGGGGAGGAACCGGATGAAGGCACGGAATGCCCCCCCGCCCGCACGGGGGACGAAGGACATAGGGGCCCCCCAGACACACTCCCCAAGGCAGCCAGGGGGCTGGTGGAAGGTGGGGCTATGGTCAAGGGCCACCAAGGTGGGGGAGCAGGCCCGGTCCAGTGGAACAGGGGCCCCCGGGCCAGGGGCAGGCGAGCAGGGTGCAGGACTCGGGGTGGCAGCTCATGGAGACAGAGGGCTGTCAGTGACACGTCCACAGGAGACCACACGGAGGGTTCCAGGGCAGCAGCAGCAGGTCCCAGGCGAGAGGGCGACAGGCAAGTGGGCGAAGCTGGGTCACAGGGGGTGCAGCCGTCCCAAAGAGCCAGCAGGCATTGGCACGAGCACCCAGGTCATAGATGAAACAAAGGCACAGAGGAGGCAGCCGGATGTCAGATGGGCCAGAGTGCCCTACACCCAGCTGTAGGGGCTCCCATCAGGTGGAGGGGGTGGTAACGACAGCAGGTGCACATAGCGGGGCCATTGCCACAGTCCCCGGCAGAAGCCGCACCCGGCCATGTGGAAGCAGATCAGGTAGAAGGCCTCGAAGGGATCCGCATAGCTCATCTCGAGTTGCACATCAGAGCGGCTGCACACCTCTGACATGGCCGCCAGCTCCAGCCCAGAGGGGAGGGGGCAAGCCATAATCGGCCTCAGGGGGCCAGGGCAGGTGGGACAGCTCCAGCAGATGGTAGTAGGCAGCCTGTGGGAGCGTGGATACTCACGGGCACCCTGCATGCTGATGAAGTAGGACACGGACACGGCAGGGCCACCCTCACACAGACGATCTGGGCGAATCCTTATCTGGACGAACACCTGCTCGTTCCTGGCGTTGACTGCCAGCTCACCCTGCATCTCGGGTGTTGCCCAGATAGCTATGAGATCATGGGTCTCCTGGAGCCCCCACTGACACACACACACACACACACCCCGTGGTACTGGTGCCTGGGTGCCGGCCCCTCTGCTGCCTCTTCCTCCTCTGCAGCCGCCGCCGCCTGGCCCTGGCTCCCTCCAGCCTCGGCTTCCTCTGGGGCACGTGCCCTCTTGCTGATCTGTTTGGGGGTACATTGGGGGCTGCTGGTTAGGCTCCTGGCGGCTGTGGTCCCTCCCTCCCTCCCGTGCCCCTCTTCTCCCCGGCTCTGACCCACCCGCTCCCAGCTGCACCCCCTACCTTCTCCCAGGGTGGCCCCGTGTTCTGCTGGGTGTCCCCCGCTAGGCCGGGTTCCCCCTTCTGCTGCTGCTGCTGCTGCTGCTGCTGCTGCACCTCCTCCTCACCCTGTCGCTCCATCCTCTGCTAGGTTTCCTCCCCGCTCCTCTCCATCGACTGCTCCGCCACGTTTCCCTACTGCTGCCTGCCCTTTAAATCGCCCTCCATGTGCCACTTGTTGTTGGTTGCCTGGCAGCAGTGCTGCGTGCTGTCACCACGGCCCGTGGTCATTTCATTCCACCGCAGCTGGGGTTTTCCCTTCAGATGTTACTTTTCTTTCACCCCTGCCATGGTGAACATTCACCACACATCTGGACCTCCTCCCGCCCCGACCTCACGAAGCGTGGTTAAGTTCACCCCGGCCCATGTTTGACTGTGGTGAACATCTGGATGCGGGCCAACAGACGTGCACGGCTCTTTCACCACCGCCCACGTTTGACTGATGTTGACTGTGGTGAATGCCAAAAACGTAACATCTGAAATTACCCCCCCCCTCTCTCTCTCTCTCTCTCTCTGTGATGAGTTAGCACCTCAGCTCCCCTTACTGAGCCTTCTCAGTTACCCAAAGGCATCAGGTGGTGTCAGCTTCTCCTCTCAGCTTTGTGAGCCCAGGAGGACTGGCTCTCTTCTCATGTGATCTGCCGCCTTAAGAGTTACTGAGCAAATGCAGGATGGGTATACATGAGCAGGCACAGCACCGACTTGAGTGGGAGTGGATAGGACAAAGTAACTTGAGTAATTTGCTCAGTTTGTATATCTGACTTGCTACACTACATGCCTGAGGAAGAGCTCACTGTGGCCTGAAAGTTTGCATATTCTCACCAACAGAAGTTGATCCAAAAAAGATATCATATGAACTACTTCATCTCCATCTCTTATATTTGAGACCAACATGGCAACCATACTGGTCCTGAAAGAAAACCTGTACACTTTTAAAGGTCAGGTTTGGTAACTAAAATTCATAACATTGTTGGATAGTAAGAGTAATGGGCTCAATTTAAACTTGGACTTTTCAACTATAACAAAAATATGTAAGTAACTGTCAGTCTGCTGTTTATTCACACCTTCTCTAGTTCTACTTTGTATTCAGTTCCTTCAATATGTGATTTTCCTCCCCGGCCCACCCAGAAAGATATTCCTACCACCCCTTCCCTAAAGGTTGCCTTTGCATAGTTCTTAATCTGCATGTATTGTTATCATAACTTCTGAATGCCTGAAATTATGGAGCTTTTTTCCTAACTGATCCTTCCCAAGTCATTGCTTTCTTATATATATCTGTACTTCTCTATTTCATGTTACATGCCTGAGGAAGGACCCTGTGTGGCCTGAAAGCTTGCACACACTCAGCAAAGGTGGCTGGTCCAATAAAAGATATCATCTGAACTACTTCGCTTCCATCTCTTTCATTTGGGGCCCACATGGCAACCACCCCCTCTCTCAGACTACAATAGTATACCCTGTAAGACCATTTTTAGAATACAGAGCTTTTCTTCATGCACCACAGTATACAGTGGCTACAGCAGCAGAACCTCTACCATGAACACCTTCCAGGCAGATGTAATTGTAATGCCGCCACCCCCCAAAACTATTTTTTGGTGTCTTCGGGATGTATGAGTGTCTGTAGGCAGCTGTTGGGATTCCTGTGCCCTAGGAGAAGAGCAGACTGTGCCTGACCAACTCGGTAACTATGCTAAAGCCAGCAGGGGATGTTCCATTGAGGGCAGCCTTCCTGCACAGATACCCATCTTCCTTATTGGATGGGAGGCTTCTGACCAATCAACAGCAAGTTCTCTTTAGAGCTATAAGGCTGGCAGCCAGTTTGTAGGCCAGTTCCAGTCAGCTTTAAAGAGGAGGCAGAGTTGACAGGGTGGTTCCAGATTCACCTAGAGTTGGATTTTAACCACTTTCTGTAACTCTACAGGTTAGTTACACCTTATTGGTCAGCAGTATTTATATGTCAGGCAGTGGAAGAGGTTATCTGAAGTTGCAAGAGGTGATTTTTACACAATTATCTGTTGTGTCTAGACGGGATATAGAAAACTGTTAGGTACTTTAATTTGTTGCCTTATTTGTTATACAAGTGCTGAAAGTTATGCTAGAGTGGATGTGTTTGTATATGAACAAATAATAATGCTACTGTGACTAAAACACTGTTTTGTAACATCGTACAGGCAGCCATTTTGTAGGCCGGTTGGAGCTAGTCAGCCTTATAGAGGAGACAGAGCTGACAGGGCGGTTTCAGACTGACCTAGAGCTGTATTTTAATAACTTTCTGTAACTACAGGGCATTTGCAAATCATCCAGAGAGATAGAGAGAGAGCAGTTCACTGGAGGCCAAGCCCTGACTGATTTAGTGTGGTGACCAGACTGGGCCATCAAGTGAGTGAGACAGCTATATGAACTAGTGAAATACATTTCCTTTTTGTTCACTTTGAAAACCTTTAAATGCGGTTTATATTAGATTATACATGTTATGTGTTTGGAATCAGCTTCTCTCACTGAATGAGAGTGCACCCAAATGTTGGTACAGAACAAAGTTGGACTACTGTAACTTTATTTGGAAACGTTTCTATGATGCACTAACAAAGAAACTCAAAATTGTGTAATTATTTTAAAAATCACTGTGAATAACCTAACGTGATGCAAAAATCACTTAAGCACCAAAAAGCAGGGAAATTGGCAGTTAAGACTCCCGCCTTAACTTCCATGCTATCTAACATCATGTGTAACTATCATCTAACCCCAAGCTACAGTAATGAGATACATAGAGTCATTACCCAAAACACAAGTGGGTACGCTCACAAAGAACTAAAATCACAATACACAATCCATAACACAGTTCACAAATTTAAAACAAGTTACAAAAAACCATTATCTGCACAATTATGATAATGCAAACCATTTAAGACTCACATCAACAACAGTAGCGTAATTTAATATAACCAAACATGCCAATGGACAGTAACAGACTGAAAAGACATACAATTACAGCAACATAATGAAAAGTATACCCATCTACTAAATCGCACAATGCAAATTTCTATAGATACCTTCTTCAGCAGTATGAAATGTACAGAAGATACCTTCATCACTACTCCACTCTCTCATGCTGAAGACAGGAGGAAGTGACAACACCTGTTCCATTGGGCACCTCTGAATGCCCTCTATCCTTCCATTTCAGTTGGGGACAATGCAACAGCTTAGTAATGGCTCATAGTTTCGCTTCCATTCCGGAAAAACACCTTTACTCATGCTGCATATGAGACATATACTGCAGTCTGTTATCAGTTTCACCTCCTCTCATAGCTTCTCTTCAATTTCCCACAAGCACCCCTACTCCTAATCCATATCTGACATATACCACAGTCTGCTTTCAAGGACTCTTGCACTGTCTCGGAGGGGACTGGATACTAGTCCGTACTAGATGTGGGGCTAGGACTCACTACTGGGTGCTCTGGTACAGAGTCTGGAGGTGCTCAAAATGGACCTGGACCCTGGGGTGCGTGCAAGGAGAGGAGACTGGGTGTTAGTGGGTTAGGAAAAGGCTGTTAGGGATGACTCCTGATGAAGGCTTGGCAGCTAGCAGCTTACAACACAAAGGCCTTGGACATATGCCTCCACAGTTGTCTCAGCCTGGGATCACCCATGTCACTCCCTCCTGTCCTCATCTTCAGTGTTGCCTCTAAACTGATGAAGAAAAAGATTGGGCCTGAAGAACTAAGGCAAAGTGTTGGGTGCATGGAGGCTAATTTGTAAGCGACCACAACTTGGGAGATTGTGCAACTTCTTTATTGCTTACATGGTACGGAAGTTAAGGCCAATTTCCCTGCTTTTTGGTGCTCGAGTGATTTTTGTATCTGCCTTAACTTTTGTTTTTAAACTGTCAGGTTTTCCACAGTGAATATCCTTAGTTTTTGTGAAGTATAGTTGTGGGGTATAGTCGTTACATAAGATAATGATATCCTTTGAGGATATCACCCAGGAACTGAGGCAGGAGAAGAGGTCACAAAAGACAGCCTCAAGTTTGAATACTTGGTTGGTGAGGAAAGAAGGAGGGAGGGAGGGAGCTTCTCTGGAGACTCTGCCGGGATGGATGAGTCAAGATTTGCATGGTTCCCAATGGGATTTCATAGGTCACAGAGAAGTCACAGTGCCCTCTTGTCACAGAGAAGTAGTGCCCTCTTGTCCAGGTAAAGGGGCATGACTGAACTCTGGTGAAGAAACAGGGAGATTGTTCAACTAGCAGGTCAGGTGCCTTGAGCCTGCAGCATGAGAGAGATGCTGTGTGAGGGGAGTGAGCATGGGACACAGAAGCCCTGTAAACAGAAGCAAAGGACCAGTGCAGCCAGAAGTCATTCGGGTCAGCACACCCTTGCTATGTTCCCAGACACAATACCTGTTAACAGGCTGCCCAATGCTACACTGGCCTTGTTTGCAGCCAGATCACATTGCAGCCTTGCTTAAATGGCTGTTTAGGTCTCTCTCGCCATCACTGTGTCTGACTACTTTCCTGCTGCTCATAAATGCCAGACTTTGTACTATCCTCCACCTGTGAGATTAGTTATGCTTTTCCAAGTCAAATCACATCCTGCCAGTTCAGGGATACACCTGCTTGCTTTCGTCTAATGAAACTCTTTGTTCGGTGTTGTCTTGTTAGAATCTGTTCTGCTATTAATGGAACACGAAGTCTAAAATCAGTTACTTTGGAACCATTTTCTTCAGCAGAAGAAACCCAACTAGTGTCCCAGGCAGCAGCTTCTCCAAGAGTTTCCATGCAATGAGCCCATGGTTTGGGCTGAGGAGAATCATGTGGGAATGCCCGATTCTTTTAGAGAATGTCACATTTGAATTTGCACTGTTACAGACACTGTACTGAATTTGCACTATTACACCCGAAATGCAGTTTATTCTGTTGTTTGTTTAATGAAGCCAGGCAGACTAGTGAAGAGGTAGCTACTGCTCCCCAGGATGCTCAACTAAGGCTGAAGTGGTAACTCCTGTCCCTGAAGCACTCACTCTGCATCTACATGGCACCTTTCTGCCCATCCTCTATGCCTGTCATGAAATGCACATGTTCTGGCAGGCTGTTTGCCCTGCCAAAACCTTTCTGTTTGTTCTTTCCAAGCTTGTCTATTGTAGAATTGCTGGATGAGCTGGTTTGGCCCATTAACAGTAAGACAGAGGCTAAAAGAGTTCTCTTGAGGAAACAGGAGTTTGCATTCTGACTGAGCAAGCTCTCCACCACCGGGTTAATGGAAGAAAATGCCCTGTCAACAATCACAAATCTGATGCACATTTCTAATTAGAATTCACATTTACAAATTTGTAAAATACACTGAATATAGCAGAGACCTGCTATTGCAGACAATTCAGAAAACAGGACCCCCACCCCGTTATGCCCTCCATGTGACAGAGTGAGGAAAGATTTCCAAAATGTCTGAACTCAAAGTCAGGAGTCCCTGGCCAAGGGGCTGTAATCTGTCTCCAGCAGGAGCTGGTGCTGGCACAGTTATGTGCAAAAAGGGAGGCTCCCTATCACCACTGTGCAGCTTGAATCTTGGCTGGGGAAAAACTGCAGTTCTGCACGCCATGAAGTTCAACTCTCAGAGCTCTCTGTTCTCAGTCTATTCATGAGACTTGGTCATGTCTCTTGGTCTATTTAAGTCTCAGAGCTGCACTCTATTCTTGCATATATAGAATATATGGATCTTTTTTCCCTAAAATTATTTCCTGTTCTTTCAGGCATTGGTGTACTCTGGTTGGTCCCAGTCTTTACTTGTAGCTATTGGTGGAATTTTTCTTTGAGGATGGTTGAGGTGTGGCAGGTCCTGCAGTGGTGCAGGGGGCTGGACTAGATGACCCTTGAAGTCCTTTCCAGTCTTGTGACTCTATGGCCTTTTTTACACGGGCCTCTCCCACTCATGGATATGCAGAAATCTGCATGTTCATGAGTGGGAGGGGCCCGTGTGAAGGACACAGCGCGTGTGGGGCGAGTGGGGGTGCGTGCACGCTCCTAACACTCACCCCACACTCATCGCCATGCACGGAGCAACCGGGGAAAAGGGAGGTTGCTCCATGCATGGGGGTGAGTGGGGATGCGTGTGCGGCTCTGTGTACACCCCGCCCAACCACTGCACATGCACCAGCATGCCCGGACACACCCGACCCGGTGGTGCTGTTTTAAAATGGCCTATGACTCTAAATAGGGATGCTTAGCCTGTTCTATCAGTTAGGCCCTTTTAATGTGTCCCAGTTTGGACACCAATATGAGTCCCATGATCAATAGTAACACCTAGGAATTTAACCCAGTGAACGTTTCTCAGATAACAGTTATCACTTTCCTACAGCTGCAGTATTATGGAAAGCTTTCAATATGTAACTTTAATCTTTATATTAGGATGAGGTATAAATATTTATTTAAAATCTATTCCTACTTTTGAATTCCAGCTTAAAAGCAACCAATATGCTACTTGAGTTTTTATATATATATATATATATATATATATATTCAGATCGAGGAAGATTGTTCAGCAATTATATTCTGCATGATTAAAGTACAGCTTCTACACAATTCTTTATCTAAGCTCTGTTTTCCACAAATGGTTTTGATTCTAAATTAATAATAATTAATAGTTTACTATTTATTCTTTGGGGGGGGGTTTGTCTGCTGCTCTGCAACCTAAAGATTTTGTCTCAGCTGAATGATTGTTGTGACACTATTCTTGTTATTGCTCATTAATTGTCAAGCATCACATGGGATGCGTATTATCTGGGATTTGATAGTGAGACAATTGTACCCTCACTATATATATTTTAGCTATGTATTTTTCACTCATGGGTGAACGTAAAATTTTTAGCTCATGAGCAAAGTAAGAGGGTAATTTGTTTCTGGAGGTAACATTCATGAAGTACCTACTCAAGGAAAAAAAAATAACCTCCATCTTTAATCCATGTTGTGCAACCCTATGGAAACTCATTTATTAAAGCTTCTGAAGCTCTGCTCAGCACAAGAACCAGGCTGTTGTCTTTTGTTTTTGTTTTTTTGCTGGAGTAGGAGGCCTTCCTGGAGTAGAAAGCAAATCTTCAGCTCAGTAGGTGAAAGAGACCTGGAAAGAACCTTGACCCGAGAAGTACTAGTAGAATAGGAGTTATGGCATCCGTGTTTTGCTTTGTTGTAAGAACATAAGAAGTGCCATACTGGGTTAGACCAATGGTCCATCTAGCCCAGCATCCTGTCTCCAACAGTGACCAATCACAGTGGCTTGGGAGAAGCGCCCAACAGGTCACAATGGGGGATCCATTCCCTGTTGTTTCCCCGCAGCTCCCATCATGTTCCCTGATCCTGTCTGGCTAATAGCTGCTAATGGACCTATCTTCCAGAAACTTGTCCAAACCTCTTTTAAACTCAGCTATAGTACTGGCCCTTACCACAGCCTCTGGCAGTAGACTCCACAACCTAGTTATACACTGAGTGAAAAAATATTTTTTTTGTTTTAAACTTGCCACCCATGAGTTTCATGGAGTGTCCCCTAGTTCTAGTACTAGCTGAGAGGGTAAATAACTGCTCCTTGTTTATTAGTTCCACCCCACTCATGATTTTATAGACCTCTATCCTATCTCCTCTCAGTCGTCTCTTCTCTAAACTGAAGAGCCCAACCTACCAATGAAGGGGATTTTTCACAGGGTGAGCATTTATGGCACTTCTTGTGAGAAGAAGATGCTGGATAAGGCAACTTAGCACTGATGACAGCACCACAGCATGAGATGGTGCCAACTCCAGCTTGGAACAGTGCTGGGTCTGGGGGTTTTGAGAGAGAGAGATGTGTGCCCCTGTAAGAAGCAAGAAAATTCAGCCCAGCTGCTTCAAAGAGTCCCCAGGCACTGTGACGGGATTTGGAGTGCCCAAGGCAAAGGACAGTGCTGAAGAAGACTAGCATGGAGCTTTCTCAAGTCTGAGACACCCAGGGCTACAGCCTGCCCAGTTAGAGACCGGCCTGGTAGCTGACTCTTTTCTTTCTGATAAGTGCCGTTTAAAGCAACAAAACACTGTACACCCCCAAAGTGGAATGCTCAGGACTGGGGGGAAAAAGACCCATCTGTTGTGGGTATCAGAGTTGGAAATCTTTCCTCCGTAGTTTGAGGCACTGGTAAGACTGGAACTTCAGTGGTGTCAGTGTTAGGGAAGAAGAAAGAGGCAGTGTCAAGGCTGAGTACTGAAGGCTAAAGATGACAAAGCTGAGAAAAAAGAGTACAAGCTATCAGAAGACCCGTCTCTGCCATGACAAAGAAAGAACTGGGGTGAGCAGGGAACAGATTTGTACATGTAAGGGAGCCCAATGGCATTATTTATTCACCACTGAAAGCGCTGCTTGGATACTCAGTTCTTGGACCCTAAACACCAGCAGAGTGGAAGCTACCAGAAATGCGTATATGGAGAGACCCTCAAAGAAGAAATGACAGTAAAACTAAACTAAGCTCAGTACACCTTATGCCATATTATGCCTTTTGTCCATACAAAACCAACTTTATTTTTTTGTGCTGTCGTAGATGCAAACTCTCACCATTCTCTTGGCTGCTAAACCTTCACTCATTTGTTCTGGCTTTCCACATTTTTCCATGCTCTTTACCCCCAACCCTTTACTGCTGAGTGGCATTTTCACATATTCTCTTTGCTACTGGGAAGGGGCTGTTTAGTCTCTCAGAATGCTGTGTGAAATACTCTGTTCTCCACTCACCCTCCTTGTAAACTGACTGGGGAGAAGGATTTTGAGTACTGAATAAAACAATGTTAATCTGGTTTTAAAACTAACTTGACGTTTCATTACTGAAGGGGATGGGACTCATACCAGTGCTAAGGGCTAATTAAAAAGTCCCAAATAGCAGGAGGAGCATGCTGCCCGAAGTGTATGGCCAGCTACTGTATGGAGCAGTGATAGAATTTCTTTTCAAGAATTGCACAAAAGGGATTAAATTTCAATTTATTCATTATTTTGAGGGAAGGTAGCTGTGGAGGATATACTTGAGTTTTTTTCACATTGGAGTCAAGAGAAGGAAGACTTGAGAATAATGAATGATGGGAGAAAAAACTAAAACAGTGGAAGCAGCTGTTAAAATTTCACACATTACTAGGAAATACACAATAATAATAATTAATACTAATCAATAATATTAATAATAAAAAATTAAAATTTATCTTTATAGTGCTCTCCTGCCTTTAAATGACACTTGAAGCACTTTACAATAATAAAAAATATTTTAAAAAGCAATATAAAACCAATTTAAAACAATTTGAATGTGAAAGGTAAAAAATGAGGACAAACTATATTAAGAGGAACCAGCAGTGAATCCTAAAATTCCCTAGAGAATAAATGAGTTTTCAGGTGCTTTTTAAAGGTAAGGAGGGAGGAACTAAGATGGACATCCGGAGGGAGCAAGTTCCACACTGAGAGGCCCACCACAGCAAAGGCCTGATCACCTACTGACCTAAGACACGATGGTGGGATCCCCAAACAGCAGGTGGTTTCAGCAGGTAGTGCAGATAACCATAAGTGCATGTATACAATGAACAGCATGGGCAAGAGTAAATAATAATAATGATTTATTTTTTTATTTTTAAAGCCACAATGAATATAGATGTAAAGATTATATTTCTTGTTGTGACTAGGCCTGACGCAGCAGCATAGTTTGCCATTATATTGTTTACTGTTGACATTTTGACAGTCTTGCCACCACTCCGACGGCATTCGCCATCAATTTATGGCACTATCCAACATTTTACGTCAGTTCCAGGTATTCTGCAGCACTTAAGATAATAGTGACAATTTCCAAAAGTTCCAACAGTTTTACCGATAGTTCTGACAGTTTTCCCAACATTTCCGACAGAATGTGTTGCTAAAGTGTCAGAAAAACTGACACTTCCCAGCATTTTCAGACACTTTATGGGATTTGAGACAGTTTCCAACAATTTATCCACTGCTGAGAAATAGTGACAGGGAATAGCGGAAAGCGGCAGCAAGAATCAAAACACATATGTGGATGCCATGTCCGTGTCATGTCAGGAAAATGGTAATGAATGGGAGGTTTCCCACAGAATTGTCGGACACTGCCACATGTCGTTTCAAGCCTAGTTGTGACCTATGGCTGAATCAATAAACTATATAATGATGATGACTACATGATGGTGATGGTATGAAATGTTGAGCAAAATGCAAAGCCCTATGAGCAAATCAAAAATGGGAAATTAACAGTTACACCTGGTCAGGTGGATGAAAAGAAAATTGGCAGGTCAAGGGTTCAAGTTTGTTTAAGGTAAGAAGACATTACAAATGTGTTTTATTTCTTTCACTTTTAAATTTTCTAGTTTTAAAATAAGAATCCATACAGGAGAGAAACTCTTTACATGCCAGGAGTGTGAGGAAGCTTCAGGAGAAGTTGGACCGTTTGATATACACTAGAGAATCCACATCTTGTGCACTGACTGATATGCTACAGGGTGAGCTTAGCTCTCAGTACATACCATAGAATCCACGATAAAGGAGAAAGGCCCTATAAATGCCCAACTGTAATGAGTGAGTGATTTGGGTTCAATGGTGCAGCAGCCATCAGGCCATGTTGCACCATACAAAAGGTGAGGAACAAAGGTATAAAAATGGTAAAACTCACAGCAAGGCTAGAAACAAGCTAAATCTAGACATGCCTCAAAAGGGAAGCTAAAAGCAGTGAACCAACCAATAGCTGCTAAAAACACACAAAAAATGTGGCATTCATGGTAAAAGCAACCCCCTGGAAGGGGTTGGAACCCTAGCACACCTGTCCTTCTGGGACCCCGACCCTGGAGTCCTACATAAGTCAGCATCAGCACGTGTAAAAGCAAAGGCAGATGCACGGTGCTTATGTAAAACTTTCCCCAGGGTCTAAAGGTAAACTGCACAGCAAGGTGAAATCAATAGGGATGTGCGAACCCGGTTCAGGGGTTCGGCATTCGGCCTGAACTCAGCGTGTTCGGCCCATTCATGAACACCCCAAACCCAAACTGCCCCCTGACCCAACCGGCCGAACAAAGTTCAGGTTCCGAACCCATTTGGGCAGGGGGTGGGGGACAGGGGAAAACCCGGTTTTCCCTTCCCCCTCCAGGCTGCGTGGGTGGAAGGGGTACCGGAGCTCACCTCCCACCCCCCTCGTAATTTTTTTTTTAAAGCCCCCACCCCAGGGATCGCCCTACCTGGTGATGCTGGGACTCTGGCCCTGGGTCTGGTGGCAGCAGCGGGTCTGGGTCCAGCGGCGCTCTGGAGCGCTTCAAGACTCTACTCAGCCTTTGTGGTCATATGACCCGGAAGGCCTAGTAGAGGCCTGAAGCGTTCCGGAGCGCCACTGGACCTGGACCCACCGCCACTACCACTGCTGAGTTCTCCCCCCCAAACAGGTTCGGGCCAAACAGCCAGAACCCAAATGGTTTCGGGGGGGCCGAACACTGAAGCCCCCGGTGTTCGCACATCCCTAGAAATCAAGCTAAAAACTAAATACACCTCAAAAGGGAAGCTAAAAAGTGTGGAACCAGCCAATAACCTTTAAAAAGGTAAACAGTAAAGTCAAGTGACATAGGATGAAAACAGACATGACACTAACCACCCTTTAACCACCCTTGGTGGTTATTTATGCATGTTGCAGGGCTGCATAGGGCACCTATACAGCCCTGCAACATGCATAAATAGCCACCAAGGGTGGTTAAAGGGTGGTTAGTGTCATGTCTGTTTTCA
>QEPC01015544.1:291864-308504 GCA_003113815.1 Sphenodon punctatus
GCGGGGGGGGGGGGGGGAATTGTATTTGCTCTCTGACAAGGATTAAAATGACACCAAACATGTTTGGTTACCATAATGGGAGGAAACAGGAATTTTACAATATAGAGAAATGTCTGTGATTCACAAGAACAACATAGGATGAAAACAGACATGACACTAACCACCCTTTAACCACCCTTGGTGGTTATTTATGCATGTTGCAGGGCTGCATAGGGCACCTATACAGCCCTGCAACATGCATAAATAGCCACCAAGGGTGGTTAAAGGGTGGTTAGTGTCATGTCTGTTTTCACCCCAACTGTGATGAAAGCTTCAGTGTGAGCCGTAGCCTTAGTATGCATCAAAGAACCCAAACAGTTTCTCCACTCTCACCATAACCTTATCTGAAATGGGGGACAGGAGGACATGAATGGGGGAGTCTACTTGGGAGGAAGCATGGGGCAGAATAGTTTAGGAAACTATAGTAGCCTTAAAGCTTATTTAATAAGCCACGCTGATGGTCCTGCATTCCTCCCAGTCCTAATCCTGCACCCCAGATAAGCTCCTCACATCCCTGCTCTCCTTCTCTTACACCTGTTTTCCCTGTGAAAACTGCCCCCAGCACACATACTCAGCTCATTGAGGATTCTGCTCGATTGTTGAATTGAACTGAATTGCCGCACAGGTACACAACAATTCAATTACAACATGACAGGGAGTGTTGATGCAGCTCGGTGGCTCAGTCAGCCCCAATGCATGGTGTGACCTTGTTGAGAGGTTCCAGCTCTCATCAGTTTGACATTTTCTCTAAGACAGAATTTTATTTTACCAGCTTGAGGCTGAAAAAAATAGATTTCTATAAAATGGACATCAACGAATTGTAATACATCCCAATAGTAATGCTTATGGCTACAGTTTAGTAATTGCAAGAAAACAGATTTGCTTGGATACAAATTGACTGAATTGGATCTATTTTCTAGTATTCCAGAATAGGATAAAAAATATCGTCTCAGACTGCCAATTGCTTGGAGCAAGCTTAAAAGGCGGAAGAAAGCGGAAGCCAGTGAAAATCTTTGACTCTTCTTTTCTATTCTGGCAGTGAGAGGAATGTCACAGGGGATTCATGTAGGCATATGACTGAGTTAATTAGTCAAACATTTTGGAAGCTATTATTTTAAGTTCTTTAAAGGTGGCAATCTGCCGTAGCCTCTCACTTTTCTGACTAGGTTCATTCTACAGGAGCCAGCTTCTCAGGGGGAAATGGAATGTTGAATGTTACTTGTGAAAATTCAGTATTTCCACTCAAAGGGCTTAACCAGAGCTTAAAAGCACTGGACTATTTCCACCCAGACCCATTTCTCACTAAGGGATTCACATTCTGGCCCTTAATATCTCAGTGGCATAGTTCCCCATCAGTGAAGTGAGGATAATACTATCCTACCTTACTGAGGTGATAGCTTCAGTGGTACTTTCAGTGTGTGTAATGCAAGGACGCTAAGGTCACACACAAGCTGCGGCAGAGCCAGGATCCGAATCCAGATCTCTCCAGTGCCATAACCACAATACCACCATTTCCTGTTATTGGTACTGGAGGGCTGCCTGTTCAAGTTTTGATGCTAAAAATAAACAAACAATCCAAAGTAAGTAGCCAGGGTTGTGGTAAGATACTGCTTAAGAAATGCACACTATGGCAGATGAACCCATTTACAGTCAATTAGTGTGGTCCAGTGAAAATTGCAATGAGAAATGAAGCCAAATTCTTCCAACTTTTCCTTTAAATCTCAGGAGAAGGAAGCAAATCAACATAAGCACAAGAGCTGCAAGAACGAAAGAATGAAAGCTGCTGATGTAGTTTTCAGAACTGGATCTTCCTGGACTTGATCCTGGACTCAGCCGCCGATTTCATATGTATCACAGAAACCTGGCTGGACCTCGAGTCCGGGCCTATTCTGGCTGACCTTTATCCGGACGGGTATTTCATGCAGCATCAGCCACGGTCGGAGGGATGGGGGGGCAGTGTAGCCATGATTTTTAAAGAGGAATGGTCTGTGAGGAGGTATCCGGTGCAAACCATGGTTGGTATGGCAGTCCTTCACCTTGTGTTTGATTTGGCGGGGGACAGTTTAGGGGTGCTGCGTGTATACCGTGCACCTACCTGTACAACAGCCTCTCTGCATGCTCTGATGGAGGTGGAATCGGGGGTGGTGTTGCGGTCCCCGAAGACATTAGTCTTGGGGGACTTCACCATTCACACCGATACCACCCTTGGGGGCACGGAGCATGAGTTCATGATCGTCATGGCAACCATGGGCCTGTCCCAGGTGGTTAGTGGCCCAACACACTGGGGGGGGGGGCATACTCTGGCTCTCATGTTTTACACCAGCCTTGAGGCAGGTGTTCTGTTATTGGGGGAGATATCAGCAGTGCCCTTGTCATGGACGGACCATTACCTCCTGCAGACCTATCTTCTGGCACATGTCTGCCCCTAGATGGATGCAGGACCAATTTGTATGGCTTGCTCCCAGAGATTGATGGAACCAGAGCGGTTCCGGAGCGGTTCTGGGGGAGATACCCTCTGATTTTGATAGTCATCTCATTGATGACCTCATGGCTTTCTGGGACAGCTTGCTAACTGAGGCCATTGATCGGATGGCTCCTAGACGTCCACTTCCCAGGCGACAGCCCTGCAGGCCTCCTTGGTATTTGGAGGACCTGTGGGTGCTGAAGCGAAATGGGCGGTGGTTGGAGCGCCAATGGCGCCAGTCTCGCACTGAAGCCAAAAGATTGCAGCATAGAGCTAGTTTACAAGCCTGTGCTGTAGCTATGAGGACAGCAAAAAAAGAGTTTCTTGCTGCCCTCATAGCATCCACTAAGTCCTGTCCTGTGGAGCTTTTCCAGGTGGTGCAGGGGTTGGTCAGTCTGGCCTCCCTCCACCTAGGAGTAGAGTAATCTATGGCTCGCTGTGACATGTTTGTGGACTATTTTTGGATAAAATTGCTCGTATTCACCGCAACTTCGATGCTGAATTTATTACAGTAGTAGAACCAGAGGTTATGGAAGCCTCATCTTGTCCACTTTTGTGGGATCAATTCCAGTCGGTGGTGCCCGCCAATGTGATCAGGGTTCTTGGGATGGTTAGGGCCACTTCTTGTGAGTTAGACCCATGCCTGTCCTGGCTAGTGAAATCTTGCAGGGAGACAATGGGCCCAATTGCTGGTGGGGGTGGTCAATGCCTCCCTCCGGGAGGGAGGGCAGAGTGCTGGGCTGCCTCAAGGAGGTGGTGGTGCGGCCTCTGCTCAAGAAGCTATCGCTTGACATTGACTCCCTTGCCAGCTATCGACCTGTCTCTAACCTTCCCTTTTTAGGGAAGGTTATTGAACAGGTAGTGGCGCAGCAGCTGCAGGGGCATCTGGATCGCATCAGTTTTCTTGATCCCTCCCAGTTGGGATTTCATCCAAGATATAGCACCAAGACTGCACTTGTGGCCTTGGTGGATGACCTGCGCCGAGAGTTAGACCAGGGTCTGTCGACACTGTTGGTGGTGTTAGATCTTTCAGCTGCATTTGATACCGTTGACCATGAGATGTTGGTGATGCACCTTCAGGACTGCGCAGGAGTGGATGGGACTGTTCTTGAATGGTTTCATTCATTCCTAGCAGGAAGAACTCAGCGAGTGGTACTCGGAGAATGTTTTTCATCGTACCGAGACCTCTCGTGTGGTGTCCTGCAGGGTTGTGTCTTGTCCCCTCTCCTGTTCAATGTGTACATGCAGCCACTCGGTGAGGTGATTAGAAGGTTCGGCATGCGGCGTCATCAATATGCGGATGACACCCAGCTGTACCTCTCTTTTACAACAGACCTAGGCCCTGAAGTCTCGGTGCTTACTGGGGGACTGGATGAGGGCCAACCAACTGAGGTTGAATCTTGATAAGACAGGTGATGCTGGCAGGTAAGGCGACGGGGGTAATGGCCCCTGTTGTGGACGGGGTCTGTCCCGCATTAGTTTCCCAGCTGCAGAGTCTTGGGGTGCTCCTCAACACTCAGCTTTGCTTGGATGCCCAGATGGAAGCTGTGGCGAGGAGTGCCTTTTGCCAATTACATCTGGTGCGGTGGCTTCAGTCGTATGTTTCAGACTCTTACCTGGCCACCCTCATCCATGCTTTCATCACTTCTAGACTAGACTATGGTAACGCGCTCTACGTGGGGCTACCCATGACAACGGCTCGGAGGCTGCAGCTAGTGCAGAATGCGGCAGCCTGTCTCTTGGTAGGATTGGGACACCGGGAGCACATAACACCGGTGCTCCGTGGTCTGCACTGGCTGCTGATAGCGTTCCGGGCCCACTTCAAGGTGTTGGTTTTGACCTATAAAGCCCTAAACGGTCTAGACCCTGCCTACCTGCGGGACCACCTCACCCGCCGGGTACTGGATCGACCCCTGCAGTCATCCAGGGGTGCCCTGCTCGAGGTCCCCTGAGTTTTCCAGGGGGCCATGCAGGAGAGGGCATTCTCAGTGGCTGTACCACGGTTGTGGAACTCCCTTTCGGTGGGGGTGTGGCTGGCCCCAGACCCCCCCTCTTTTTGGAAAAGTTGTAAGACCTGGCTGTTCTGCCAGGTGTTTGGCGGGGGAGAGGGGTGGAAAGGGTAGAGCGGGGGTGGGGGTGCTAAATGTTGCCCTCCTTTTTGAAGTTTTAAAAATGTTTTATATTGAATTTTATTTGTGTTTTTATATTGTAAGCCACCCTGAGCTGCCTGATGGCAGGAGGGGTGGGGTATTAAATCAATCAATCAATCAATCAATAAAAAATTCTGGAGAGGATTTACAGCTTGAATGAGGAGCTGAAGTGGTGCAAATAAGAAAATTCCCGATTAAGTTTAACCTCTTTCACACTCAAGAACATTTCACTAAAGAACCCACAAAAATAGATCTATCGATCTGTCTGTCTGTCTGATAAATTAACCCTTATTTTAGTTCCTCATCATCCCAAAGAGCCTCCTGAAATGTTTTTTTAATTATTTTTTTTGTATAATTGTAAAACCTTTCAGCATGTTTCATAATTCTGAAAATGTTCCACAAACTTTAACTAAGCTTCATATATTCCTCAGGATGTAGGCATAACTCCCATTTTAAGGAGAGATTTATCTTTCTTTGAGGAATGAATTATTTGGAACCCAAACAGTGCGTGTCTCTTAACATGAGTACCATGCACAAGTTCTTCCACACGTACCTGGTGTGACAGGCAAAATACACATTAAGTGTTGCCCATATCTCAAGGATGTTATTTTGGAAGTGTCAACATTCCACTTTATTTTTTATTATCCTCTGGGGTTGTACTAATTTTGACAGCTGTTAAACTCATCTTTCTACAGTTTAACTACTTTAAAACAAACAGTCATCAAATGGTCCCAAATCCTGTAATTTTTAGTACAAATGGCAGGCTTTAACCCACAATTTCAAAATGTTATAATAAATCATGGCAATGGGAAGGGGTGTATTCTTTGGTTTAACTTCTCAAACACAGAAGACCAAAAATAATAAAATTCCCAGCCATAATAGCATTTAGAAAACACATAGATTGTTTACTGATTCATTAATTATTTGTTTTGATTGGTGTTACTTTTATGTCCAATAAACAGTAGAGAGAGACTACAAAGTTATGTTGAGTGACACATTTTCTGATGGTCAAGATGGTTCAGAATCTCTCAATGCTTCATCTCTTTAGCAGGAATTCTGCTTCATGCTATTCCTTTCCCAAAGAACAGAATGGTCCTTTACTGTCCAAAAGAACATATCATCCAGGACATCCTAGATTCTATATTTTGTTATATTCAAGTCATTTTATGACCCTTGCCACTGGAACAGTGTGGCCAGGTTACTCTCTTGGTCCCAACTGGGGTACAGTTGGGCTGTGTGAAATTTAGCCCACAGACCTAGCACACACAGCAACCCCCATAACCTTCTCATATTTAGTGATCCAGGATTACACAACTGCAGTCTGAGGTTCTTCCCCCAGGGGTAAGTAGTCCTCCCAGTCCCCCAAGCCCTGAAAATCTTGGAGGAGTTCTGGGAATCTGACCTTCTCAACCTCCCCTTTTAGCCAGCCTGTCTCCTCCAAGATTTTAAGAGCTCTTATCAGTTGGGCCTCTCTGGGCCCTAGCGAAATCCAAAGTCTCTTGGCTCCTCCTGAGCCGAATGTAAAGAGCGTTCCCACCTTAGGGGCCCAGTGATGTCTGTCTCCCTTGTTCCAGAGGTTACCTCTCCTCTGGGGTAGGAACCCCGCAGCAGGGGTTCCTGCTCTTCTCCTTCCTTGAGTTCCCCACAACTGTGATACTATACAGGAGACAGGAACCTGAAGCAGATAAAGTGGGAATAACGACCAGCCACATGATGTAGACAGGCCTCGTAAGAGAAAAACGAGGAAGTGCTGAGGGTTGTCGGGACAGCAGAAGACTGTGGAGAGAGAAACAAGAAGGTTTCTGATCAGATAAGAATGACTTGTGGAATAGGACCCTTCCTCCCTGATTTAACCCCACTTATGTTGCAGATGAACTTACCACCTCTTTATCTTTGACTAACCCACTATGAATACCCCCATCATGATTAGAACACACAGGAGACTGTTACCTCTGAAGATGTGCATATGCAAACAAGCCCTTGGAGTTATAGTTTCATCCCCCAGTCCTTCCATACTTCCAGAACAAATAACACACTATTACCTTTTACTGAGTGCAGGTTATATCCCCCATTTACACCAGATTAATTCCATGGGCTGCTTTATCAGCAATTATGGCTGCACCGAATATATATAAAAAAACCTTTATTTATATATTTATTTATATTTATTTAATCATATTTTTACCCCGCCCCTCCTGAAACAGCTCAGGCGGCGAGTGTTTCTGAGATTCCAAATGCTGAAGGTGAGTTTTTGACAGCCACTCAGAACTGGTACTGAGGACTTGGAAATCGGAAATCCTCGGAAGTGGAGCTGCTGTCCATTTGTTTATATCCAATGAGTCAGTGACAAAATTCAGTACAGTTTAAAATGCACAGGGAAAATGGGTATCAATGCAGAAAATCCAATCAACTCATGTTCTGATGTAGGAAGCCCAATGAACCATATGAGTAGATTCATATATCAGTTTCAGTGAGGTAAGAGAGATCAAACTGTGTCCCACAGAGTGTAGCTGACAGCCCATAAAATAGTTGCAGACCAGGAGGGAACAGAGCTTGTAGCTTTTGTGTATGGACACAAAGTAAACCACAGAGGGAAATCTCCTCTGCCTTCCTAGGATATTGTAGGGCTTGAGCAGAATTTCCTATAAATCACTGATATCTTTTTGTTCCTGCTTCTGCCCACTCCACATTCCTGCTGGCCTCATAGGTGGCGGGGGAGACACTGCATCTGCATGAAGAAAAGCTGCTGAGCTTCTGAATTAACTTGCTTTTCTCTGAATATTTCTGTGCAGGAGGAACACACAAGCAATTACATGCTGTAATGTCAAAAACATGTGAAAACAAAAATAAGGCAAGTATGTGTTTGGATCTAATATTATATCATAGTATTTGGATCTAATATTAAGTTGATCTTTCTACATATTTTTCACATGTGAAGTGATGAACATTATATGGCATTAGGGTTTTTGCAGTTTAAAGAATTATAAAGGCAGCAAGTTTTGAAGTAGCAAAATAAAAACAGCAGGAATAAACAATTGCTAAAGCAAGCTTTGGTGTGTTCAAGATGGTTGACGCATCTTGAATAGCACTGACGTAAATGTGGTGTATCAGACAGGCAAAGAAATCCTGTCAGGATCTACAAGTCCTGCAGCTCTAAACGTCCGGTCTGCTGCTTCTCGAGGATGGAACCTTGCCCATACTACCACAAAGGTGGAACAGAGGACATTCAGCTCTCATGGTTGCATTATTTCACTACTTTAAGATAAAAAATTGACTTGCACTATAGCTACATGACTCAACAGCTATGCTAAAAGCTACTTAAATCCAAAGTAATTTGGGGGCCACTCATTTTGCAATATCATAAGAGCAGCCATATTGGGTCAGACCAATGGTCCATCCAGTTCAGCATCGTGTCTCCAACATTGGCCACCTTTGGTTACTTCAGAGAATTACAAAAGAATAGTTAACAAAAGAATTATCCATTCCCTGCTGTCTACTCCCAACTCCTGTACATCCCCTGGCAAACGTGGCAAATAACCGTTTATGCTCCATCTTTTTTAAAAGCCATATATTTATTTATTTATTTATTTATTTATACAAAAATTTATATCCCGCATCCTCCTGCACACTGGCAGCTCAGAGCAGTGCACAGCATAAAAACAACAATAAAACCATCTAAAATAATAATACATAAAATATACATCATAAAACATTTTTTAGCAGCAGCTAAGGCATACCCGGGGGAGTTCGAGTCGGGCGCCCCCGGCTGACCACAAGGGCTGCCAAATGACCCAGGACCTGAGGCGGTCTCGCAGACAGTCTCGCATCTACACTATTGGTCTTCACAACATCCTCTGGCTGGAATGGCTATCTAGTCCAATCCTACACTGAAGTAGGATTCATCACCTTGGTACCACCCCAACAAATGAATTCACCAACCAGAGAACTGAGCCTATAATTAAATCTGTCACAAATAGTGATTAGAAATATCCAGAGCACACCAATATCTGAAATGGCATACTGTAATGTAATGATATATATCCAGATTAGGGATGAAACGAGATCTCATAAAAGCAAGAAATCTCATTGAAATCCCAGTGCTCAGTTTGTCCCAGGATGAACTGAGAACCAGAATATCTTAACTGAGTTATTGGTGAGGAAAAAAAAATCATTGTGTATGTGC
Source organism: Sphenodon punctatus (assembly GCA_003113815.1). Lineage (NCBI taxonomy): Eukaryota > Metazoa > Chordata > Lepidosauria > Sphenodontia > Sphenodontidae > Sphenodon > Sphenodon punctatus. The sequence goes on from QEPC01015544.1 coordinate 300,701, forward strand.
CAAATGGCTACCACCCATAACCAAAATGGCAGCGATAGCATCACCACCATTTTGGTTATGAGCAGTGGCCATTTTGCTCATGCACAATCCGCTGCCTGTAACCAAAATGACGATGACACTATCACCATCATTTTGATTATGGTTTTGTGCACGAACAATGATTTTTAAATATTTGTTTAAATGTTTATCACTGAGAGCTCACACTGGGAGTGCTCGACATAGCGAGAAATACTCATGAGGAGCAATTTAGGTGCCTAATCCACATGACTTAAATCAGTAATCAAAATTAAATCAAGTCACACTCATTTTTTAAATCAGCGTTATCCAAATGCAAGTCACAAATCTTGAGATACACAACATATTGACAACTGAATACAACCCTAGAAAAAACAGCAAATAATTCAGTGCCACACACATTCCACTTTAAAATGAAGATGTTTTTTTCAAAAGGTATGTTTTTCTATCAAATCTTTATGGCAATTATAATAAATCTAAATCTGTTAGGATTTTAACAGCAACAAGATATCTTCTGCAGCAAAACCACAATTTTTTTGCTGTAGTCTTTGAAACAAAATTTGTGACCTATAGAAAAAAAAATCTTTTAGTCAGCAGACAATCCTTTACAGAAGGCAGAACAAAGACCCTGTGCTATACAGAATGTGCTCAATTTTAAATTCATAAGGATGTCTTCTACAGAGCATTAGTATTTTGAGAAAGTGTTATCCACCAAGTCACATTCACAGAGAAAGGGGCTTGTCTATGGAAATGCAATGCAGCATTAGTCTGTCTGTCTGTCTCTCTCTCTGTGCTGTATAATTCCCTTTCCCATGATTCTCCCCTTCCCCACTCCCCTAGCTTCCTCGCATAAGTGGTTGAGGAAGATGAACTAAAACTAATCAATTATTGCAAGTATGTTGTTGCAGAATTAAAATAAAATGGCAAACATGTATCTACACATCTCATGCATTTCCGTTTTAGGATCACTCCTGAAAGGTTGAGTCCAATCCAAGCCCTAAAGTGCAATTTGGACAATGTAGAAAATAAATACATATTGCTAAAGAACACACAATTTCTATCGAAAGGGGGCAGTTTTGAAATCATTTAAGTGGAACCATGATCCTGAAACAAACACAAACTTTTTCCATTTCACAGAAGACCATAAATTGTATTTGATACAACACAAGTTTGTTGGAAGCAGATCACTACTGAGCAAACATTCTGCACTGCTTTGTAAATAGCCAGAAATATCAAGTTGGTTTACTGTAAACAGACTAAAGACACCCTCAGGATGAAGGCAGCATCTTCCTCAGCAAAGATGATTTTTAACAGAGTTACATTTAACCATCGAACTGTTGCAACAACCTAGACGATCACAGTTGGATTCCTCTCATTGGAAATGACTTCACAAAATATGGTCACGTATTTTCCTTCTATCATTGTGCTATCACTGTAAGATTAATGTCAGAGAGCAGATAGACATAACATTGCATGTCTATTTGAAAAGCATCCAAGGCCAAATCCTGCCTTTCAAGTCCTGTAATGCACAACTTGAATGTTTTTCACTCTGAAAAGAGCTAAGAGTTGAAACACAGTTGTTTGGGCTTCATTCATCAAGTTTATGTTTTTTACTTTCTTGTTATGTTTTGTTTGGATTAGGAATTAAATTTATTTGAGGATTTTTACTTGATTCCTCACATTTGAATGGATTTCAGACTAGTGTTTGCTCAAAAGGGTTTTTTGTTTTTGTTTGTTTTGTTTTTTAGCCAATATATTTGTTGCCGCACCGTGGCAAGGATGCAATCATGGGGTTTAAAAGGCTGCACTCTTTATTTAACTGTAACATTAAATAAACATCCACACACACCCTCTTGTAATAAAACCTGGCCCAGTGGTGCATAGCCATTAAACTTGGGAGGTCCACAGGTACAGCCTGGGTTCCACCTCCCTTGCCTGAATTGCAGCAGGCCCAACCCCCATTAATCCAAAATGCCTGGCTTGTGATGGAGGGTATAAGTATTGCTCTTGTGGTCCCCTAGTGAGGCCCCATGTGAAGAGGCAAGTGATGTGCCATGCATATCCAGGACTGGACCAGTCCTGTTGATTAATTGGCCGCACGGATCATAGCCCCTGGGAAGACCAAGCATTGAGCTGCTCCCCTGTCCTTGCACCACCCCATTCTCATCTTATAAGGAGATCTCATCATTTTTGGCTGATCCTTCTGGAAAATTCCAATTTTCCACTGGACAATCGCCATGGGAACCACCAGCTTTGCTTGTCTGGTTCCCCCACCACCCTTAGTGAACTTAAAATTTCATTGGGCTTGCTTAAGTACAACTAGATGTCAACTCTAGACAAATGGATTCTGTTAGTCCTGAAAAGCTCGTGCTTCACATGACGAATATCATCATGGTGCATAAAAAACATAATGCCTAGGAGGCCCCAGGTTGTCCTAGATTCCACCTCCTTATGACTAAAGCCATGCATTCCTGACCCCCCATTTGCCCAAGATGCCTGGCTTGTTATGGAGGGTGCAGTTATTGTAGACTATGGGGTCCCTTTAATGGGGACCCATGAGCAGTGATGTGCCATGCACAGTTGAGACAGCACAGGGTCCCCAGATTAAATGGCTGCACCACCTTAGCCCCTATGCCTCAGCTCGAGACCCTTGTCTCTGGGTCCATTGTCTCCCCAACCTGGTGTATGACCAGAACGACCAGGGAAGAGTGGCCTTCAGCAGTGTGCAGCACAGGCATTAGCTGTTCCCTGTATGTGCCTTTGTTGCCTATCCATATTATCACATCCCAGTCACTCCAGCCAAACTGGGTCCTGAATACTCCCATGCTTTTGCTGCCCAGTGAACCAGGTGGTGGCCCACGCTCCAGGCCCGCTGCTTCTGTTGATGTTTGCTTGTCTATGCAATAGAATGAAAGACAGTACAGATTACTCTCTGCAGCCCACGCCTGCCAACAATGGACCCCATCAATTCATGGGCGAACTTCCCACACGTAATCCAAGCGCACCTAAACACCACCACCCCAGGTCATGAATTTTCATATCGCTGAATCCCAAGGCTCACACCCTGTACTGGCTGTGTGCAGAATGCCCCATCAGCATGTAAAATTAATGGTCCCACGTACTGGTGTGTAGAGCCGGATAGACCTCTGCACCTGTACCTGTCAGCATAATCCTTCCCTGAGTCAGGGAAAGCCTTGCCAGCGAATATTTAATGACACTATCTTAACTGCTGGTCCAGACAATAATGCCTCAAAGCTCTCCTTGCATGCATCTCCCATTATCCTAAATAGCCCAGGTAATAGGGAAGGGGAGTAATTCAGAGGGTGAACATCCGCATGCCACCCCCCACTGCTGTGACCTGAATCTCAGTCTTCCCTGGAATCAGTCCTTGGTCAGGAGGCAGCTGTCCTGATAGCCTACTAAAATAGTTAAGGAGTGCCATCTTACCGGTTACCATTCCAAGGCAGACCCCTCACACTGGGCATGATCCCAACTGCAACATTTGTGTTTCAAGAATAGGGGAACCTGCAGACCTGCCGTGCTGGGCCTTAAACTATTGGAATTACAGAATGCCCGCTTGTAAGCTATTTTGGACTGTGGGACCAAAGTTCCCTGGATTGTGTCAAAGGGCTCCACTATCCAAACCTCCATAGATCCTCAAGCATTGGTTCAGGCTTCATATTGACTCCACAGGACAAGGAATGGAATCAGTCCATCTGAGAATGAGAAAGGAGATTAGCTGTTAATTCCTGGAATGTGTTTGGACACAAAATTAATATTATTTGTTAAACAAGCTATCTCAAACACCCTAACCATCTTGGCACCTGGGGAGACTTCAAGAATGGCATATTGGGTATTTTCAGATGTTACAAGATTACGGTGAACCACGGTGAATACCCACATGGTGATTGTGGTCCCGTAACGTCTGTTGGGGGGAATGGAAGCTCCCCGTCAGATGTTCACCCTCGTCAATCACGGGGGGAATCACATTCAACACGCAAACAGAGGTCCTGGCCAGACCATCTCCGTTTGCATGTTGAATGTGATTCCCCCCGTGATCAAGGGGACCGTCTCGTCTGTCCCCTGACCACGGCCCGGAATCAGCGGCAAGATTCCAGGCTATGGGCAATTCCCCAGGGGGGCCAGCGGGTGCTGCAGCCACATTGGCCATGGCACCCACCCGTCTCCCAGAGGGCGGCTGGCTGGGTGAGCGTGGGGGGGCGGGGCTGTGCAGCTGCATGTTGCACCGTGTGGCCCCGCCCCTCCCCCCGATTCCCTACCAGGATCAGCCAGCACATCTGTTTGATGGTCATTTTGATCCTGGCAGGGGATCAATGGGTGATTCCGTGACGGGGCCAATATCGGCCCTGTCACGTCTGAAAATACCCATTGATAACCTGAAATGCTGCCATATTGTCTCAGCAGAACCAGGTGGACCATCTGGTTAGCAAAGTGGGCTGCCCCCAGGTGGACCATCACAACCATAGAGAAAATTTCAAAAAGTGAGATTCCAGTGACCTTCCATGCTATGATACCAGGCTAGGTCCGTTTGGGCTAAATGTTTTGTTCTTAGGGCCTAAATGTTTTGTTCTTCATGCACAACTGAAGGTGGGAGTCTTAATCTTCCATTTGTTTGGTTTTGGGTTGAAGTTGAAGGCGAGAGCCTTAATCATCAATTCCTTTGCTTTTTGGATTATAGTTGATTTCTTCTTATTTGTTTAATTGGTGGATGTGTGTAGTTCAAGGTTGTTGTTTTTTTTTAAAGGTTTTGTTTTGTAAATGTTTGCAACCCTTAACTATTTCTTAAAACCGGAGGTGTCTGGATGGTAAATTTCCTTTGTTTTTGTATGTGCGACAAATTTGTGTTTATTTTGTTTGCATTCTATTGTGTGTTCACAATAGGATGTTCATTTAAATTTGTTCTTTTGGGGGTTATTATTCTGCTACCCCATAGTAATGCAGAGCAGTGCAACACACACACCCTTTGAAACTCCCCTTTTGGACTCGGATAACTCCAAGCAGGCAGACACATACACACATTCCCTTCAACCCACCCTCTCGCACCCCCAAGCAGGCAGATGCATACACACAGCCACATTCCCTGCAACCCCTCCTCTTCACAAACAAATGCTCACACACATGCATGCATACACATTCAGTCCCCTCAGCAGACACATACATTTAGTCCTTCCTCTCCCCTAGCAAACACATACGCACACACATTCTGACCCCTGAAGACCGCTAGCATGAACAAACACATGTTCAGTCCCCCCTCCCTCCTTGCAAGTGTGCACACACACACACATTCAGTTCCTCCTTGCACACACATGTGCAAACACACACATTCCATCCCCCCAGTGCGTACACACACACACATTCACTCCCCCAAGCGTGCACACACACATACAGTCCCCCTCTCTCCCCCAAACAGTACACACATGCACACATTCTCTCTCTCTCTCTGTCTCTCTCTCACACACACACACACACAGAGTCTTCCTCCACACACATGCACCACAACTGGGACTACACTTCCCAGCATGCTACACTACTAGGGAACATGGCAGCAGGCTCACAAAGTGCTTGCACATGGCACAGCCCCACAGGTGCTTTGGAATCTACCCTGGCAGTGGTGAGCAGGAGGAACAGCAACACAGTGGCAGCATTGGGTGGGGGGTGATAGGGCCTCCCCCCACACACCCTGGCTGCTGCCAAGGGGGGCTGGCACAGGTGGGAACAGTGGCATGGCACAGCATGGGGGGGTATCAAGTTCTCAGTGGCAGCAGTAGTAGAGATTTTGATGACAGGGGACAGGAGCCAGGTGAAACAGAAGTGCTTTTCCCCTCAAAGCATAATTAACTTATGGAATTTGTTGCCAGAGGACGTTGTCGAGGCCAGTAGTATCTGGGTTGAAAAAAGGACTGGATAAGTTCTTAGAGAGTAGGACCATTAATGGCTATCAACCAAGTGGCTTACAGAATCAACTTCCTACTATCGGGAGCTGGGAGCGAACAATGGGGAATGGATTGCCCATTGTGACTGTTGGTTCTTCTCCCATGTGATCAAGATTGGCCACTGTTGGAGGACAGGATGCTGAGCTTGATGGACCATTGGTCTCACTCAGTATGGCACTACTTATGTTCTTATCTATAGCAACAGTATTCAAATTGATAGGCACTGAAGAATATTATTTGCAGTGAAAACAACCCCTAATGTGGAATGTGGCTGTGAAACCAGGATTTGACACCTATATATTATAAAAACGGCCATAGAATTATTAAAGACAATTATAGAGGACACCCTAAACCTCCCTCTGACCTAAAAGATAATGCCTGCAACAAAAAAAAAGACAGAAATGTAAGTTTTAACACAGTCCCTCATCACTGTAATACCGAGTAGCAAGAGCAATCATTTCCAGACTATTTTACAAATACCTTTATTAGTTTGCTTGTTTATGCTTGTGGGTGTGTGCACTATGAACATAAAATAAAAATAGTTAAGGAAAGTTAAACTGAAATAATGTTTTAATTTAATTCCTAATTGGTTTAATTGGATGAATCCCAGGCTATATGCCAGAGGGACCAGCTGGATGGTGACTCCCACAACAGAAATTGAGAGGGAAATAGGAGGAGAATGTTTTGGGGGAAAGATGAGGAGTTCAGTCTTGGCCATATTAAGCTTGAGTTGGTGGCGAGACATCCAGGAAGAGATGTCAGCAAGACAGTCAGCAATACGAGACTGTATGGAGGGGCAGAGCATGGGAGTGGAGAAAAATAGTTGCATGTCATCAGCATATAAGTGGTATTGGAAGCCATGGGTATCAATGAGTTTACCCAGAGACTGAAAGTGTATAGGGAAAAGAGAAGGGGGCCCAGGAAAGAGCCTTGGGGAACTCCCACAGAGAGGGGAAGTGATGTAGAGGAGGTACCAGGAAGAAAAACATTAAAGGAGAGGTTTGAGAGATACAAAGAGAACCAGTCGAGAACAGAGTCCCGGAAACCAAGGGAATATAGCAAATTGAGGAGGAGGCCATGGTCGACAGTGCCAAAGGCAGAAGAAAGATCGAGGAGGACAAGAACTAGGGGTGTGCACTTTGTTTTTGCTATATTGATAATGATAACAAAATTCTTCATTTTCATTATCATTGGGTACATTACGAGATCACAGTCAACCACAGTGAACCACGCTCAATCCCGTGGTGGGGCCAAAGAGCCCTGAACGTGTGTTCGGAGGCCGCCAGATATTCACCACAGTCAATACCCACATGGGGTCAAAATCAACCACGCTTCCGGAGCTCCGGCCCAGACCATCGCCGAAAACGTGGCCAAAGAGATTCCTGACGAGAAACAAAAAAAGGTAACGTCTGAACGTTCAAAGAAAATGATTCCCAGCCGGGGACAAAGCATGCAACGTCGCTGCCAGCAACAACACAGGCTGTGGAGTGAGATTTAAAGGGCACACAGCAACAGGGAAACGTGACACGATGGAGCGAGGCGGAAGGGAGAGGAGGGCGAGAGAGCAAGGGAGGTGGAGGAGGAGGCACAGGTGGAGCAGGTGGTTGTGCTGCACATGGAGGAGGTGGAGGGACAGCAGCAGCAGCAGCAGCAGTAGCCGGAACAGGCCGCCCCGGGGACAACGACTGGACCAGGGGGGAAGCACCCCGGAAAGGGGTAAGGGGACCAAAGGGGAGGGGACCCAGTGACACACGGGACTGACTGACCAGAGGGGGAACCAAGGGGACGGGCAGAGGGACAGGGGCAGAACAGCAACCAACCCCCCCCCCCCCCCC
>QEPC01015544.1:316401-345780 GCA_003113815.1 Sphenodon punctatus
CAGGCGGCCGGAGCGTTCAGGGCTGGTGATTGAACGCAGACCGGCCGCCTGAAAGCAAGCTAAGTGAGATTTGTGTGCCTTGTGAAACTGAGAGCCTGTGAACTGAAGTGTTGAACCTACCTACCCCCCCGTGTGAGTCTAGTGTGAAGAGAGAGGGTGAGTGAACGAGTGTCTCTCCTGGTCCCTACGGTGCCCCTGCCCCCTCCCTTGGGGCCCGGGTGCGTGAACCCCCGTGTCCCCTTCCTACAACCCTGTGGTACCCTGCGCACGCCTCCCTCACCAGTCTTCCGCACCATACCGTCCTACCCCCTGAGTGCACGAGTGATTGCGGTCGTGGTGAAAGGTGAGGGCCTTGCTTTGCCTGCAATCTCGGCGCCCTATGATGATAGGGGCCTAGCCCAGACCTTGTGTCACGGGCAGTGGCCCATATACTATCCTGACGGGCATTCCTCCACCCCGGGAGCGCACCAGCCGTATCCCCAGGCGCAAGGTAGCGTGTGGCGTGTGGTGTGCGCGTGGTCCCTGGGTCCTTCCACTGACAGGTCTGTGCTGTTGTTGGGGTTTTGCCTGCTATTGCCTGTGTCCTGCTGTGCCCCTGGCCCATTTCCCCCCTCTTCCTCCCCTGTGCCCATTGTGCCATGTGTGTTGTCTGTCCCGCTGTGTCCCCCCTTCCCTTCCTTTCCCATGTGGGTGTGTATGCGCCCAGGCGCATGTTTGTGCTGTGCGTTTCACTGTGCCCCCATTGTCTCTGTGCCTATTGTGCATGGTACCTCGGTGGCTCTTCTCCCTCGTCCCCCTCCCTTCCCGTTTCCCTTGTGTGGGCATTCCCTTTTGTCCCTTCTGACTTCGTTTGCCCTCTGTTGGCCATGTCTGTGTCCCGCCCCACCCCCGGTGCCTTCTGGGTGTTTTGACCATGCCTGGGAATCGGTGTCACGTCTGTTGCGCTGCCCCAGTCCGTGGTGTGGCGCCCCGATTCCCTGCCATGGTCCTGGTCCCATCACGTCTGTTTGGGACTTTCCTTGACCACGGGGGGTGGGGTTCGGCTCACCACTGCTGGGAATACACTGTGGTGAATCAGGACCACGTAACATCTGAAATCACCCATTATTGCAATGACAATAATGAAGATAAATAATAATGAAATCAATAACAATTTTAGCTTTTCGTTATTCATTTCATTATTGCCTGGCCGTTGTTTTGGAGGGGAAATGTGGAGAAGGGAGGAGGGAGCAGTCATCTTGGAACCATGTGGGAGGGAAACAGTGTTGAACTCTTGAACTGGGCCTGTGATGGGAGGGGAAGGACCTGATGGATGTAATCGCTGGCCGATGAGCAGCACAACCAGGTCCCAGACAGTTGAATGGCACCTTGTGATTGCTCAATGCCTCCTGCCTCCCAGAACCAATCATGGGGGCTCCAGGGAGGGCACTGCAACCCTTTATATTGCAGGGCCAGGCTGTTTGACTCTTGTTCTGTTTTAGCTCTTGCTGTGTCACAGGTTGTGTTTACAGAACTCTGGTGCTGCTTGCACTAAAAATCTTTCCGAGCCCTCAGTGTTATAACTTTAACTTTCCTTATATCCTTTAGTTTACCTTTTCCCTTCCCCTGTCTATCTCCCCCTGATAGATAGATAGATAGATAGATAGATAGATAGATAATATATTGCATATAGTATAGGTTATTAGGTGTAGGTTAGAGACATACATATTAGTAATTTTCCATATTGTCATTGTGCATTTACTACTGCATTATAATGAGAAAGGGAGGTAGGAGTTCTGAGAAGTCTGGGGCAGGTGTCTGCTGGCACTTCTGCCACTGGTGGCAGCCCACAATGGAAGCGATACCAAAAACAACATCTTTGTTGTTGCGAGAAATCAATACTGATACCAATAATGACACCGATAACAAAAAATGAAATTTAATTAATAACGAAAACAACAGTTTTTAATAACGCAAAATGACATGGGTCCCTGGTGCACACCCCTAGTAAGAAAAGAACAGAGTACAGGCACTTAGACTTAGCTAAGAGAAGGTAATTGGATATTTTGTCAAGGGCAGTCTCAGTCAAATGGAGATGGTTCTGTGAGGGGGCAAGGGATTTGGTGGGGATCTCTGGGCGCAGGGGGCAGCATGGGGGGATCTGGGGGTCTGTGTGGGGGCAAGGAGAATAGATGTATCTGGGGTGTCTGTGTGGGGGCAGGGGTTCTGTGTGGTGTCAAGGAGGCTGGGTGGGAACAGGGCAAATATTTTTATTATTTTAAATATAATTATAGTAAATATATAATATAATTATTATAATAAATATTATAATGTTTGCTACAGTGTAGTGGCTACACAATATATTTCCCAAGGGATTCTTGTCTCCATACACATTTTTTCAGGAGTCCACGAATGAAAAAAGGTTGAGAACCCCTGAGTTAGAGAGAAGACCCCCGTCCTTGGCTCACCCCTAGTATCCGCCACCTCCGTTCTTGCACTCGTGCTGCTGAACGACTCTGGCGCAAATCCCATTCTCACGCTGACTTCCTTCACTTCAAATTCTGTCTCTCCACCCTTACTTCTGCTATCTCCCTTGCTAGACAACACTACTATGCCTCCCGCATTGAGTCCTGTTCTCGGGACCCTCGCCGCCTGTTCTCTACCTTTGACTCCCTCCTCAAGCCTCCCTGTCCTCCCCCTCCTTCTTCCCTTTCTGCTCAGGATCTTGCCTCCTTCTTCACCTCCAAGATAGACAAGATCCGCCTCGACATCGCTTCCCACTCCTCTCTTCCCACTCCCACCCCTCTCCCTCCTCCCCCTCCTTCTCTCATGTCCTCCTTCTCCCCTGCCTCCCTTAAGGAAATCTCCTCTCTGCTCTCCTCCTCCAACCCTTCCACTTGCCCCCTTGATCCCATTCCTTCCCGCCTCCTCACCTCCATTACTCCCACTGTCGCCCCTTCCTTCCTGCACATCATCAACCTCTCCCTCTCTACTGGCTCTTTCCCTTCTGCCTTCAAACATGCCACAGTCTCTCCTATTCTCAAAAAGTCCACTCTTGACCCCTCTGACCCTTCTAGCTATCGTCCTGTCTCACTCCTTCCTTTTGCTTCCAAGCTGCTTGAACGTGTTGTCTACTCCCGCTGCCTTGACTTCCTATCCTCCAACTCCTCCCTTGACCCCCTCCAATCTGGCTTCCGCCCCCTTCATTCTACTGAAACTGCTCTCGCTAAGATCACCAACGATCTTCTGGTGGCTAAATCTAAACGTCTCTATTCCATTCTTGTCCTCCTTGATCTCTCTGCTGCCTTCGATACTGTTGACCACTCACTCTTGCTGGATTCCCTTCACTCCCTTGGCTTTTGTGGCTCTGTCCATAACTGGTTCTCCTCCTACCTCTCTGACCGCTCCTTTAATGTGTCTCTCTCCAACTCCGCCTCCTCCTCCTTCCCCCTCTCAGTTGGTGTTCCTCAAGGCTCTGTTCTTGGCCCTCTCCTCTTCTCGATCTATACCTCATCCTTAGGCAAACTCATTGCCTCCCATGGCTTCCAATACCACCTCTATGCTGATGACACTCAACTCTATCTCTCTACTCCCTCTCTCTCTCCCTCTGTTCAAGCTCGTCTCATCAACTGTCTCTCTGACATCTCTACCTGGATGTCTCAACGTCAACTCAAACTCAACATGGCTAAAACTGAACTCCTTATCTTCCCCCCTCATCCTTCCTCTCCTTCCTCACTGTCAATAACTATTGATGGAGTCACCATCCTGCCTGTCCCCCAAGCCCGTAGCCTAGGCTTCATCTTTGACTCAGCCCTTTCTTTTAAACCCTACATTGACTCTGTTGCTAAATCCTGTCGCTTCTCCCTCCATAACATTGCTAAGATTCGCCCTTTTCTCTCTGTCTCGTCTGCCAAAACTCTTGTTCATGCTCTGGTCATCTCTCGCCTCGATTACTGTAACCTCCTTCTCACTGGCCTTCCCCGGTCTCACCTTTCTCCCCTCATCTCTGTCCAAAACTCTGCTGCCAGGGTCATCTACCTCGCCAGTCGCTTCGACCATGTGCAGCCCCTCCTCTCTTCGCTTCACTGGCTTCCCCTTCCTGAACGAATCCTGCACAAGCTCCTAGTCTTCACCTATAAAGCTCTTCACAACCTTGCTCCCCCCTACCTCTCTGCACTTATCGCCCTCCATACTCCAGCCCGTGCACTTCGCTCCTCCTCTGTCCCTTCTCTCACCCTTCCACGCCTTCCCTGCTCCCCTAAGCGCCTTCGTCCCTTCTCACTTGCTGCCCCCCATGCCTGGAACTCCCTCCCTGTCCACATCCGCCTTGCCCCCTCCCTTCATACCTTCAAATCTCTCCTTAAAACTCACCTCTTTCGCTCTGCTCTGTCTGACTCTTTATCCTGCTGAGCCACTATTCCTATACCTACGATCGGTTTACCCTTATCCTTGCAACATGGACCTGCCTGCTGTCATTCTCATCGTAACCAAGCCAAGTACGTGCACTTGAGACCTCGCATCTTCATGAATGTTAGACCCCTTGTCTCTCCCTCTGTTCCCCTTCCTAAGTCTCTCCCCCAGCTCCTGTCTCTCAGATTGTAAGCCCTAGGGGCAGGGACCCTGTCTATTTTATTACTTTGTAAAGTGCCAGGTACACTGCTTGCGCTATATAAATGTTTGTTAATAATAATAATAATAATAATAAAAGACTACTGAAGGGTATAATACAAACAGCTTTTGTAAAAGCATCTACTCCGTGTGACTTCTCACTCTGAATAACAATTATGCTCTTCTTGATCATTTTCATCTCTTTAAATTTTCTATGCAGCCAAAGAACTGCAAGATGTGACAGTTCATCTGTGCAAACTGATCATATATCTCTCATCTAAAAATCGGTCTTCATTGTTTTCATTTCTTACAGGGAGCTACTTTAATAATGGAGCAACACAGTCCACCCAAACTATTTCAAGTTATCTTCCACTGATGTTTCCCCAAGGTGAAATGCCTTCGAGATGATGATTAATCATCAGTAATCATCAAGAAACTCTTTAATTGTCAGTGCTAAACTAAAGACTTACCCTGTATCTTCAATGGGCTCTCATGAGTTGTGTCAATAAGGCTAGTCGGTGCTGTGCACTCCTGTGCTCGTGCTAAGTGGCACCTGTGCAGGAGTGCAGTGCTGGGTCGGGCAAGGGCACGGGGGGAGCACGGGAGTTACTGCCCTCCCAGAGCTTTGGAAGCCCTATAGAATCCTTGCCCAACCCCCACTTTTGTGTCCGCCCCATCATAGAATCTTACAGTTGGAAGGTACCTCAGAGGTCATCTAGTCCAACCCCCTGCTCAGTGCAGGAAATCCACAGCTACAGCATCCCTGACAGATGGCCGTCCAGCCTCAGTTTGAAAACCTCCAGCAAAGGAGAGCCCACCACTGCCCTAGGCAGTGTCTGTTCCACTGTCAAACAGCTCTTACTATTCGGAAGTTCTTGATTAGCTAAAATCTGCTTCCTTGTAATTCGAGCCCACTGGTTCTAGTCTTGCCCTCAGGAGCAACAGAAAAAAAGTCTGCTCCATCTTCTCTGTGACAGCCCTTCAGATATTTGAAGTCGGCTATCATCTATCCCCTTAGTCTTCTCTTCTCCAAGTTAAACATACCCAACTCCTTCAACCTTTCCTCATAGGACTTGGTTTCCAGACCTCTGACCATCTTTGTCGCTCTGCTCTGAACCTCTTCCAATTTGTCAATGTCCTCCTTAAAATGCAGTGCCCAGACCTGGACACAGGACTCCAGATGAGGTCTGACCAGCACAGAATAGAGAGGAACTTTTACTTCTCATGACCTGGACACTATGCTTCTGTTAATTCACCCTAAAATTGCATTAGCCTTTTTAGCAGCTGCATCACACTGCTGACTCACGTTCAGCTTGTGATCAACTACAACTACTAGATCCTTTTCACATGTATTGCTACCAAGCCAGGTATCACTCATCCTATACTTCTGCATTTGATTTTTCTTACCTAAGTGCAGTGGCCTATGGCAAGGGGGAGAATGGAAGGTGAGGGAGAGAGTACGGGTAGGCTGCATGTGCCAAAATGGTGCAAAGATTAATCAGGTGTGGGAGGGCAGCCAGAGAGAGAGCAGGGCAGCAGGAAAAGAGACGTTTCCTGTGCAGATGCTCTGGGGTCACTGGCTCCCACACCCCTAGGGCATCTGCACAGTCAACAAAAAGGGATGGGGGAAGAATAAGAAGGTCTAGGTTCCTATGGAGGAACCTGGCCAATCCAGAGGACTGGGGGTGGGTGCCTGGAAAAGCACCCCCAGTCAATTCTGAAAGTGGAGAGTTGGGTCTGGGAGGGGGAACTTTAACAAGAAGCTCGGGTAAGGTTTTTTCCCCTCTTTTGCTGCCAGCCCCAGCCTCACCACAATTGATCTTTTGGAAAGAAAGAACATCTGTCAGAAGCTCAGCATTACAGCCAGGATCCCTCTGTCGAACCCGGTAAGTTATTGAATCTTTCAATAATTGTTAGAGGGAGGGAGCTTTTTTAATTTTATTTTATTAGGAGTGTTTGGCTTACTTTTTAGAAAATGTGCCTTAAGTCTCTTCTTGTGCCTTGGCCCACACAAGAGGGAAAGGGGATGCATCCATCTTGTGTTTTGGGCTGCATGGTTTAAAATGGCCAACTTGGGCTCCCCCTCCTTTAAAAATTTCCTTACAAGTAAGGGGTTCATGAAAGTTTACCTTGATTGTGCTGCTTGGGCCTTGACCCAAACAAGAGGGAAAGAGGTTGCATCCATCTTGTGAATTGATCAACAGCTGAATTTTTTTTTTAATGGTCAAACTGGGCTTTTTCTCCCTTTTAACATTTCCTTACAAGTCTGGGGCTTTTTGAGGTTTGCCTTGATTGTGCTGCTTGTGCTCTGGTCCCCGATGTGAAGTGGGCATTGTTGTCTCCTGTTTGAAATATCCCCTTTGCTCCCCCCCACCCTTTTAACATTCTCTTTTCGTCCTGCTTGTTCCCTGTGTCTGCTTGTGATGGTTTGAGGTCATTCATGTTTTCCACAATGCTTTCTTCCATGTGAGGTGTTCGCTTGCCCACCCACTGAAATGTTTTTCTCTCCTCTTCAGCTTTTTCAGTATCTGTCTGCATTTGTACATTTTAACTGAAAATGTCCGGTTGCTTGTCCTCTTTCCTGCTTGTGGGGCCTTCCTTGCTTGTGGGTACCGTTGTTAAAAGTGAATTTATTCATAGTTTTTAGAGGGGTTTGAATATTTTGTGGGCTGAGTGCAGTGGGATATTTTATGTTGCTTTCCAATGTGATAGAAAAGGATGGAGGCGATACCTGGGGCGTTGTAATGATTAGTGTAATCTCGGCAGCCCAGAATGCCTGCTCCATACAGGCTCAGTGCCTCCATCAAAATGAAGGAGACCAGGTGGTTGCCATGTTCAATGTAAATGTACTAGATGGAGGCAAAATAGTTCAGATAATAATATATTTTATTCCAGCTTCTGTGGGTGAGAGCATACAAGCTCTTAGGTCACATGGGCTAGTTGGCCTGAAAGATTTGTATGTTTTCTCCAACAGAAGTTGGAACAATAGAACCATTCATTTGAACTAGTTTGTTTCCATGTCTTGGTCACATCAGGGCAGACAGACAACATTCCTCTAGGAAATCCTCATAGACTTAAATAAAACTTAGGGCACTTGCACACGAGATGGGGGGGGGAGAGAGAACTTTTGTGAGTTGAAATCACGACATGGGGAATCGTGTGCGTGATGTTTTAAATATCATTAGCCCATTTCTGCTGTGATTTCATTTATGGGTGACAGGGCTCAAACTCCAGCCCTGTGATCCATGAGTGAAATCACGGTATAAATAGGCTAATGACATTTAAAACCCCACATGCACGTGAGTAGAGCACGTAATTCCCCCTGCCATGATTTCGGCTCATGGAAATTCTCCCCCCCTTCCCCCCTCCCCGTCTGATGTGAAAGGTTCTCAGAACTCTACTTTTTCTCCAGATTCTGTCAAAATGGAAAACAATCTGTTTTTTAATAAATAAATAAATGATTTTATTAAAATGGTGCCCACCATTATGCTGTAAAACGGGGATGAGAAAAACTCAAGGCTGGGGGATAAATGCAATCCATGGCTAGTTTTGATTTGACCTCTTTCCAGTTCCTGGATCTGGCCCTTGGATCCTGTTCCTACCCTCAAGCACAGAAAGTGTGAGCTCAGTAGAAGGAGCCGAGATGAGGGCCTGCACACCAGGATCTGGCATAGTTCCATGGACTATACCCTCTCCTTTCTTTCCCCATCCTGAATATATCCCTGTCCACAACTTCTATGTAGCTCTCTACTAATTTTTGAAATGGCTGCTGGGAATGAGAACATTCCCCACCCCAGGTTTAAAATCTCAGAGAGATGCTGCAGCCGTGCAGCTAGGTATAGAACTGAGTGCAAACCTCCAGTCTGAGAGCAACAGAATCTTCCTGCAACAGAATAATTGCAGTCAAACTGATTTACTGTAGTGCATTTACTGGGTTCCACCCCAGCTATGGCACCGAGACGGCGTTGGTGGCCTTGGTCAACGATCTCCGCCGGGAGATGGATGCAGGATGTTCAACATTTCTCATCCTGCTAGATCTCTCGGCCGCTTTTGATACCGTGGACCATGGGCTGCTGTTGAGACGGCTGCGTGACCTGGGGGGTCTGGACGGGACTGTTCTTGAATGGTTCCGTTCATTCCTCTCGGGGAGAAGCCAGCGGGTCGTGCTGGGGGAGGAGACATCTTGCCCCCGCGCCTTATCATGCGGCGTTCCGCAGGGTTGTATTCTGTCTCCATTATTGTTTAATGTATATATGCAGCCCCTGGGGGAGGTCGTGAGAGGGTTCGGGGTGCATTGTCACCAATATGCTGATGATATTCAGCTGTACCTCTCTTTTTCAATGGACCCAGACCCTGCTATCTCGGTGCTATCCCAGTGTTTGGAGGCCATGGCGGAATGGATGTGGCAGAGCAGACTGAAGCTTAACCCCGATAAGACGGAGGTGATGGTGGTGGGGAGAGTGAGGGAGGTGTCGGCCCCCCTTATTGGGGGGGTTCGCCCTCCCATAGCTCAACAGGTCCAGAGTCTGGGGGTGGTGCTGGACGCGGAGCTCCACCTAGAGCGGCAGGTGGAGGCAGTCGCAAAGGCTGCCTTTCGCCAGTTTTATCTGGTGCGGAGGCTGCATCCGTTCATCTCCGGCCTGGACCTGGCCTCCCTCATCCATGCCTTCGTCACCTCGAGGCTGGACTACTGCAACGTGCTCTACGTGGGGCTTCCCTTGTGCCTGGTTCGGAGGCTGCAACTAGTGCAGAATGCGACGGCACGCCTCCTTTCGTGGATGGGTCATTGGGAGCACATAGCACCTGTGCTCCGGGCTCTGCACTGGTTGCCGATAGCGTGCCGAGCCAGGTTCAAGGTATTGGTATTGATTTACAAAGCCCTGCATGGTCTTGGCCCCTCATACCTCAGGGACCGCCTCGCCCTCCGCGCCCTGGAGCAGCTCCTTCGGTCTGCCGGGGGTGTCTTCTTGGAGGTCCCCCGTGTTAAGCGGGGGGCCACAATGGAGAGGGCATTCTCAGTGGCCGGGCCGCGGCTTTGGAACTCCCTACCAGAGGAAGCTCGCCTGGCCCCAAGCCTTTTGATATTCCGGAGAAGGTGCAAAACCTGGTTGTTCGCCCAGGCCTTTGGAGAGGGAGGGAGGGTGTAGTGGTTTTTATTCCCCCTATCCTATTTATTATTTTATGCATCCCAGGCCCTGTTCTTTATATGTAATATTTTATTGTGTATTTTTATGTGTTTTAAATTGTTTATACTATTGTGTTTTATTGTTGGAAGCCGCCCCGAGCTGTGTTCAGGAGGGGCGGGGTATAAATGGAATAAATTAAATAAATAAATAAATAAAATAATGATCAACTAGCAATTCTGGAGCTGCAAATGGCCCGACCCCAGTCTTAGTTACACAAAACACCTACTTAGGGATAATCTTGTCATCTCAGGGCATAGAGAGGATGCATAGATGCAAGGGAGGTGGCTAGAGAGCTGTCTGCCCGCACACCCTGCTCGCAGTGCCCCACTCCCCCGGCATGATGGACAGACATCATGGTGCTAAGCCATGGTGGCCCCTTCCCTAAGGCAGGGATGGCAGGGCCGAACACATGTGCTTGCCTGCGTTGGCTTGTGTGCTTGTGGCTGCGTTGCTTGGCTGTGTGGGCGGCCCTTGGCCTGGGCTGTGTTTTTGGAGATTTTCTAAGGATGCAGCCCACGCTAGCTGCCTACCCACCCCAGGGCAGTGCCGGGCCAATATCTGGTGGTGTGGGACCACACATGCAGGTGAGTCCCAGGCCACAGTGGGCCAACGTGGGCAAGCATTACATTTGTTTTTACCCACTGACACTTCCCCCATAGTTGAGTACCTATAGGACTTCTTTCCTGTATGGTGGATTTGTTGGTGTGTTTTAAAGGCTGAACTTACTCTAGCATTTCCCAGTTAAGACACTTGTAAGGCTTTCTGTGTGGATTCTTAATTTTTCAAAAATAGCAATTATATACATGTGTGATTTCAATGTGTATATACATGTGTATTCAGTATGGCTTTTTCATCTTATAGTAATGTCAAATGTTATGGGTAGCCCCACCACCTGCCCTACCAACCTAAAGGACCAGCAGCCACCACTGTGGGGGAAAACAGTTGTGACAGTAGCACACGTTGGCCCACCTTGATCCAAGACTCACCTGCACATTTGTTCCATCACTGCCAAATGTGGGCCTACATATGCCCTCGGGTGGGCAGTCAGCTGCTACAGGACATGTCCCCCAAAAAACTTCAGAGATGCATCCTGGACCAGCACCTGCCCACATGGACCAACACTGACCCACACATCTATTAGGCCCTACGCAGCTCTGCTTAAAGGGAACCGGCAGCAAAGGCAACACCGTGTTGAGCATCCTTGGTCTCCAGACAAGATCCTGCCCAATGCCCAACTCTCCTTTCTGCCCAGTCACAGGTCTGGCAGCAGAAGGGTCACGTGCACCAACAGGGCCACCAGTGGGCACTGAGTGGACATGGGCCCTGTAGGCAGAGAACCTGCAGCACAGGGAGGATATGGCCCAGCAGATGCTGGACGAGACCATGAGCCAGGCAGACGAGATCCAGGACGTGCCATCCAGGGGCTGGCAGAGAAGCACCGGCGTTCCCCGTGACAGTCCATGAAACAGCACAGGGAGGGAATGCGCAGCCAGGATATGCACGGGGATTGGCCGGTCTGAAAGGCCCCCCCTCCCCGCACGGCTTTGCTCACAGACTTGCACAGGGATGCAGAGCAGGAAATCCAGCTCTGCATCCTTGCGGGTGTTAGCCAGCAGTGCTGCGCGCGCGCGCGCGTGTGTGTGTGCTTTCAGACTGGCCGACCGACCCAGTGCATAACCTGGCTGCGCATTCCCTCTCACAGCCAGAATATGCGGTGTGTGTGTGTGTGTGAGAAAGCGGCCCTAGTCCCTCCCTCCTCCTCCCTTCCAGATGGTGAGCTAGCAACCAGCCCTACGAGGATGACTACAGAAGAGCACAAGCCGTTGGGTAAAGGGAACCTGGGATTGTTAGTGGAAAGCCAGTGCCTCCTCCCCCATACTGGGCAATCGACTGCAGCCCCGGCCCCCCTTTTGTCCCCCCCCCTGGGTGGGATCATATTCCCCCCCTCCACTGCATGACTTGGGCAGAGGATAGAATGTCCCCACATGGAAAGGGGAGGCACACCCTTCTCCCATTTGATCCTTCTTAGACCTGGCCCCCTCCATCCAGCTACCAGGCCCAGTCTCCTCATCAGCAAAGACTGCTCTTCCCAGAGCTCCTGGACTGTCCTTGTTCAAGAGCATAGGGCACTTGGGGGGACTGAGCACCCTTCCAGGAGTGTGGGCACTGAGGAGAATGAAGTGGCCATGTAATGCAGCAGCTGCCTTTGCATCACCTGCATCCTTGCCAGTGAAGCCCATTCCACCAGATATGGGCTAGTGCCCGGCCCCTGGCCATGCAGCACCCCACATTCGCTTGCGCCAAAGCACCCTGGCCTGAAGCCCGCAGAGGTGATGGCCTCATGCCAAGTGGGACAGGCAGTTTGCACTGCCTGGATCTCTCTATTGCATGCCTGAGCGGTGGTGTGGAGGACTTGGAGGGCAGCTAGCTGTTCTCACTTCATAGCTCTCAAACAGATTCCAGGGTGCCTTCAGACACCGTACGGGAGCCTTTGAAGTGGTGACGTGTCATGTGCAGGTACCATGAATGCACCATCATGGGGTTGACTACATGCCAAACTATTGGCTGGGATGCTCCATGCACAGCTGTGAGTCTGACCCCAGCAGGGAGTAGTACTCTGTAGCAGCCTTGTGGTTCATCTGCCGCTTTTAATGGCCAAAATGGGATCCCAGCATCCTCTTGGGGGGGGGTATTGGAAAGGGGAAGAACAGACCCCCATTTCATGGAGTGTCCAGGTGTGCACCCTGGGATGCTCAAAGTCTCTGTCTGTGTGGGCATTGCTCTGTGACAGCAGTGTTCCCACCTGTTTGGCACAGATTCATGAATGTCCTTATCTAATGACCATTACACAGACAGTTTTCCTCTTGTTTGCGAGTGGGCAACTCTGTTTCTGGACCCCAATCATTTGGCATTTTTAGAAACACACTAAAGTTCTGGATGTTTCAATCTTCTGGGTTTACAAGTCCACAAGTAAGTTCCAGATTCATTTTTCACACACACACACTGCCCTGAGGCAGTTCCTGGATGCATTCTTCACACAAACACTGCCCTGAGGCAGCCTAAAGTAGCCACAGCTGTAGACGTGAGGGGCTGCCATGGAAACCAAGTGACCACAGCTGCCTGGAGCAAAACAATTTACCAGTAGAACATTTTACACACAAAAGTTCTTGGAGAAGATTCATGCAGAAGTTCAAAGATGTTTAAGATCTGGGTGAGTGATTTAGACACACAGAAAGTTCTGGATATTACAACAAACATCCAGATATTTTGGATATTACAACAAATTTTTACAATTTGTAAAAAGAATTTAGAAGAATAAGCATCCTCAGTCTCCAAATAATCACATTCTTAATAATATTTAAATATATGATTTACCATTTATTTCTAGACTGTACTTTACCCACATCCTATTTGGAAATTTGTACAGATGAGAGAGAAGGAGGAGATTTAAAATGGAAACTGGAGCTAGCAAACACCAACACAACTGAATGGAAGGAGTCTTCATTCTGAAGGGAAGTAGGGTTCAGTCTGTGAAGGCTAGCAAATTTATATTGTGCCCAACTCCTTTTGGCTGAAAAAATCTGGATTGCAGGGGCCGATGTGCTTGATGCTGTTAACAATACTCAGTGCAGAAAGGACATGTTAATTCTGGAGACGACCGCAGTTTCAAAAACACCAACTATAGCAGCAAAAAATCTATGTGGAATGTTTAAAGCTGATATAATCTCTGGGTATTTTCAGACGTTACAAGATCACGTTCAACCACGGACAATCCCCTGGGTTGGCGAATGGTCCTGTAACGTCTGGTTGCTCACCGCCAGATGCTCACCACGGTTAACCACCGGTGGTGAGCAAAATAACCACACTTTCGAGGATGGTCCAGGCACCATCTCCGAAAGCGTGGTTAAATGAACCATGGCCCGGAATCGGCTGACGGTAACGTTTGTTACCACTGCCGATTCCGGGCCGTGGCCCAAACCCTGGGACGGAATCGGGCGCAGTGGCCGGATTGGCCGCTGCGCCCGCCCGTCTCCAGGAGGGCAGGCTGCTTGGGGGGGGTGGGGCTGTGCGGCCGCACGTTGTGCCGCACAGCCCCGCTCCCTCCCCAGATTACCCACCGGAATCAGCTGGTTCGTCTGTTGACGGGCCATTTTGATTCTGGCAGGAAATCAAAAAGTGATTCCGTGATGGGGCCAATAGGCTTCCCGTCTGAAATCACCCTCCTTCTACCAATAGGTGTCAACATCAAACTTCTAACTAGGGTTTAATCACAATAGGGGAGCTGTGTTTAAACAAAAATCTATCATAGAAAAAACCCATTATATATATATCACAGTTAGGATACATCAAACTGCATAGTTCTTTCGTCTTTGTAGTAACATGTTGGTTCAATCCATTTAGCGACTCCAAGACTGTAGCTCTCACTCCTTATTTTTGACATCATGAATGGGGAGGGCTTCCAGCTGCTATAGAAAACTGAATGGGACCAGTGTTAATATACTCTGCTGTTTAAAATGTAAGACAAATTTTTAAAAAGCCTAGGTAATATATTTCAGGAGGAATTTCATTCAGCCATGCAATATTTTTTTTACTTTGAGAGGCCATTCTTTCATACATTGTTAGCAGAAAGCACAAGGAGAATTTCCTGGATGCTATTTTAAATATAAGCCTTTTTAATGTAAACTTTGAGTGTATACAGTTCTGAATAATGAAGGTTATTAGAAAAAGCCACGTTTTGTAAATAGCCTTGGGTAATGGCATTGGTCTCCTTTTCTCACTCATGTTATTTTCAGATATTGTCATGCCTCCTCTTTGTTCAACAAGCCATTAAACCATACTCTTTCCTTCCCCTCCTTGTAGCGGTCATCCCTCATTTTCCATGCCATATCTAAACACTTCCCTTGAAGTTTCTATGACTTGAGTATCTAGGAAGTACTCAGCACATACTTGCTAATACTGTAAAGAAACAGTACTGCTCCTAACAGAAAACCATTTTCTGTTCATCATGTATGGAACCATATTTGAACTATATTTTCTAGTTTGTGTTGTTAACAACTATCTCCTTACCATTTCAAATGTTCCTTTCAGGATTACAGCACCACCTAGTGTGTTGTAACACTGTCTTTAAGACCATCTTATTTTTTGCTGCCACTGTGGTCAGCTGCCTGCTTTAAAAAGGGCATCTAGAAGAGACTTCTATTCTCTCACCAATAATTTAACCTCTCCTATAGATCAGTCCTATTTTCACTAAATTCATCTTTTTTTATTTCTCTAAAATCTCACAAATTTGTTGCAGCCCAGCTAGTTTATGCTACGAGTAACAGAAAGTGTACGGGTAATAAACTTGCATCTCTAAGTACTACTCAACATGGGTGAGGGTAACAGAAGAAAGAGCTGAATTATGTCTTCCCTACTAGCCCTACACTTTGGTGCAGGGGTCAGAACCTTCAGGCCCAGGACCCAAATTAAGTCTAGTTTTTATGTGGCCCTTTTCCAGTTCCTGGAACTGGCCCCTGGATGTAGTTCCTACCCCCAACGAAAAAGTGAGCTCAGTGTAAGGTAAGAGAGATGAGGGGATGTACACAATGATAGGGGATAGATCGATCCATGGCACAGATCCATGAGATCTAGACCCTCCTCCTTTTGAGAACACACCTTAAAGTACCCCCACAACCAATTTCTATGTGATGCTCGGAGCCTGTTCTAATTTTCAAAGTGGCCCCTATGAGGGAAACCGTTCCCCATCCCTGCTTTAGAGTATCAGCAGCAGCTGCAGACAGGCAGTCATCATACCATATCCAAACAAAGGGTTAATCAGGGAAATTACAGAAATAAAAAAGAATAAAAAATAACAGACTGAATACAGTCTAAGGGTAATTTTAGACTAAGATCAATCCAAACCAATAAGCAATTAGATGCTTAGGCAATGGGGAAAAAATACTTTGGAAATTAGGACAGTCAAGAGCTAACTTTGGCACAATCTACATCCTCTTTTTATCTCTTGCTTGCATGAAGTTGTCTCATAAATGCACAACACAACTGTGAAATAAAACAATATCAAGGAACCATTCTGTTTCAAAACTATGAACCAATCAAGAGGATACTAGTACTAAGTACTGCAGTTAGTCAACAGATTATGCAGGTACATTGGCAAGAGAGAGTCTCTATCTGATCAGACTACAGGATGGCAGAGATAAGGGTGGCATGAGAAAGGTAGATTGCAAGTGCTATGTAAACCAGGAAGGAAGGCTTTGAAATGAGGGTGGAATGAAAAGGAGGAAACTACTGCACTTTCTCACAGTTATAAGTTTAAATCTCCGCTGTGTCATTCCATTACCTCATTAAGTTGGATATGTATATTTTTAGTTAAATTGTTTGTGGAATCAAAGCATGAGAACAGAGGTAGTAAATCAAGAGGACCAGAGGCCTGAGACTCTTCCAAGTATCCAGCAACATATTTACTCTCATTTCTAGCACTAACCTCCATCTTGTGCTGCAAAAACAGCACTCTGTATTAAGTCTTTCACTTGTGTAAGAATTTACGTATTTCTAAAGTGAAGATGAACCCAAGTTTTTTTTTAAAATAGCAATCAGATTTGCCAACCCTGTTGGATTGCCCCAGAGTCTCCAGGAATTAAACTCCATGAGCAATGAAAAAGAAAAAGAATTCTCCAACTGAATGGGAAAGGGTAGGGCAGTGATCATAGGGTTTAATTTGCTTGGAAGTATTTCATTCTGTCTTGGAGCGGGGGATTAAACAAGTTGACCCTTGTGTTCCATGCCCACCCTACATTTCTGTGACTATCTCATGTACATATACTGGTCCTTACTTTCCAATGTGTGCAAATTCAAAATGCTTACTCCATAGCAAATTAGTTTGGGAGTATATTTTTAATTATTTATTTATATAAAATGTTTATCCTGCCCCTCCTGCCCACAAGGCAGCCTGGGGCAGCGAACAACAATATAAAACAATTTAAAACAATTAAAAATTCACAAATATGCAGGGAAAAGAAACCCTGCCTCCCTACCCTCCCCCTCGCCAAAGGCTTGGAGGAACACCCAGGACTTACATAAATGCCAAAATAACAGGAGAGTTGGGGCCAACCGAGCCTCCTCCAGGAGCGAATTCCACAGCACAGGGGCGGCCCCTGAAAAAGATCTAGCATCGGTGGCTACCCACCTTGCCCAAGGAACCTCCAAAAAGGCTCCCACGGACGATCTCAAGGGTCGCACGGGTACATGGAGAGTGAGGCGGTCCCACAGGTCAGCAGGGCCCAGGCCGTGAAGGGCTTTAAAGGTTAAAACCAGCACCTTGAACCTGGCCCAGTACTTTATAGGCAGCCAGTGCAGAGCCCGGAGCACTGGTGTCATGTGCTCCCTGCGACCTGCCCACGTAAGGAGACGGGCCGCAGGATTCTGCACCAGCTCAGCCTCTGGACCCGCTTCTCAGGAAGCCCCATGTAGAGTGCGTTGCAGTAATCCAGCCTTGAGGTGATGAAGGCATGGATGACAGTGGCGAAGTCAAAGTCGGAAAGATATGGCCGAAGCCACCGGACAAGAAGTAACTGCTAAAATGCACTCCCCACCACAGCTACAACCTGAGATTCCAGGCTGAGCCGTGAATCGAGGAGCACACCCAGACTCCGCACTTGAGAGACCATGGGAGGGCGAACCCGCCCCAACAAGTGGAGATTCAACCACCCCCAGGTCTCCCAAGCCCTCGCCCACCAACATCACCTCCATCTTGTCAGGATTCAATTGCTGATGGTTCAACCTCATCCAAGCCCCCACAGCTGACAGGCACTGGGAAAATAGGGAGACTGCGTGACCTGAGTCGAAGGAGAGGTAGAGCTGAGTGTCATCAGCATGCCGATGACACTGCATGCCCTGAAACCCTCTCACGATCTCCCCTAACAGCTGCATATAGTTGTTAAACAAGAGGGGGGACAGAATGGCACCCTGCGGGATGCCACACATGAGGTCCCGAGGGGAAGACATACACTCCCCCAAGACCATTTGGTGAGTTCTCCTGGTCAGGAATGAACGAAACCAGTCCAAGACTGTTCCGCCAATCCTGGCACGGTCCCACAAGCGAGTCACCAACACCTCGTGATCGACTGTGTCGAATGCAGCCGAAAGATCTAGCAGGACCAGTAAGGTCTGATGACCCTGGTCCAATGCCAGATAGAGATCATCAACCAAGGCCACCAATAGAGTCTCCATACCATACCCAGGCTGAAAACTAGACTGAAAGGGATCAAGGAAACCAGTGCGGTCCAGATGTTCCTGGAGCTGCCGTACCACAGCCCATTCAATAACATTCCCTAAAAAGGAAAGGTTAGAGACCAGCCGGTAACTGGCAGGAGCATCAGCATCACGAGATGGTTTCTTGAGCAGGGGCCTAATCATGGCCTCCTTTAGGCAGTCAGGCATCCTGCCCTCCCGAAGGGAGGAACTAACCACCCCAGCCAGCAACGGCCGTAACGTCTCCTGGCTGGCTTTCGCCAATCAGGACAGGCATGAATCTTGTTCGCAAGTGGTGGCATGAACAGATCCCAACAAGGACTCCACATCGGCAGGCGACACCATCTGAAACCGATCCCACAAAACAGAACAGGACGGGGCATCTATAGCCCCAAGATGATCCTCTGCAATAACTGTGGTACCAAAACTGTGGCGGATGTGAGCGATCTTAGCTTAGAACTAAGAGCAGTAGCAGTAGCTTAGAACTAAGAGCCAATATGCCACATGGTAAAACCTCCCAGAACACATCCAAGCAGACATGGTACTTAACAGTAAATGGGGAAGATCATCCCAGCAAGAGTAAACCGAGTTAGTTAGGATGGTGGAGAAAATTGTTGCAATTAACATTTTAGCAAGACAGTCAAAGGAGTTTAATGAAGACTGCTGCTTCATTTTATGACACCAAGGCAAGGGATTTGGTTAAGGGACAGCCAAAACTTTTAAATAATTTAAAGCTAAATTATTTTATTCATAATTCTAATTTGAATAACAAAGGCCTGATTTTGGAAACCTTAATCATGCCGAGGGGCATTCTGACAAGGAGCCTTACACAAAGGGTGTTTTTAGACAAGCGTCTCCTCACCCATCACCCAACCATCATGCATGTTTCAGGACTGCATAGGGCACCAATGTGGCCTTGCAATATGCATGATAAATGGGTGGGGAGGTGCTCGTCTAAAGGGTGTTCTTAGATGAGCACAGCTGGAGGGGGATCCATGCCCATTGAGTGGAACAACTGCAGAGCACCTACGCAGCTGGAGTGAGAGTGGAGGGATTCTAATGAGTAGCCACCTGGGTGGTCATCAAGCCTATTCAGGCAGCCTCCACACCCACCAACATAGTCCAT
This sequence comes from Sphenodon punctatus, assembly GCA_003113815.1. Classification (NCBI taxonomy): domain Eukaryota; kingdom Metazoa; phylum Chordata; class Lepidosauria; order Sphenodontia; family Sphenodontidae; genus Sphenodon; species Sphenodon punctatus. The sequence goes on from QEPC01015544.1 coordinate 335,548, forward strand.
CCGTGAAGACAATTCATACGAGCATCTCTTTCCCTGCCCAGCAATAACCCCAAGCCCCGGCCAACTGCTCACTCTCTGCAATTACACACAGTCACAGACACCATGGAAACAGGAAACTGCAGCAGACAGTAACCCCTTCCTACCCAGGAGCAGGTTCAGCTGTTGCGGTTGCTGACAGTCCCAGGCTACAACAGAGGCGCATACTGGGGGGGGAGGGGATGGGGGATATGCAGGAAGCTGATGTCCTCTATGGTGTTGGCTCTTTTCTTGTGCATCATGAGGGTGGCTTCTTGTGCTTTGAGCCACCCATGGTGTTGTATTTCACACGGGTGCTCTTTAAGAGCTCCCGGAAGGGATGTGGGTGGAACTGGGGAGGCAGCTGGTCGCTGACCTGTCCATTGATCTGGGTAGGCACCCTCGTTCAAACGGGCCAGGGATATGTGGGCACCTGTCCCCGCACTGTTTTGCCTTCCCTGCACTCTGGCTTTTTCTCCAGTGCCCTGTGAGTGGCCATGAGTGGGTGCTGCATGGGTCACGGGAGCGCGCCTCCACCCACGCCACCTTCACATGGACATTCGGGTGCACGGTTGGTGGGTGGACCTGCATGGTTGCATCTCATCTAAAAACACCCCAACTGACTTAAATGACACTACTCAGCTTTCAGAAAAGCTGGAGAAGAGAGGCTTATGAGACATCAGCACTGAACCTTTCCTTTCAGCACTAAAGCATGGGTCTATGCTGCTTCAACTAAAGTCATAATAGACAAAGTAGTATCAGACTCTTATCCTTTATCTGAGTAAACCACTAGAAAGGAGCTGCTTCACACTTGCCTGCATGTTCTTCATATTGTTCCAACATCAATAGCCCTCTTCCAGGAGTGAATGAAGAATGGGCTGAATTTGAAAAACTGAAAAGGTACAAAGTTACTATTGTAATTGTTGTACTTATCAAGAACTGTAATGTTTAGAAAAGATACAGCACATAAATATGCTACACAGCAAGATAAAAAAAACATCACTCTCCTACCTAACGTTTGACTTACCGTAAAATAAAAAGTCAGTGATCAAGTATTTACTCACTTTTCCCTGTCTACGCTACCTTATGTGCTCTTCAAAATAATGTTGATTTTGGAATGGCAGCTGTCAGCGCCTCTCCACGCATGACCAAAATTTTCAACTTAATAATGTGTGTGCCAATTGCTGTACTTTTTCTGTCTGGTAAAACTGTAAAGTGCTGTAACTCTATTAAATTATTCATAATTGTAAAATAGAAAAAAGGTTTGGTTATTACTTAGAACTAATTAGCTGCCAAACTGCATGCCGCCGTCTGAAATTACCCTGATGGGCTGATGGGCTTCCCTCAGAGCACTAGCACGGCCTGGTGGACATCTGAGATGAGGGCATCTCTTTATGTAGGTTAAGAAGCAGAACTAGCAAGTGCTTGCATCGCCAGTCTGCTTGACCTTTTCAACTTACATGCTTCACAGGTGAAGGGGACTGGTTTATCTCCTGTATGGGTACAGGACTGCATAACAGGGATGCTCAGAATGGAGGGAGGAAGTGGAGGGTCCATATAATCTGTTCCATGGATGCCCTCATTAGTTCTCCCTTCTCTTGAGTTCCCTCTTTCAGTGCCTATGCATAGGGACTATATCCACAGATCTGGAATTAGAAAGAGGACAAATGAAAACCAAAACCCCAAAACAACCAGCCATGGTTTGGACTTGGCCCAATAGCCAAATCCCCACTCGGATCCACATACAGAAGCATCTGCATCTGTGTATTATAACTATTCTGTTGCACAAAAACTCCATCAGTGTATATAAAGAATGGATCATCTAACTCTTGTAAATCAGATTCTGCGTTGCCGGCGCACCCACTCCCTCCCCCCGAAAGCAAGACAGGACACGATTTGGATTTATATGGCCGCACCCTTTATTATCCAATTACAACAGTCAAATTAGGTGAGGGGGTGACATCGCCTATTGCGATACAGGTCCAGTATCAATCATAACCCATAACTTCAACAGAGGGGGTTGCGAAATGCCTTCGCCAGCCTCCTCAACAGTAAACGTCTCCCTTTCGTCCAGCGCCAGGGGCGCGGCCAAAAGGGACATTGTCCATCCGGACCTGAGTAAGAATTGAGGTGTCTGACAGTGGGAGGCCTTACAATGCCCTGCCACTCTTGCTGACACCCCTTTTCCAGGGAAACCAACACCCCGTGTGCCATACCCTGCCCCACGGTACACGTGGCTTCCCCATCCCTTAAGGAGATGACTCCTATCTTACCTTAACCTACTTTAAACGATACTGGACCCCCGCCACCATGGGACCGCTGATACTTCCAACAGGTCCAAGGCCCCCACACCTAACCTAAAAACCGTTCCAAATTAGCCCTGAGAGCCCCAAGATAAACTGCATTCCCAGCCGGAGACAGATGTACACCATCAGCTCTAAAATAACCCACTTCCTTGTACGTAATTTGATCATGACTAATCGCCTCCAAGCCAATTGTACCTAACCATTTCCTAATTTCCCTATTAATCGTCTTCCTAGTCTTATCTATTTTTTTAGTTAAGTCCCCCTCCCCCCAGTGTAACCTAGTCACTAACTCGGTCCAAATTAACCTAACTCCTCTAAATTGTCGTTGAATTTCCCACAAATCATTCTTTATAAACCTGATCAATTGTACCCCTTTGAGTCCTGGCAGGTCGTTCTCGCCGAGGTGAATGACTAAAATCTCTGGTGTGTACCCTCTACTTAAGTCCCTCAGCATAGGAAGCAGCTGGCGCCACCTCATGCCGCTCCTTCCGTGCCAATTTACAATTGCCCTTCCAGATAAACCCATCTGGGATCCCATTGCGGACTCCCGCGCTGCCTTTGCCGCCCAGCGAACTAGGCTGTGCCCACATATCCAGATCCTTGCCCTCCTGGATACGGTTAGATCTGTCAAAGGAAGGAGATGGGATGGTTAGTCGGAGCATATGCGATCCAATCAACGCACATAAGCGCGGTATGCCGCTGATCGCCACCGGCCAATTGCCTGAATCTCAGAACCCGCCATCCCCATTTGTGCTGCAAAGGTGGCTGCGCCGATGCGAAATGAATGGGAACCATAGTCCCCAGGTGGAAGGCCCAACTTTGCCAGTGCTGCACGAAGCACCGACATAAATTGATATCTAGTGACCGGTTCCCCATTAAGGTGACAAAACAGGGGGTCCCTGACTAAAGGACGCATGGCCATATACGTTTGTAGGGCCACAACCGGGCACAGTCCTACATCTCCCGAACGAGCCAGTCTAACCATCCTACCCCTTCCCCGCTGATCCGTTTTAGATAACCTCAATCGTATTCTCACCTGCTGGGTATCCCACTGTACATCCTTATACCCTAACGCCCTACCTGATCTATCCCTGGCTGACTCGGCGACCATCTCGCTCACTCGGAAGGCACCGAAAAACGCCACTTTAAACAGTGCGGCAAACAAGGATTCTTCAAATTTGTCAAAACACACAAACTGCAACATATCTACAATTTGGACCAATTAAGGGGGGGGGTAATGGGGAGCCTAGTATATTGCAGCGTTGGGGGTTCTCTTGCCCAAGATTCAATCAACCTGCGTATCAGAAAACCGCCACCCGGGGACGGGTGACCAGCCAACTGGCTCATAAATCCCAAGGCTGCGATCCTTCCAGAAATGGTGCTGGCCGCCAGGCCGTCATTTCTTAATGCCATGGCGTACTGTAGAACCTCCGCCTCAGGGATCGGGAAGCCCATGGCCCACCCCCGTTGCCCCCGGTAAGCCTGGAAAGCCTGAAAGGCTGCATGGTATGCCACTCTGGTACGACCCGCCAAGGAACCCTGAACCAAGGAACTTAACTCTAGGATCCAAGGTTCCACAGCTCGGCCGGCATGGGTTCTGGGTTGATGTTGGCCCGCAGTGTGAGCGCGCGAAATCGCCCCATCTGGAAACGGGAGAGAGCATCCGCAATCTCGTTCTCGAGTCCAGGAACGTGTCTCGCGCGGAACAGAATATTATGTTCCAAGCATAGCAGCACCAAGCACCGCACCAAAACCATGACCCTCTGGGAGCGGGACGTCAATGAATTGATTATATGAACTACCGCCTGATTATCACACCAAAAAAGAACTGTCCAGTTGGCCAATTTACCATGCCACAATTTGACAGCTATCACAATGGGGAACAGCTCTAGGAATGTAAGATCTCTTATGATGCCAGCGCTGACCCACTCTGGCGGCCAAGGGGCTGCACACCACTGCTGCTGAAAATACACCCCAAATCCATGTGCCCCGGAAGCATCTGAATGGACCTGAAACTCTGCATTCAACTAAACCTGTCCCCTCCAAACCGAAATCCCGTTAAAACGGTCTAAAAATGATAGCCAGGTCCGCAAATCCTCCTTCATTTCCCTGGACACCCTGATGTGATAATGAGGCAATAAGTCCCCTGCTAACCTCCCATACAAACGTGACAAAAATGCCCTACCAGGTGCAACTACCCTGTACGCAAAATTCAGGCTCCCAATGAGAGACTGGAGCTGCCGAACAGTCACCTTGATGGCTGATACACATTCAGTGATCTTCTTTCTCAACCCAAGCAACTTATCCATGGGCAATCAGGAAACCCCAAGGGTAGAATCCAACTCAATACCTAAGTAAGTAAGAACTGTTGTGGGGCCCTCTGTCTTCTCAGTGGCTAATGGGATACCCAAATTTCCAGTTACTTGCACAAACAAGTCTACCAAATCCTGACATTCGGGCATATGAGGGTGTCCGACGAAGAGGAAGTCATCGAGGTATTTGTTAATATCTCCCCCGCTTGCCTCATGCCGTACAATCCATGCCACAAGGGAGATGAAGTGCTCGAAAGCCGAGCACGAGATCGAGCACCCCATGGGCATGGCCTTGTTGTAGTAGTATTGCCCTTGGAAATGAAAGCCGAGTAAATGATAACTGTCCAGATGAACTGGCAAGAGGCGGAATGCTGATTTAACATCACACTTCGCCATCATCGCCCCGGTACCATACTGCCTGACCAACTCAACCGCTGCGTCAAATGACGCATAATGCACTGTTGTCAGGACTTTGGGTATCCCATCATTCACCGAGCGGCCACGAGGGTACGAAAGCTGGTGGATCAGGCGAAACTGCCCCAGGGCTTTCTTTGGAATGACCCCCAGTGAAGAGCAAACCATTCCCTCAAGGGGAGGTACATCAAAGGGGCCTGCCACTCTCCCCTCCACCACCTCCTTTCGTATCTTATCCGCCACCACATCCTCCATGCCTACTACGGATTTTAAATTGGGAGATACTCTACCCACTGGGACCTCCCCAACTGGTATCAGAAAACCTTCTTTAAACCCGCGCACCACATAGCCCACCTCTTCCTGGTCAGGGTGCGAACGCAAGGCCGTCGCCAGCCTATCTACTCTCACCGGTGTTGCCAGATTTCCCTGTCCCACTTCCCACTGAGCTCCCCTGGGCCCCTTTGGGGGCACTCCCTGCTCCGGATTTCCCCTTTGCCCATGGCTTGGGCCGGGGGCAGGATGATTCCGGATGAAACCCTCCGCAAGAGGGGCAGGTGTGCCGAAACCTGCATGAGGGATGGGTACACACACCGGACCGGGAAAATTCCCAACACTGTCCCACACTACCCGAAGTTGCCTGCCTGCCCCCTGCCCTGCCAGGATCGTTCACCGGGGCAACACTCCCTTTAGCTAAAAGGTGGCCACTATCTGTCTTAGGGGCCCCTTTTGAATCACTCATGCACGTCAACCATAGGTCTTGTGCATGGATGTCCCACCAGAGCCCTGGCTTGAATGAAGCCCAGTGTCTAAAAGCCTCATCATACCGGAGCCATGCCCCGGGCGGCCCCGTTTCATATGCACACCGTATGATCTCAGCATATTTGAGGAGAACTGCCCCTTTCTCTGGAAACATTTCCAGCTGCACCCCATGATATATGGCATATGCACTTGTCCAATTTGCCCAGTTCCTGTCAGCCTTCGGGCGTTTGTATTTCTCCTTTTCCTTCTTTTCATCCTCCTCTCCCGGATCCACTATCGGGTCACTGAAGAGGAGGGCAAAAATATCCACATATTCTCCCCTCCAGATTTTTTCCCTCGTAGCGGGTAATAAATGCTCCCCGATGGGGTCCGACAGATCTACAAAACTCCCCCCCCATAGGGGCGGGCTGGCGAGGCATCGCCGGGTCCAAACCCGGCGGAGCACATGCCATGGGGCTCACCTGTCCCAGTACCAACCACCCCGCGGGAACATTACTCACCTGCACCCCGGTTCCTTGCTCCCCTGACTGCAAAACAGGCCCCCAAGCCATAAATGGCCATCCATAATTGCCCTGCAGCCCTGGTACCTGCCCACCCGTCTGGGTCACACCGACTGTGCCCTGCTCAGGCTGGTACCCTTGCCCGCCGATGTCCAGGGAGGAGGGAAACTGCCTTTGGTGCTCTGGGAGGACCCCCTGCTGCCCGTTACCAATCACGCCCGTCCCCCCACCCTGCTGGTTGGCCACCAGGGTGGCAGGTCCTTGCGCTACAGGACCCCAGACCTGCAAGGCCTGTTGATCCCGAAATCGCCCAGCCACGGGGGAGGGCCCACCAAGGCCCCAGGCCCCTTGCCCCGCTCCCTGTGCGAGTGTACTCCGAGGGGCTGGGGCTGTAACCTGAACCCAGCCCCCATTCCACCATAAATACTGGGGATGTTTTCTCCCAGGAGTGAGCCTGCTTGCCCCCATGCTCTGGGCACCCAGCCACCCATCCCCTGCCATCGTGGGTCCGCTTGCACCCACCACTCCCTGACCCCCCGTTGGGGAAGGAAAACTATTCTGGACCCCGGGTCCCCCAATCGCCCCCGCCTGCGTACCTTGCACCGGCAAGCTCTGTGGTTGCGGCCCTTGGCTGGCCCGGTTCCTCTCTGCCAGAGCACGCTCCAGGACCTCTATCCTCGCCAGGAGTTGTGAATCTTCACTGCCTCCACGTGCGCCTCCCTGGGATCCACAATCGCCCTGAAAAAGGGGTGGTTGTCCCCCCTGATAAATCAATTCCGCTCCTTCTCTGTTCCCTTGGGTGACATCCTCACCCTCTTCCTCCACCTGTTCCCCCCGCGATTCCTTCCGAGGGGCCCTAGGCACCCTAGCCCCAGGGAGCTGCCTTGGCATTTCATGGTCCTCAAAACGGGCAGGGGGGCATGCCTGCCGTCCACCCCTCCGCGGACCTCCCTCGTGCGGGGAGGAAGGGGTATTCCCCCCATAATACTGCCCAGATGCCCCCTGCCCCCCTGATGCCAAGACCCTATTCAAGGCCTCAACAACAGGCGCTGGGACCCCAGCCCTTGATGGCCCCGGCCTGCTCTCCAGGTCCAACTGTGGGATCTGATCCCCACTAGGCCCCACACCCATCGGGGGGGCTCCTCCCCCAAATAGGGCCGCCTCGCAAGCTGCCAGGCGCTCCCACGCTGAACCCTTCGCCCTGGATGGCTCCTGTACCGGCTGTGGGGTGGGGGGAGGGTTCACCCCCTCCTGTCCCTTGGGACCCCCCTTTTTGGGCTGTCCCTTTTTAGAGGCTTTGGCCCCCTGATTTTTCTTCTCTTTTGCCCCTTTTGGGGCAACCTTACTCTTCTGGGCTTTTTGGGCCCGGGCCTCGGGCCCACCCCTAGGGCCACGTTTCCGCCCCCTTCCCATCCTTTTCCCTACAGCCTCTATGGGCTGTCTACTCCCTGATCTGGGCTCCTCTGCCTCCAAAAATTCTTGCTTGCAACCAGCAGGCCGCTTCACGAGGCTCCCTCGAGCTCTGGATGCAAGCGGCCTGCTTCTTCTTTCCCCGCTCGTCCTGGACTGAGCAGGGAAAGCCTCTGGGGCTGCTGATTGCTCCCACATGTTCCAGGGAGCCAATCAGCAACCTAGCCCCTTCCCGCCTGCAGCAAGGGTTGCTGTGGCAACCCCAGCTGCAATCCCTGCAACACAGCAGCAAAAATCCTCTCTGCAAGCACCGCAAGAGCGGTGGCTTGCAATCCTTCCCCCCCAGCTTGTCGTGGAGGGGAGAAGAGGGGGCGCAGCAACCCCCCCCACCTGCATTTGCGGCGGAGGGAATTTGAAAAACCAAGCACTTTTAAGTTATTCAAGGATCAATGAGGGCCAAAATCTTCAAAATGTTTTTTTCCTTCCAGTCCTAGATCTCTGAAGCTTCTGAATCAAACATTTGCAAATTTAAGAATATTTCCCCCCAAATAACACCAAGGTCATGTTCCACAAACCACTTAGTCCACTGTTAAGGCTGTCTGCCTTCCAATCCTTAGTATCATACATAAACTGTTACAATGGCCCTTTTTAAATGGACCACGGTGGGGGGAGGGATGGGTGTGCACGTGGCAGTATGGGTGGTGTGTGATGGGGCAGTGTACACGGGCACACACTGATTCTCCCCTTCCATCCACACTTACGGAGCAATTGCTCTTTTGGCCAATTGCTCTGTGAGTGGGAGATGGGAGGAGGTGGGTGTGCATGCGTGTTTCACGGGAGCACACATGGACACACACCCGCCCACCACGGCAGTCACATGGGCGGCACCCACTCATGCCGACACAGCAGACCTGCATTGGCATGAGTGGGCACATCTCATGTAAAAAGGGCCAATGTCTAGTGTGCACAAAAATAATCATTCAAAAATCTTGTTTAATATGCATTTCCTGGATACTAAATTGTTCAATTTGTAAGAAATCCATAGAGTAACCTTTAATGTAACACACTGCAGGTTTTTGTCAATGAATTTATACACAGATGGAATTCTTTACTTAAAATGAAGTACCTGTTGATTGAACCTCTCAAATAAGAAAAAGGCCACTGTGGTCATATATTAAAGCTTTTTCAAATATTGCTAACAGAAATATCTGGGTTGTGGCAAGACACCAATAGAAAAGGCAGTGAATCAATCAAAGGAAGCTGAAGTAAAGGCTGAAAACAGCTGTATAATCAAAACCAACTCTAGCAGCCTTTTTTATCATGTATAAATGAGATGCATACACACAATAAGCCCTAGAGAACATATTAATCAAAAAAGACAGAAGACAAAAACATAGAAACAGATATCAAGTGTAAGATAACATTTAGAGTGATCTGTGATATTGCAATGTTAAAATATATTCCAAAGTTAAAAGGAATTTATATCCTCCAAGGAAATTAGTCTTCCTATTTATATGTCATCATGCGCCAGGACTTCAAAATCTGTCCACAGAACCATGATTCGAAAGAGTGCTTAGCAATTCACAAGCTTGGCAGTTTCCAAGTGCAGTGTATTATAGTGGCATGTTTCAGCACAGCCCAAACCAAAAATTTCTCTTGTAAGCTTAATGTGTTTTTTTTTGCCTTGATTACATTTTATGAATAAGTTATCTCTGAACCACAACAAGAAATTTGTAGTTCCATTTCCACTGCAAGATATATGTCTGTCTACCCTTTACCCTCCAAATAAATGAGAACAACCATAAGGATTGCAAGTAACAGCTGAAAGCTATACCATGTTTTACTGTACAGCACTAAGGAGCATTTTCATAAGGATTCAACTTTTCCACATAAATTATATTTTAGTTGGTTTCAAAAATGATAACTGGAGTCACTAAGCTATTGAAAATGGAAAGAGATGGACAGAGGGTTTTTTTATTACACACAGTATTGAAGTACTGAATAGCATCTATCATATGGCAATTAATTTGATTACAACATCCACTACTTAAATCAAAATTAAATTGGCAGTTCGCAAGCTTGGCAGTTTCCAAGTGCATCCCCTTGTTCTGCTGTTTCCTCCCCTAATCAGCTAATTATTTCAGGATTCCATCAAGCACTATTCAAATTACTGGAACTTCAGAAGAAAGTCAAACACCTGGATCTCATAAGCTTTTAGTCCTCTTAGCAAGTAAGGGTACCAGAGGAAAGTGAATAGCCCACTAGAATCCATGTCAGACTGTGTAGTCCCTATTCACCCCCCCCCCAACCCACACACTCACATCTTTTAGTGTGTAGAGCTAATAATCTTCGGCTCTGGCCTTGAGGCGGGGGGTCCGGTTGTGGGGGAGGTGACAGCGGTGCCCTTGTCATGGACGGACCATTACCTCCTTCAGGCCGGTCTTTTAGCGCGCCCCCTCCAGAAGGGGAAGGGACCAGTTAGGATGGTCCGCCCTCGGAGGCTGATGGAACCCCAGC
>QEPC01015544.1:348924-360699 GCA_003113815.1 Sphenodon punctatus
CTGCGGGGACGCCGCGGCCGCTGGTGCTGGGGGGGTGGGCTCGCCTCCGCCTTCGCCTTCGGGTCCGGGTCTGACTCTGTTCTTTTTTTTAAACAAAAAGCCAGGCTGGGCAGGGTGGGTGGGGGGTGTCCCCCCTTCCACCCGCGCAGCCTGGACTCGGGGAGGGTTTTTCTTTTAAAAAACTGTTTGGCTGGGGCTTTAATTTTTTTTACATTGCAGCCATTTAAAATGGCTGCAATGCAAAAAAATCCGGTACCCTGGAATCCGGTACCGGGTCCGGATTACCGGGCCGAATCCGATAATGCCGGTATGCCCGATACCGGCATTATCGGATACCGGATTCTACCGGTTTCCCACCCCTAGCCATCAGTAGGGATGGAACTATTGGTATTGGATTAATCCAATAATTCCGATAATTGTCGATATCGGATTAATCTCATACCGATAACTGTCGGCATTGGTATATCGGTTTTTTAACATTGCTGGTTTCTCTCGGATTTTTAATACGATGCCATTTATTACAATGGCCGCAATGTTAAAGATCTGAGAAATCGGCAATGTTAAAAAAAGATATACCGATACCAATAAATCTGATATCAGATTAATCTGATACTGATAAAACCAGTAACCAATAATTCACCTGGAGTCCCACCCCTAGCGATCAGCTATGAAGTGGCTGCAAGAGGGGAGAGGAGCGAATGGGGGTGCAGGAAGGACCTTCTCCTCTTACCCCTGCTCTCTCTTCTTTCAGCTGCTTCACAGCTGATTGCTCTCTAGTAGCTGTGCTAGGCTATGGTGCTGGCAGACCTGGATGCAGGCAAGGCTGCGGGAGAACCTAAGGCTGTGGGAGAGGATGCGGATGCATGGACGTGCATTAGTACACACTAGCACGCACTGGTGCACACGGATGATGCCGTGAGTGGGGGTTGCATTGGGGGAGTGCAGGCAAACATTTGGCAAACACCTAATAGACAGGCTGGTGAACACCCACTTGGTGGGTGCTAATCCACGTTATTGTCTCCTTTATTTTCATCCTAAATTACATTAAAGTAGATGCACTCAACTTGTAAGGTAATCATCAGCTGTGAATTTGCCAGTGACACAGCCATGAAGCAGCAAAATAATTTTAGAATGTGATAATCAGTGGAAGGACAGTTACCACCAAAAAGAAAATGAACAGTAGAGGTTGGCAAATTTTAAGGGGACAATTTTCAAGTCAAAGAATTTCATTGATTTCTTTCTTTTTCAGAAAATGTTATTCCAGTTGAAATAGATTTTCCCCCATGTCCTCTCCCTTTTCAGCTTTCCCTTTCCTTTTCAATCGAGACAAAAGGCAGGAAAGTTTTTAAGGGGGTGGGAGAGAAAAAGAGGGGGGGAAACAAAATCCAAACCAGAAATTTTTTTCAGTTTTCAAAATCCAACAAAAAATGAAATCTGAAATTAAAATCAAAGCATTTCAATAAAAAATATTAATGGAGGTAATCCCAGTTTCTAAAAGCCACGTGTAATAGAATGAAGCCCTGATCTCCATCTACAATAGCATTATTTTTTTCAAAATTAATAATGAAGTCTGCTGACACAAATATATTATATTCATTATTATTATTATTATTATTATTATCATCAAACATTTATATAGTGCCAGCAATGTACCTGGCACTTTACAAAATAATTGAATAGACACGGTCCCTGCCCTAGAGCTTATAATCTGAGAGACCTGAGGAGGGAGGGGGAGACGAAGGAAGGGGAACAGAGGGAGAGACAAGGAGTGTAACATTCACGAGGATGCGAGGTCCCAGGTGCATGCGCTTGTCTAGGAGTCGGGGAGGGCAGAGTGGAAGAGGTGGGTCTTGAGAAGGGATTTGAAGGTACGAAGGGAGGGGGCGAGGTGGATGTAGGCAGGGAGTGAGTTCCAGGCATGGGGGCAGCTAGGGAGAAGGGATGAAGGCAGTTAGGAGAGCAGGGGAGGCATGGGAGGGCAAGAGAGGGGACAGAGGGGTAGCAGAGTTCACAGATTTATTTATTTATTTATTTTTTTATTTCCTAGATTTCTATACCGCCCCATCCTGCCATGCAGCTCGGGGCGGTTAACAACAATAAAAACAGTTTTAAAACATTTAAAATACAAATCTAAAATATATCAATAAAACAGGGCAATGTACAGTCATAAATAAGTATATAGGNAAATCTTAGCAATGTTATGGAGGGAGAAGTGACAGAATTTGGCAACAGAGTCGATGTAGGGTTTAAAAGAAAGGGGTGAGTCAAAGATGAAGTCTAAGCTACGGGATTGGGGGACGGGAAGGATGGTGACCCCATCGATGAGGACCGACAGGGAAGAGGAAGAGGAAGGATGAGGGAGGAAGATAAGAAGTTCAGTTTTAGCCATGTTGAGTTTGAGTTGACGTTGAGACATCCAGGTAGAAATGTAAGAGAGACAGCTGGTGAGGTGAGCTTGAATAGATGGAGAAAGAGAGGGAGTAGAGAGATAGAGTTGAATGTCATCAGCGTAGAGGTGATATTGGAAGCCATGGGAGGCAATGAGTTTGCCTAGGGACAAGGTATAGATAGAGAAGAGGAGAGGGCCAAGGACAGAGCCTTGGGGAACACCAACTGAGAGTGGAAGGGAGGAAGAGGTGGAGTTGGCACGAGACACATTGAAGGAGTGGTCAGAGAGGTAGGAGGAGAACCAGTCGAGGACGAGCCACGGAAACCAAGGGAGTGAAGTGAATCCAGCAAGAGTGAGTGGTCAACAGTATCGAAGGCAGCAGAGAGGTCAAGGATGACAAGAATGGAATAGAGGCAGTTAGACTGAGCCACAAGTAGATCATTGGTGATCTTAGTGAGAGCAGTTTCAGTAGAGTGAAGGGGGCGAAAGGCAGATCGGAGCGGGTCAAGGGAGGAGTTGGCAGAGAGGAAGCAAGGCAGCGGGAGTAGACAACACATTCAAGAAACTTGGAAGCAAAAGGAAGGAGTGAGACAGGACGGTAGCTAGAAGGGTCAGAGGCGTCAAGAGTGGACTTTTTGGGGATAGGAGAGACAGTGGCGTGCTTGAAGGCGGATGGGAAGGAGCCAGTAGAGAAGGAGAGGTTGATGATGTGCAGGTGGGATGGGGAAACAGTGGGAACAATGGAGGTCAGGAGGCAGGAGGGGATGGGGGCAAGGGGGCAAGTGAAAGGGTTGGAGGAAGAGAGCAGGGAAGAGATTTCCTCAAGGGAGGTGGGAGGGAAGGAGGACAGGAGAGAAGGAGGGGGAGGGGGGAGGGAGTAGGGAGAGGAGAGGAGTGGGAAGCGATGTCGAGGCAGATCTTGTCTATCTTGGAGGTGAAGAAGCAAGAAAGATCCTGAGAAGAAAGGGAAGAGGGAGAAGGAGGACAGGGGAGCTTGAGGAGGGAGTCAAAGGTGGAGAACAGGCGGTAAGGGTCCCAAGAACAGGACTCAATGCAGGAGGTGTAGTAATTCTGTCTAGTGAGGGAGACAGCAGAAGTAAGGGAGGAGAGACATAATTTTAAGTGAAGGAAATCAGCATGAGAGTGGGATTTGCACCAAAGGCATTCAGCAGCATGGGTGCAGGAGCAGAGGTGGCGGATACTGGGGGTGAGCCAAGGACAGGGGTTGTGGGAGCGGGCAGGGTGGGAAGAGGAAGAGGGGACAGTGGGAGACATTGAAAGAGGCAAGGAAGTAGTCAGAGATGGGATGAGGATCGAAGGAGAGATCAGAGACAGAGTAGTTCCTAGAGAAGACAAGGTCAAGAGAATGGCCGTTTGTGTGGGTGGGGAGTTGGTCCAAAGGTGGAGGTTGAAGGAGGATGCTAGTGAGAGGAAGTGAGAGATGGAGGGCTGGGAAGGGACATCAACGTGAATGTTGAAGTCACCGAGGATGAGAGGCAGGGGTATCGTTGGAGAGGAAGAAAGTGAGCCAGGACTCAAATTCAGAGAGAAAGGAAGAGAGAGAGCCGGGGGCGGTAGATGACAGCGATGCGGAGATGGAGGGGGGAGTAGAGGTGCACAGAGTGAGTCTCAAAGGAAGGGAAGGAGAGAGAGAGGGGAGGAGAAAGTGGTTGGAATTGACAGGAGTTAGTGAGGAGGCCCACGCCACCACCCCGGCCTTTAGGGCATGCCTGGTAAGATAAGGAGAGACCCCCAAAGGAGAGGGTAGTTGGGGTGACAGAGTCAGAGGGGGAGATCCAAGTTTCAGTAAGGGCAAGGAGCTGGAGGAAGTGGGAGAGGAAGAGATCATGGATGTAGGGTGATTTATTGGCAGAGGAGCGACAGTTCCAAAGGGAGCAGGAGAATGGGAGCTAATCAGGGGGAAGGCAGGGAATGGGGATAAGATTGGGAGAAAGGGTGCGGCAGGCGAGAGATAGGGAAGATGGGGGAGGAGCAGGAGGGGAAGGTAGCCAAGGGGGAGGAGGAAGTGTGAGGAGGTTGGCGAGAAGTGATGGGCTGGGAGGGAGGAAGGAGTAGGGGGGAAAGAAGTAGAGGAAGGAAGAGATGAGGGGAGAAGGAGGGAGAGGGAAGGTGAGAGATTAAGGCAGGCATGATGGTGGGGAGGATAAGTAATAGAGAAGAGACAGAGAAGAATGAAGTGGAGAGTAGCTGACCTACTGGCCACTGAGGAGCCACCAGGTGGTAGAAGTACCCTAAAACTTACCCGTAGCTGCTGTTGTTGTTGTATTCTGCTGGTAAGTGATCTTATGTTGGTGAGTGAATATATGTTGCAAGAAAACTGTAATGGCCCGATTCTCCTATTTCACAGGATAAGGAGTGGAGTGAGTACAGGAGTAGCAGGCACATCTGGTCCTGAAGGGATCAACAGGCTCCTAGCTGAAGTGAATGAGGAGAAACTGGCTGTGGGCAGCTATTTTTAATTTTTATTTATTTTATTTTACAACATTTTTTTATCCCGCACCCTTCTGCACCTTGGCAGCTCGGGGCGCCTATGACTGGGAAGAGCCAGCTGACCAGAGAGGCGTAAAAAGCCAGAGCTCACTAGGAAAAGGAGATCATCAGAGAAGTCTGGAGAACAGATCCGAGTTCTAGGAAGTTTCCTCTAGCCAGAGAATGAGCTTAGGGGGGGAAGGTTTACTATGATAACAGAGTGGCAGTGTGGTCATAGAAGCCATATGATATGGTAGTGTGAGACTGTTTATATAGCAAAGTGGGTAACTAAACAAACCCTCAGGAGATTGTGTGTAGTATTAGTGAGTGGACTATATCACTACTGAGGAATGTGTCACAATGGAATTGCCATGTTTTCTGGAAATCAGGAAGTCACCTGTATTGCAGGCTGTGTGCATGTTCTTGCTGTTCAGTTGACAGCAGAAGTCACTGGCTGGAAATAATGCAGATCAGGAATACTTTATTAAGTGGCTTGGATGTGGAGGCTGTGATATGGCAACCCTAGATAAGAAGAGAGAGAATCAGTCCTTAAGAACCAATCATATGCTTACCATAATACATACCCTCCAACATTACTTTCTTGTCCGGTACAGTAACAAGTTTTGTTATGTTGTATTGGATTCCCAGCAATGTAATGTTTGTACCAAGTTCAACAGACAAAGGGAATCGTTAGCACCTCATTAATCCAGCTGGAGAAAGAGCTGGTTGACTTCCTCCCTGGCTGCTGTTATTTGTTTATTCACATTCATTGCTGGGAGAGATAGAAGTGGGAGGCACCTTTTCACACGCTTGGGATAAGCACTGTTATCAAAGAATAACAGAAAGGTAATACCCAGGCAGGAGGTAGCTGTGTGCTTGGGATCAAGATGAAAACTAAAAAAGTAAAGAGGCATGTGAGTGTGTTTGTGAGTGATGATTCTTAATGTGCTGAAAGGGACTGTCACTGATTCCATCTGTGCTCCTCTGAGTGCCTTTAAAACTAAAAATTTAGAACCAAAGTCAATGCATATATTTGAGAATTCTGACATTTTAATAGGCTGTGCTTCAACTCAAACCATCAAGCCCGCACATACAAATATATTTATTTATTTATTTATTTAAACAGTTTTCTATCCCACCCCTCCTGCTACAGGGAGCCCGAGGCGGCTCACATCGTAGAACACAGAGCTTCTCAAAGAGACATTCTTTTTTCCCCAGCTAACTCCCAAAGTTAATCAGTGGGCTATTACTAATTTCCATAAACATGTGCAACTAGTGCACCTATTTCTCTCCATCAAATATTGGAAGGTATAATAATGCACAGACTAACCACTATTTGCAGAGCCTGAGAATTTTAAATCTACAACATTCATTCTGGTGCTCCACCCCAACATATGCCAGTAGGTGGTTTTAATGGAATCCCTGGGTTTTGTCAAATCGCCACATGTTCTACTTTGGCACCCATCCCATTGCTAGTGATTTTTAATAGACAGATGGGATTTACTGAGCACAGTAGTGGGATTTCCTGTTGTGAGCCCAGCTAGTGCAGGGTGTAGAGGCATCTGAACTCACCCTTACAACAATGTGGAGTAACGCTACATAAATCTAGCTGTGATACAGAAAATAGCGACGGAAAAATCATGAGAGTGGCCCCTATCCCATAGTCTGCGGATCCCGCATATGCGCACAGCCACATGGGGGACGCAAATGGATCCACATTAGCAACACATTGTGCCACGCACAAACCATGCGTATGCACACGCACGTGGGGATCCGCAGACTATGGGATTGGGGTCACAATCAGTAGTACCCTCGGGGCCACAGAATCATGAAATTCACCACATGCGAGCATAGCCCACTTCTTTCCTCCTTGTGCCAGAAGAACTTGGAGACCCAGACTGCAAGCTGAGGCAGTATTAAGACACTGGAGAAAATCAGATATTTGGTCGGCACAGCAGTGAACCGACCTGGGTGGGGTCAGGAAGCTTCAGTGGACACGGTCCGGGTTGAGATGCCGGGTTGAGATGTTGACCACTCACTCTTGCTGGATTCCCTTCACTCCCTTGGCTTTTGTGGCTCTGTCCATAACTGGTTCTCCTCCTACCTCTCTGACCGCTCCTTTAATGTGTCTCTCTCCAACTCCGCCTCCTCCTCCTTCCCCCTCTCAGTTGGTGTTCCTCAAGGCTCTGTTCTTGGCCCTCTCCTCTTCTCGATCTATACCTCATCCTTAGGCAAACTCATTGCCTCCCATGGCTTCCAATACCACCTCTATGCTGATGACACTCAACTCTATCTCTCTACTCCCTCTCTCTCTCCCTCTGTTCAAGCTCGTCTCATCAACTGTCTCTCTGACATCTCTACCTGGATGTCTCAACGTCAACTCAAACTCAACATGGCTAAAACTGAACTCCTTATCTTCCCCCCTCATCCTTCCTCTCCTTCCTCACTGTCAATAACTATTGATGGAGTCACCATCCTGCCTGTCCCCCAAGCCCGTAGCCTAGGCTTCATCTTTGACTCAGCCCTTTCTTTTAAACCCTACATTGACTCTGTTGCTAAATCCTGTCGCTTCTCCCTCCATAACATTGCTAAGATTCGCCCTTTTCTCTCTGTCTCGTCTGCCAAAACTCTTGTTCATGCTCTGGTCATCTCTCGCCTCAATTACTGTAACCTCCTTCTCACTGGCCTTCCCCGGTCTCACCTTTCTCCCCTCATCTCTGTCCAAAACTCTGCTGCCAGGGTCATCTACCTCGCCAGTCGCTTCGACCATGTGCAGCCCCTCCTCTCTTCGCTTCACTGGCTTCCCCTTCCTGAACGAATCCTGCACAAGCTCCTAGTCTTCACCTATAAAGCTCTTCACAACCTTGCTCCCCCCTACCTCTCTGCACTTATCGCCCTCCATACTCCAGCCCGTGCACTTCGCTCCTCCTCTGTCCCTTCTCTCACCCTTCCACGCCTTCCCTGCTCCCCTAAGCGCCTTCGTCCCTTCTCACTTGCTGCCCCCCATGCCTGGAACTCCCTCCCTGTCCACATCCGCCTTGCCCCCTCCCTTCATACCTTCAAATCTCTCCTTAAAACTCACCTCTTTCGCTCTGCTCTGTCTGACTCTTTATCCTGCTGAGCCACTATTCCTATACCTACGATCGGTTTACCCTTATCCTTGCAACATGGACCTGCCTGCTGTCATTCTCATCGTAACCAAGCCAAGTACGTGCACTTGAGACCTCGCATCTTCATGAATGTTAGACCCCTTGTCTCTCCCTCTGTTCCCCTTCCTAAGTCTCTCCCCCAGCTCCTGTCTCTCAGATTGTAAGCCCTAGGGGCAGGGACCCTGTCTATTTTATTACTTTGTAAAGTGCCAGGTACACTGCTGGTGCTATATAAATGTTTGTTAATAGATTAAAAAAATAAATAGATATGCCCATGGCCAGTACACTATGGAGCACGTCAAATGTGCAGCCAGCCGGTCCCACCCCCACGCTTTGCCCTTGAGCCAATATCTGGCAGTGCCTGCACAGATGTGTAGGTGAAGTCCAGGCCACAGCACGACAACATGGACCATTATTATTTATTATTAATTATTATTATTATTATAAGCATTTGTATAGCGCCAGCTGTGTATCTCGCACTTTACAGAACAATAAGAATGACACGGTCCCTGCCTACAGCTTACAATCTAATAGACACGGAGGGAGGAGACAAGGAGAGGGGAGATATATGGAGAGAGAGAAGGGATAAATAACATTCAAGCGAATGTGAGGTCTCAGGTGCACGTGCTTGGCTTGGTTGCAGCTAGGCAGGAGTCTGCAGAGAGGACAGACAGTAAATATTGAGAGGAATGTTCTAACAGGCGTTGGAAAAGGCAGCGAGGAAGAGATGGGGTGTGAGGAGGGATTTGAAGGTGCGAAGGGAGGGGGCAAGGCGGATGTGGGCAGGGAGGGACAGAGGAGGAGCGGAGAGTGTGTGCAGGAGTGTGTAAGGAGACTAGGGCTGAGAGGTAAGGGGGAGCCAGGTTGTGAAGGCATTTATAAGTGAATACCAGGAGTTTGTGAAGGATGCGTTTGGGAAGGGGAAGCCACTGAGGAGAGGAGAGGTTGCACGTGGTCGAAGCGACGAGCTGAGTGGATGACCCTAGCAGTGGAGTTTTGGATGGAGATAAGGGGGGACAGGTGAGAGAGCAGGGGGGGCCAGTAAGGAGGCAGTTACAGTAGTCAAAGTGAGAGATGATCATGACATGAACAAAGGTTATGGCTGAGGAGACAAAGAGAAATGGGCGAATCCGAGCAATGTTGTGGAGGGCGAAGCGACAGGACTTGGCAGCAGAGTCAATGTAAGGTTTAAAGGAAAGGTGAGTGTCAAAGACGAAGCCCAAGCTACGGGCTTGGGGAACTGGGAGGATGGTGACCCCATTAATAAGGATGGACAGGGACGAGGGAGAGGAAGGGTAGGGAGGAAAGATAAGGAGCTCAGTATTAACCATGTTGAGCTTGAGCTGACGTAACATCCAGGTGGAGATATCAGAGAGACAACTGATGAGGCAAGCTTGGACAGAGGGGAAGAGAGAGAAGGTAGCAAGAGCAGTGGGGACCATGGCAAAAGCAGTGGGGAAGGGGTGGATTGGGGTTCCCCAGCCGGTGAGAGCAGTGGGTAACCCCATCTGGGTGTTTGTTCCCCTGTACGTGTGTGGGGGGGGGGATAGTTGGGAGATGACTGGGGTGGGGAGGGGCTCCTTCCCTGACACCCTGACAGGGTTCCAGTTGGGGAGCAGGAGTCAGGCTGGTGGCAGCCCGCTGAAGGGGGGACAGCAGCAGTAGCAATTGGGGTCATCATGGGGAGGGGGATCTATGGCCCAAGAGGGAGAAGATATCATCAAGAATGAAGGGGCCGGTGGTTAGTGCCGGTCCTCTGCTTGGGCCCCCTGGGCACAGGTAACCAGATGGATGAGGTCTCAAGTGGCCCTGGCCTGTCGCTGGTGTTGTTTAATGTGAGATCGGTGGCCAACAAATTTTCTACCATCCATGATTCCATTTTGGATTGGGCTGACGATGTTGTATGTGTGGTGGAGAGCTGGTCCAGACAACGCGTCCAGCCAGGTCTCCATTTTGTGTTTGATTTGGCCAAAGACAGACCAAGGGTCCAGACAGGTACAGGATTGGGATTCTGCTGGTGTACCGAGCACCCCACTGCACTGCAGCATCCCCGACTGCTCTAGTCGCTTTGGTCTCAGACCTGGTCTTGAGGTCTCCTAGGTTTATTGTCTTAGGGGACTTCAGCATCCACGCTGAGACTAGATTGCTTGGGGCGGGGCAGGAATTCATGGACACCATGGCAACTAGGTGGTAGTGAGCCCAACACATGAGGGGGGGCATACTCTTGACATGATATTCTGCACTGACCTTGAGGCAGGGTAGTCTGTTATTTGGGGGAGTAGAGAGTTCTCCCTTGCCATGGTTGAACCATTACCTCCTGCGAACTTCCATCCCAGCACTCCTGCCTAACTGTAGGGGTGTGGGACCGATTAAGATAGTCCACCCCTGGAGACTTATGGAACCAGGGGGGTCCGGAATGCCCTGGTGGAGATACCTGTAGACCTCAACGGTCGCTCCATTGATGAGCTTGTGGCCCTTTGGAACACCTGGCTGGCTGAGGCCACTGATTGGGTGACTCCCAGGCGTCTGCTCACAGCATTTAGTCACTGCAGGCTTATGAAGGACCTGGTGTGACTGAAGCACGAAGGGAGGCTGTTGGAGTGATGGTGGCGCCGTACTTGCACCCAAGATGACCAATTGCGGCATAGAGTGTTTTTGAAGACCTATGCCATGGCTGTGTGGGAAGCAAAGAAATAGTTCTTTGCTGCCCTCGTAGCATCCGCTCCATTGCAGCTGTTCCAGGTGGTGCAGGAGTTGGTCGGTCCACCCTGTCTCCGCCTGGTACTGGATTAGTCCAAGGCCCACTGTGGCATGTTTTTAACATACTTTGCGGACAAAAATCAATCACATTGAGCAAAACTTTGATTCCGCCATTTCAGAGGCAGTGGCAGAGTCAGAGGTTAGGAATGCCCTGTCTGATCATGTTTTGTGGGATGAATTTCAATTGGTGACATCTGCCAAGGCAGCCAATGCCCTGGGATCTGTTCAGGTCACAAATTGCGAACTAGATCCATGCCTGTCCTGTTTGGTGAAGACCTCCAGGGAGACGTTAGGGCCAGTGCTGGCTGGGGTAACTAAAACCTCTCTTCAGGAGGGGAGGGTGCTGGACTGCCTCAAGGAGCCTGTAGTCCAGCCCCTCCTCAAAAAACCATCTCTCGATGTGGATGCCTCAGTGAGTTACCGGCCTGTCTCTAACCTTCCCTTTTCATGGAAGGTTACTGAATGGGTGGTGGCCCAGCAGCTGCAGGCACATTTGGACCGCACCATAAGAACATAAGAAGTGCCATACTGGGTCAGACCAATGGTCCATCTAGCCCAGCATCCTGTCTCCAACAGTGGCCAATCATGGTGGCTTGGGAGAAGCACCCAACAGGTCACAATGTTGTTTCCCCCCAGCTCCCATCATGTTCCCTGATCCTGTCTGGCTAATATCTGCTAATGGACCTATCTTCCAGAAATTTGTCCAAACCTCTTTTAAACTCAGCTATAGTACTGGCCCTTACCACAGCCTCTGGCAGTAGATTTCACAACCCAATTATACGCTGAGTGAAAAAAAATTTTCCTTATTTGTTTTAAACTTGGCACCCATGAGTTTCATGGAGTGTCCCCTAGTTCTAGTACTAGCCGAGAGGGTAAATAACTGCCCCTTGTTTATTAGTTCCACACTACTCATGATTTTATAGACTTCTATCATATCTCCTCTCAGTCGTCTTTTCTTCAAACTGAAGAGCCCCAACCTACCAAGCC
>QEPC01015544.1:369787-399950 GCA_003113815.1 Sphenodon punctatus
ACACTGATAAAATGGGTGTTACATTTTATTATACATGTTGCAGGGCTGCAGGTGTGCTCTGTGGGTACCCTGCAACGGGTGAAAACAGACATCACGTTAACCACCCTTGGTGGTTATTTATGCATGTTGCAGGGCTGTATTGGTGCCCTATGCAGCCCTGAAACATGCATAAATGACCACCAAGGGTGGTTAAAGGGTGGTTAGCGTCATGTCTGTTCTCACCCAATGTTGGCATGCAGTAGTGAGCAAAGAGTAAAGTCCTGTGAGCAAATCAAAAAGGCAAAAAGAGTTGTACAGAAAACAGCTGCAGATCAGATGCTTGAAAAGAAAATTGGCAGGTCAAGGAGGCTTCAAGTCTGTTTTAAATAAGGGAACATGTATGTGTGATTTTGTTCATTGCCACTTCAAGATCCCTGGTAGCACGCTTGGGGGAGGCTTTTGCTGGAGACCCTGGAGGAGCTGGATTTGGACCCAAATTTGAAACCCCTGTTGCTGTGTCAGGTTGTGACAATACTGGGCTAAGATGGACCATTGGTCGGACAAAGTTAGGCAGTTTAGAATCCTAAACAGGAGGTGTGCCCTCACTGGGAAATGCTACAGCATGATCTCAGCAATACTAGAGAATCTACCATACAAGAGAGCACCCCTATAAATGCCTAACTGGGGAAAGCTTCTGTGTGGACTTCAGGTGTAGTATGCATGAAAACCCCCAAACAGTTCCCTTATTCCCACACCCACCTCGATTGCAATTGCAATTGGGAGAGATGGGCATGAATGAAAGAGCTCACCCGGGAGGTGGCATGTGGCAGAATACTTTAGGAGACAATGGGTGTTTTTACACACACATTTCTCCTGCATGTTTGCTGTTACATCCTGAACTTTCTGTGTGTCTAAATCACTCACCCAGATCTTAAACATCTGGCTCTCTTTGAACTTCTGCATAGAACTTCTCCCAGACCGTTTTTGTGTAAAAAGTTCTCCTGGTAAACGGCTTTGCTCCAGGCAGCTGTGGTCACTTGGTTTCCATGGCAGCCTGTCATGTCTACAGCTGCAGCTACTTTAGACTGCCCCAGGGCAGTGTTTGTGTGAAGAATGCATCCAGGAACTGCCTCAGGGCAGTGTGTGTGTGTGTGTGAAGAATGCATCTGGAACTTACTTGTGGACTTGTAAACCCAGAGGATTGAAAAATCCAGAACTTTAAGGTGTGTGTAAAAATGCATGGTGTACCTAAAGCTTAGCTTTTGAGCCACACTGGTGCTGAATTTCTAGTTCTGCAGCCCTCCCCATTTCTGCTTGCCTTCCCTTACACCTATTTCCCCCTATGAACACAGACCATTCCCTCACTTCTCCCTCTCTTTATATACACGGTTCCAAAGTGTCAGTGAAAGGTTTAACCCAGGGGCAACTTACCTGTAAGGGCAGGGCAAATTGAAAACTCTGCAGCAGGATGAATAAAGGTTCTCAGTGCAGCTGTGTGGGTCAGTCCCTAAAGCCAGCAGAACTCCAAACAGAGGGAGAGTATCTTAATTAAGATACAATTCAATTAAACACTCTGGTATCTGGAAACTAAAGGCAACTGCTGTCAGAATCCTAGGCTATACTAACATGGAAACAATGGAGGAAACACAAATGTCATTTGGCAAAAGGGGAGACATGTGAACAACAATATTCTTGAATGGGCTGTAAAGCAATTCAGTTGAGCTGCATCTCCAATAGGGAATGGGAGTAAGAGTGTGCGTGTGGAATGACAAAAAAAAGAAAGTCAGGAAGAAGGGGTGGCACAACAGGGAGGGGTGTACAGGGAGTGGGTGGAGTAACAAACTGAGTGGAACAAGGATACATACATACATATAATTTATTGTTGGCCATAGCTATCATAAATACAACACAAATACAAAACCAACACCATCACCACCACATCCTAAATGTACAACGTACTCAGCATACAACCTCACAAAACCCCATCCATGGCATACAGAAGCAAACTGAGCCACCATAACAATACAGAGTACTACAAGTAAAGTTATGTGGTAGGAAAGGAACCCAGCAAGAAAGAAGGGATTGTCTTAGCAACGAGGCCGCCATGCAAAAAATTGCCGCAGCCCTCATATCCCCATAGTCGGATGGACTAAGGAAACGTCACAACAAGAAAGGGATCCACCAAGCGAGGATGTTATCAATATCAGAATTGAAGGCAGGATCAAAATGAGGGTCAAAGTCAGAAATAAAGACAGTCTTCAAGGATGTGGGAGTGGGTGTAATGACAGAAGAGTCTACAGGGATTAGGTGCCCTGGTTGAATGATAGGAATTCTTCTCCGTGGTTTCCTTGTCATTCCTCCTAATCACTTATTTTAACAAGAGCCATGTCATTCAATCTGTTTGTCATGACTTCACCCCCACATCATGTTGACCAAAACCTTGTCATTCCAACCATTCTCCTATCATTCTGCTCACTCCCTCTGGCACCTTCCTTCTCATTCCAAACCCCTTGACCTCCACCCCCAAAGATGCAGCTCTACTGTATTGCTTCACAGCCAATTAAAGCGTATGGTCATTTGCACATCCCATTATTTCCAGTTGGTATTCCCATTGCCTCCATTGTTTCCAATGGGCATTCCATGTCATTTGTTTCAGTATATCCCCAGAATCCTTATTATTAAGCATTTTTCTAGCACAGGGATGAGGAACCAGAGGTCCCGGGACCAAATCTGACCCACAGCTAGCTTTTACACAGCCCCTTTTCCTGTTCTTGGATCCATTTCCTACCCCCAGGCACTGAAAAACTGAGCTCTGGGTAACGGTGTGGAGAGAAGAGGACACATATACAAGAATAGTGGGTAGATCCATGGTACAGATCCATAATTTGGCTCATCCTCTTCCCGAGTACACCCCTTAATTACCTCCCACCCCCAACTTCTAATGTGACCCTCAGAGCTTGTACCAATACAAGGATGTGAAAACAAAACTTACACAGAGTCGCCCTTGATATAGCACTTCCACAATCCTTCCTACAAGCTCCCAGACAAAGGAGCAAGGGGGAGGGGAATAAAAAATCCTTTAAAAATCCTAAGATTCCCAGTAACACCATATTGCTTGGAACATAGGAGACAAAATTCAAAGGGGCTACCATTGTTTCCCCTTTCAGAAACACTACAAAAACCAAACAATGTTAAACACAAAA
Organism: Sphenodon punctatus; assembly: GCA_003113815.1. NCBI lineage: Eukaryota > Metazoa > Chordata > Lepidosauria > Sphenodontia > Sphenodontidae > Sphenodon > Sphenodon punctatus. The sequence goes on from QEPC01015544.1 coordinate 372,970, forward strand.
CAGGTGTTTTTGAATTTTTCACACTGCTCCAAAAATATTAAATATAAGAAGTTTGTAAGAAGCCTTTGGAAAAGCATTTAAATTGCATTTACATTTTTTTCTGGCGTATTTAGTTAAGTCACAAAATTATGCAAACCCTTTAAAAAACCAAACCATTCAAAAGCATACAAAAGCTTTTTAATCATCAGATTACATAAGGAGGGGAAGGATATCACAAAAGGGTGGCAGCACAGCAGTTAGCAGCAAAAACCGGGGGGGGAGGGGAGGGGAGGAATCAAAAACAAAAACAAAAAATCCAATTTTTTTTTTTTTTAATTCACTCTGGTGGGGGGAGGGCAAAAATTAAAGGGCTGTACCACAGAAAACAGGAGCAAACCAAAGGAAGAACAATAGAACACAAAGGTAGATACCAACAACAATAAAATTCTTACTCACCAAGTCAAGACTGCTCTCTGCTGTAGTAGCCTTCGAACTGGCACAGACCAGTTCCAGGCAGTGGTGGATGTGGCTGTTGCTCCTTCCCCCCTCCACTGAGGAGCTCCTTTCTCACTCCCCACTTTGGGGAGGGGCCCCCTCCCCAAAGTGGGAGGTGAGATAGGAGCTCCTCAGTGCTTGGATTGGCTTTAAGGTGTTGAGACTCAGTGCCCTAAAACCATTCTGATACGCTGGGCTGTTCCATAGGAGCCCATGGGCAAAAACAGACATAACACTTACTCCACTTTAACATTTCTTATTTTCATTTTATTTATTTATTTATTTATTAAAAAATTTCTATCCCACCCCTCCTGCCCACAGGGCAGCTCGGGGCAGCGAACAACAACTATAAAAAACAATAAAACAATTAAAACAGTTTAAAAGTGTGGAATAACACTCCCTCCCCCTCAACCCCACCCACCCAACCCCTACCCCTCACCAAAGGCCTGGCAGAACAGCCAGGTCTTACATAAAGAACAGCCAGGTCTTACATAAACATCAAAATAACAGGAGAGCGGGGGCCAAACGAGCCTCCTCTGGGAGCGAATTCCACAGCACAGGGGCAGTCACTGAAAAAGATCTAAAATTGCTGGCCACCCACCTCACCTGGGGAACCTCCAAAAAGGCACCCACAGATGATCTCAAAGGTTGCACAGGCACATGGGGAGTGAGGCGGTCCCATAGATAAGTAGGGCCCAAGCCGTGAAGGGCTTTAAAGGTTAAAACCAACACCTTGAACCTGGCCTGGTGCTTTATAGGCAGCCAGTGCAGAACCCGGAGCACTGGTGTCATGTGCTCCCTGCGGCCCGCCCCCATATTGGTGCCCTATACAGCCCTGCAACATGCATAAAAAATGTTAAACTGCTGTTAAAGTAGAGTTAGTGTTATGTCTGTTTTCACCCCATGCCTTAGAGCTCTGGCCCCTCCTCCTGCCCCTCCCCTCTGTTTAGTGTGGTGGTGCACCCCAGAAGATGGCTGGGCCACCCCAGGGCACAAGGACAGTAAACCTGCCTGATACATCCCAGGGTTCGCCCCACCCCCTCACTGCCTCACAACCTGCCTCACAGGTGACTGCTGTGTGAGCAGTCAGCGCATTCATATATGTGCATAATCCTGATACGCACTGATCTATACATGCAGGCGCTGGTTGCCCAATGCCCTGGCAGTCAGCAGTGAGGTGGAGGGGGTGGGGGAAGAAAAAGGGAGATGGAAAGGGAGCCAGGCTAACTGTTGGTGCCCTGTAAGGGGTGGCATTTATGGGACTGGGGAGAGGCAGGGATGGCTCAAGCAGACACTGGGAGGCAAGTCACCCCTCCCCCACAGGCCACACCTGATGTGTAGTCAGGAGAGGTGAGGTAAGAAGAACCTAAGAGCATACATGAGTGCCATACCAGGTCAGACCAATGGTCCATCAAGCCCAGCACCTGTCTCTGACAGTGACCAGTCTTGGTTGCTTGGAAGAAGTACTAACCAGGTCACAATGGGGGATCCATTCCCTGCTGTTCACTCCCAGCTCCCAACAGTAAGAGGTTACATTCCCCAAACCTACCTGGCTAATAATAGCTGCTTCGCCAGGCATTTGGTGAGGGGGATGGGTAGTGGGGTGGGGTTCTTTTGTGGGGAGGAAGGGTATTTGTTTTTTCGGGCCTCAGTAGTACAGTTTTAATTGGTGTTTTTATATTATGTTTTATTTTTTATTCTATGTTTAATATATAGTGTACATCACCCTGAGCTGCCATCGGGCAGGGAGGGGTGGGCTATAAATTATGATAATAAATAAATAATAAAATAAAATAATGAGCCTATCCTCCAGAAACGTGTTCAACCCTTTCCTAAACCCAACTACACTACTGGCCTTGACCACATCTTCCGGCAACAAATTTCACAACTTAATTGCATGTCGAGTGGAAAAATACTTTTTTTTTATTTGTTTTTAATTTACTACCTGTTCGTTTCATGGAATGTCCCCTAGTTCTAGTACTATTTGAGAGGGTAAATAACAGTTCCCTATTATTTTGTTCCACTCCACTCATGGTTTTAAAAACTTCTATCATATCCCCTCTCAGTCGTCAAGGATAAGGTACCTAATGTTGATCTGTGGACAGGCTGATCTTGAAAGTCCTATGCACTTTTTGGGTGGATAGAAAAAGATCCCAATTTAGGCTCAGTAGAAGTTCAGCTTATGCAGAAATGAAAGCTGTAATAGTTTAAATCAGCTCCAGAAATGCTGCCCCTCCAATTCTATCCCTAGTCTGCACAACTACCCAGCTAGTCCATAAGGGAGGGGACCAAGAACAATGTATGTGCTTGGGGAGGGGACCAAGAGAAAAGGGTTGGGGAAACAACTAAATTCTGAGGTGCACCAAATGTAAAACAGGAGAAAGTGTGGATCATATGGTTGAAACAAGGGAACCAAATGGGTAGGGCCAACCTTATACCATTTACCAGATCTTTAGCAACCCTAGTTCAGCCACATTCTGTTTAACTGTCCTTTAACCTGGCCACAAACAACTGTGGCAGCAACCATATCCAGGGCTGGCAAAGTAACTAGGCGTAGAACCAGTCCGCTTTGCCACAAGGGGTGTTAACAAAATGAATGAAACAGAAGAGAATCTTCATGAACTACAAGAGCAGACCGACAATTCATACTTTGGCTGCTTTCACGCACTATACAATGGGCTATTGTAATAAATGGAGATAATACTGGGTTTTATAGTTCCTCAATTTTTGTAATGTGTGAATGCACTATTCCCCTTTTATGCTGCAAGATCTCCAGTCATAAAAGCCACATTTGGTGGCTCTTACAATGACCTGAGAATCTCGGGCAGAGATCCCTGGCTGAATGAAGCATCTGGGCGAGTATTGTCCCAGATGGTGCAAGTCAGGTACGCTGTGCGGCATCAGTCTTGTCTTGAGGGTGGGGTGGAGTGGCTGTGATCTGTAAAGACAGCTTGGCTTTTAGGAGGTATCTGGTGACTAATTTGTCTGATATAGAATGTGTCCACCTTGTGTTAGATTTGGCTGGGGATAAATTGGGAATCTTCTTGGTGTACTGACCACCCCGCTGCACAACTGATTCCCTAACTGCTCTAGCCAACCTGGTCTCAGTGGTGATGTTGAAGTCACCCAGAGTTATTGTCTTGGGTGATTTCAACACACACACACACACAGGCTAGCCTTTTAGGGGTGGAGCAGGAGATCATGGACTCCATGACAACCATGGGCCTATCCCAGATAATATCTGGCCTGACACATGAGGTGGTGCACACATTGGATTTGATGTTTTGCACCAGCCTGGATACAGGAATTCCAATTATCAGGGGTGTTGTTACAACACCATTGTCGTGGTCAGTTCATTACCTTTTGAAAGTCCAGCACTCCTATGCCCTCATCGGGGTGATGGGCCAGTTAGGTTGGTCTGCCCCCAGAGGCTAATGGATCCAGTGAGTTTCCAGAATTCTCTGGTGGATTTACCTACTGACCTTAGCAGCTACTCTGACTTGGTCGCCTTGTGGAATGACATTTTGACCATGGCCATCAACACAGTTGAACCCAGGTGTCCACTCTCACAGCTGTGGAAGCACAGGTCCCCCTCCTCCCCTCCCCCGGTATATGGAGGATCTGAGGTGGCTGAAGCGGGAGAGTAGGCAGTTAAAACGCAGGTGGTGTTCGATAGGGCTGATGCAGCAGCAGCTGTTACCGCGCTGTGATTCCATTCCGCCATTTTGGAATTGCCCGCGCCACACCGCGGCTTTTCTGCAGACACTCTGCTAATTCCGCCGGCATTCTGCAAATTGCAGAAACTGTCGGAAAGCCGCTGTTCTGCTATTGTGTGGCACTGGCGGAAGTAGCAAAAATGACATGTTTCCACTATTTTGCGAAGCCTATGGAAGTAGTGGAATGAAATTAGCGGAACTGCGGAAGTAGCGGAATGACACTAGCAGAATGAAAGCCTCTGCCACGCCGTACCACTAATTGCGGAAACGCTGTTTCCGGCAGAAATAGCTACCGCTGCGACATTGCGCTACAGCCCTAGTGTTTGACTCGCACTGAAGCCAACCGATTGCAGCATAGATCATTTTTAAAGGACTATGCCATAGCTGTGATGGCAGCAAAGAAAGTTTTATTCTCTGCTATCATAGCATCTTCAAAATCTCATCTGGTCAAGCTGTTCCAGGTGGTGAGGGGCGTGGTTAATCCGGTCTGCCTCTGCCCAGAACTGGACTCATCCAATGCCCGCTGTGACATTTTTATTAATTATTTTGCAGACAAAATTGCTTATATTCACCATGACTTGGGTGCTGCCACTTTTTCTGTAGAATCAGGGTTTGGATTTATGGAAGCCCAGTCATGTCTTGTTTGTTTGGATCAGTTTCAATCTGTATCACCCACCAATGTGGGGGAGGTACTTGGGGCATTGCCTGTCCTGGCTGATAAAAGTCAGCCGGGAGATTCTGGGGCCATTCCTGACTCGGGCTGTCAATGCCTCCCTTAGGGAGGGGAGGGTGTCAGGCACCCTTTAAACTCTTATTGTCCGCCCCCTCCTCAAGAAACCATCTTTGGATGCTGACTCTATTGGCATGTCTCTAACCTCCCCTTTTTATGGAAGGTTATTTAACAGGTGGTTGCCCAACAGCTCCAGTCCCATCTTGATGCCATCATATTCCTGGACCTGTTTCAGTCAGGTGTTTGCCCTGGGTATGGCATGGAGATGATGCTTGTGGTCTTGGTTGATGACCTGCACCTGGAGACTGACAAGGGAAATTCTACCCTTTTGATCTTGTTAGATCTTTTGGTGGCTGTTGATACACTTCATCATGAGGTGTTGTTGACACGACTGCAGGACCTGGTTGGGGTGCACAGAACTGCTCTCGCAGTGGTTCTGCTTCTTCTTCTTCTTCTTGGGCAGGCCCCAGAGAGTGGTGTTCGGTGATTGCTTGTCATCTCTTGGGACCTCCCCTGTGATGGCCTGCAGGGTTTTATTCTGTCACCCCTCTTGTTCAATGAGTATATGAGGCCACTGGGCGAGGTCATTCGGAGCTTTGGGGTAAAGTGTCATCAGTATGCTGCTGACACTCAGCTCTACCTCTCCTTTTCATCTGACCCAGGCTCTGAAATCTCAGTGCTTACCCGATGCCTGGTTGCTGTTGGGGACTGGATGAGGGTGAGCCGATAGAGGCTGAATCCAGACAAGACTGAGGTGATGATGGTTGGCCCATTTTGTGACTTGGGAGGGATTGGGACTCTTGTTATTGACGGAATCCAGCCCCCTCTGGTCCATCAGGTTCGCAGCCTTGGAGTGCTCCTGGATCCTCTGCTGTGTCTGGATTGTCAGGTTGCAGCGATGGTCAGAAATGCTTTTCACCAACTCCATCTGGGGAGGAGATTGCAGCCTTTTCTTTCTTATTTGGATCTGGCCACCAACATCTATGCTTTCATCGCCTTAAAGCTAGATTACTGCAATGCGCTCTACGTGGGGCTGCCCTTGATGACTGTTTGTAAGCTGCAGCTGGTGCAGAATGCGGTGGCTTGGCTCCTTTTGGGAACGAGTTGCCAGGAACACATTACACCAGTGCTCCATAGTCTTCACTGGCTGTCTATAGATTTCTGGGCACAATTCATGGTGCTGTATTTGACATTTAAAGCCCTAGATGGTCAGCGCCCCACATATCAGAAAGACTGCCTGTCCTTCCATGCCCCATTGCAGCCCCTGCAATTGGCCAGGAGTACCTACCTGTCAGTATCGTCTGTTAACTTTGCTTATACAACAAGGTTCGCAGGGGGTCATTCTCAGTTGCAGCCCTAGTGCCTTAGAACTTCCTTCCCCTAGAGGTTCATTTGAGCCTGAGCATCTTCCAGAGGTGGTGTAAGACCTTTTTATTTGAAAAGGCATTTGGCGGGCGGAGATAGGGGATTGGGGTGAAGGGAGTTCCAAGGCACTAGGGCTGCAAGTGAGAATATATTTTTATGCATTGTGATCTGCCTTGAGTCTGTCATGAGACTAAAATGTTGGTCCTGGTGCGATTTATCAGTGAGCAGTTTTAAAAAATGGTGGGAAGGGGGGAAAGCACTCGTACGTTTCAAAGGCTGGCTGTGCACTCCCCCCCACCCCAGTTGTTTGGTCATGTAGAGGGAGAAGTGGCCTTTGAATGCTACCCAACAGGTGCTCCCATCCAGCATCTCTCATCTGAGACACACTGAGTGGGGGGGTGGGGAGCACCTTCAACCCCCTGCCATCCGCACCCACGCTCCCCAGACTGACTCACCTCACCACCAAGTTGGGGCTCCTTCTGTTCTGGTCACTTCTGGCTGCTCCCTTCTCCATCCCTGGCCTGCAAGCTGAACAGCTGAGCCTGGAGACTTCCCCGTTAGGCCTTTTCTGAGTGGGTAGGAGAGCCAGGGGCGGGGGGTGGGGGGAGGGCTGGACTTCTTCCCTTCTGTGTGCAACCCCTAATGGGGCCCCATTCCCAGGGAGACTGTCTATATTTAGCTTCAAGAGGCTCACCTGCATTCAGTCCCCAAGGCTGCCAGGCAATGGGTAAGCACCGAGACTGCAGGACCTGGGTTGGATAAAAAAAACAAAACAGAGTTTAGTGTCATGTTGAAATTCATAGCAAATTAGGGTTCTGGAAGCCATTTTCCACAACTAGTTAAGGAGACCTGGTTTGTGTTAGGTTAGCTGACACATTGCTTGAAAGTCAAAGGCAGGCAACAGCTCGTTTGCCAGAGCTTCTGAAGTTCTTGCGTTGGTCGAAGAAGGCTAGTACAAGGAAAATGTGGAATATTTGCAAAATTTCTATCTATGCCCAAAATGCATTCCACTCTGCTTCTCCCATATTTTTTATTATTATTTTGTTCAACGTTCTTCTGTAATGGCAAGCCTAAGCAGGCAGGTAGCAAGAGTCTGCACGCGTCTTTGAGGAATCCCAGAAAATGTCTGTTCCATTTCATGTGCAGTTTAGCTCCAACAGAGGAAATTGTATTTATAACAATATACACCAGGGGTGGGGAACCTGAGGCCCAGGGACTAAGTATGGACCATGGCAAGTTTTTATGTGGCCCCTTTCCAATGCCTGGATCTGGCCCCTGGATCCAGTCTCTACCCCCAAGCACTGAAAAACTGAGCTCAGGATAAGGGAGCAGAGAGGAGGGCATGCACACAAGGGTAGGGGACAGATCCATGGCACAGATTCATCATCTGGACCCTCCTTTTTCTTGAATACACCCATTAAGCACCCCCACCCCTAACCTCTGTGTGGCCCTTGGAGCTCGTACTAATTTTCAGTGTGGCCCCCAAGACAGAAAAAGTTCCCCACCCCTGATATACACCATAGTGGAATCACTACCAGAGGGCCTTGTTCAGCAGTCCTTACTAAAGCAAAACTCCCTTTGATTCCAAGAGAAGTTTTCCTTTTGCAAGGAGTGAGCAAAGAATGCTGAATAGGGCCAATAATTATAGGGAAAATGTATGATGAACGGGATATCCTGCCTCCTCCCTCTCACGTAACTGCCTACCTAAACAAATAAAGTGTTATGTGATTTACACTCCTTGAGGTTAATTAGTCTCCTTTTCATGTTTCCTTTCAAACTGAATTAACTGTTGTAAACATCTTTAAATGGACAACAGAGTGCATTTGTTTTAGGAGTTGAAAACAAATCAGAACCACTTTATATAATATCACAATGTTGGTTTAAAGTACAAAGTGATAGAGTATGTGAACTGTTAGTTGATCTATTCTGCAATAATAATGTTTTAAAGTTTCAAATGTGGGTGATACTTTCATAAATTGTTATGTTTGCTTGTAGCATTGTACTGGTATCTACACAGCTTCATTGCAAACTAGTGCATGCAGTAAGGAGCGTGTGTGTGCGTGTGTAACAGCGAGATAGGACGTTTTAAATATAAACATGCAGTTCTTTTAAAAGGAGAATTATATTTTTAATTGATGCGAAGTTGGCACTACTTAACATGCTTGTGTCAGTCTGGAAAATTATTAATTGGCCTGATTTAAAATCAGAGATTCCCACATTGGCTGTATTGTGAACAGTCCACATAGAAAAGTCAAACAATGACTTAGATGAAGCTTTGGGGATGGGTGTTGATGAAAAGATTTCCTTGTATTATTTTCATTGTGTTTCCTGCTTGCCTCATCACTGATGATTGAGTTGAGAGCCAGAAAATACAGAGTATTTTTAAAAATCATCTTGGGGAATTATTGTCTCCAAAACTTGAAGTTGCAAAGGCTTTCACATTTTCCTCAAAATGGCTTTCATGACAACTGGTAATCAACCAGGCCTCGACTGAAAGATATCGCTAAGGTCTAGATTATGATCCCCTTGCTCATGTTTTCAAGTAGTAACCGCCACTGCTGACTGACTGTTCACACAGGGAACTGCTTACCAATGTGAGGACCTTTTGACACGATCTTACTTTTGTCTGGTGTCATGTGATCCTGAATTCAGAATGATCATATAAGGTTTAAACCAAATCAGAGCCTTATTATACTGAAACTAATTCTCACAAGAGATGTAATTATTATTCCATAAGAATTAGTACATGTCACATCATGGGACCTTCAACCACTCCATTATGGGGAGTTTGGATAGCTTGATACTCTGGCCCTTAGATATTAGCCATATTATTATCTTATTCTCCTGAGTATCTATATCTAACGTTGTATTTGACACCTTTTCTACCTGACTTTCTTTTGTTCATAGCCAAAGATAATGGGCCCATACTTACTTTTTTAGATTGATAAATTGTTTCTGAAACCAATGACAATGAAGCACAATTTATTTGTCTACAGATTCTTTCTATAACTGACAGAATGGACCATGAGAAATTTGTTTTTTGCTCTTCAAGATACCCCACTAGCATACACTATGTGTGAAGTATTGTAAGTTTCCATATGTATGTGAAGCCACCAAAGGGATATCATGAGATGCTTTGCTAAGCAGGACTTGTCTGGCGAGGCCACTCAACCGTTCCTCAAACCCAACGTTTCCAGTCATCCTTTCCCACTATCTGACTAAAACTGGACTCCGAGTGGTAATGGATACAACTTAACCAGAATGAGAAGTGATACGTGTTGCTAACAAGGATGGCACTTGCCTTCTGAGGGCTCAGAGCAGGAGTACTTTCCCCTCCCATCCCTTTACCCACAGCAAATAGCAGCCAGCTAGAGGGGAGAGACTCTTGAAAATGCCCATCTTTTTCTGTTGCTGCACACAACACAGCATATGCCATTGAGAAGCCACACAGGCCATGGTCATAGCAAAGTGGGCAGCTTCCAAGTTCTTGCTGGTGCGACCGCCCATAAAGTGCCTATGCTGTGATTTCCAGGAAAGAGAAACAGCAATCCACATGTGTAGGTCATGGGGGAAAAGCTCACAATTCACATGTGCCAGCTGCAGACAGGACACAGCTTGAGATGGCTGTAGCTTGCACACACATATGGCAGCCCATGCCCCCTGATAAGAGATCACCACAGCCAGCACATGCTCATTATGGGCCACCCATGGGTACAGCCAGGCTAGTGGCTTCTATGTCCCTTCTATGTCCCTAATGTTGCCACTGTCTCTAATGTACATGTCCAGCTACTGCAATTTCTAATGGCAGAGGGAGGGATGGGACGGGGACAGTTTGCAGTGTCCATGTATCTGCCATGACTGGAACACACTCCTTGCCAGCACAGGCATATTGTGGGACATAACACCAGCAGGGACTTGGAAATCTTCCCACTTTGTTGTAATTGCAGCCCATGCTGCTCTCGAAGGATGCACTGTGTGCACTGGCATAACAGGGCAGGATGCTGCGGGGCAATTGCTTGGAGCTCTGGGCAACTAATTAATTTTCTTAGTGCCACCATTCAAACATATAGGGGAAAACTGTGTTGACCTAATCTGCTGTAAAAGTGCCTTCTGCCAAAACAGTATACCACTCTGGTTTCCTACCAGTATGCTTGAGATATTAAAAACAAGAATGGCCCACTGTGCTTTCTATCAAATGTCGAGGCAACAAACTATTGTCATTTCTCTTCAACACAGACTTTGCAATAGTCATCCACGCTGTTGTCATTTCCAGGGCCCCTGTTGGTGTGTATTTTTGTATTTTGGGCCTAGTCTGTATATACTTCTTTAGGTCTTTTGTTGTTGTTATTTAGTCATTTCCAGAACAAGATACTTTCAGCTTTAAAATATTTCCTTCCATTTTGACGGATGTAATGAGTTATCCTGAAATCTACCAAGATAACCTCACTTGATTTAGATTAAATGCAGATCCTCACTTCCTGAATGGAGAAGTTTCATGAGCAAAATATCTGTAATCAAGTGACTAAACTGGCTTCACGCTGACAGCAATGGTGCAATTCAAAGTACTTGTGATCATGTTTTAAAACTCTGTTATCACAATGCTGTGAAATAAATTTGTGAACATTACACTTAATTCAGGAAATTGTATGCAGCTCTCACATTGGTCTACGGTAAGCACCCCGGCCATGTCTAGAGGATCTTCTTCTTTAGCATACATTCCTCTCTGATGACTGTTAGAAACTGAGGACAGTGATCTTAATGCCATAACGCAAAGGCTATATGGTTTATTAATGTTTTTCAAATCAAAATATACAAGTTTTACACAAACAGTTAAGCTGTCATGGCAATAGGCACAACAGGAATTTGATACTATTTTGTGACTATCAGCTGAAGCTGGTAGTTGTTCTTGGAAGGGAACGGGCACAGGGGAGGATAAAAGGATCTTGAACTATCTTTAATGGAATGATAGGTAAACTCCCATATTCTGAGAACACTGTCCCTCAAAAAACGTTGTGTAGATGCGTTCAGAAGTTCTTCTTAACATGCTCATATCAATTTGTGTAAGCAATTTACAGTGCACTAGTTCAAGCAGAGGTAAATTTGTTTAGTTTCTATGTCTTGATGTTTATTGGTATCCAGGTTATCATTTAATTAGGTATTTAGGTTGTGAACCCATTTATTATCAGTAGGATAGCCATAATCAAAGGCATAATGTGCCTAAAACATTAAAATAGATTAAAATCAGTTCATCAGCCAAATATGAGCTTCTACAATAGAGGCATGTAATTGTTTAAGGTCTGGTGTTGCGATTAGCTTAACTGTCTTTCTGGCTTCACTTCAATAATTTATTATCTCAGTTTCAGATGAAATAAATCTTATGGGGAATAGACATCCGTTTCAAGCTAGTTTGTTTTGGCACTGCATTCAACAAAAGGTATGCTCATTTACCTACCCTAGGCCTTGACAAAACAAATTGTTACTCATAAAATACTTACCATCATTTTTACTCAGTAATTCTCAGTCCAAAACAATGTTTGCTTTGTGTTAGGATTCTCACTTGTTAAACCACTTTGTAAGGTCTGCTGGATTTGCTATGGTGTGTGTCTTTTCTGTATTGTTTGGCCTTGTTAGTAGCACCATCCTGTTGAGTGAGCTAGCTAGAGGGGGTGCCTAATATGGTTGAATTGTAGGTGAAGTTTTCCTCAGCTGTTGATGCTTCTGCGGCATCCATTTCAAAGTGGTTCACTGCAAGCCAGCTGGGTGAGCACGAGCCAGCTCTGCAGAAATGCCTAACGGATCAGAGTTTGGTAAAGCTTGGGACAGGTTGATGCACCAGTCCGGGAGCCTCCCTTCTCCCTGGCTCTATGCTCTTTGCTTTCCCTTTTCCTCGAGGCATCATGTCTGCACCTACCCCTCGGCCCTCTCACTCTGTTGTGGGTGCCTGGCCTGATTCTATTTACCATGTGTTCCTTCTTCTACCCTCTTTACTCTCCCACCTGGTTCTTCCACAACTTCTTGCTTGGGCTGTCACTAATTGTGGTGAAGTACTGCGGGTAGGTTGCTGCAGGAGCAAACCCCACAGCATAGCAGTGCTTCACCATTTGATGCTTCACCACTTACTTGCCTCCAGCTGGCCCTAAAAGGGTTAACAGAGTGCAGAGACGGTCAAGTGACCAGTGTGTGTGAGATCAAGTGACCAGCGTGGGTGGGTCATGTGACTAGGCTGGGCCAATAAAGAAAGAGCTAACCCAGCCAAAGCAAGGAGTATCAGCTTGGGGACAGCAGAGGAAAGGAACCGCCTAGCCTGCTGGAGCTGCTACTGACTGGGGAGGGATCCTGGGCTGGGCCAGATGCCCTTAGTGCAGGAGGCTAAGCCTAGTAGGTCAAAGGGGGCTGAAGTGAGGGGCTTTAAGTATAAGAGGTCATCCAGACAGGTATCCCAGAGACTCCAGGAGTGAGAGAGGAAGTGCCAGAGTAGAGTGAGCACAATGTGCTGCCCACAGGAAGAAAAGGAGAATTGAGAGCACATCAGATGCCCAACCTCCCAGAAGAACAGGGAGCAGGAGGGAGATACAGAACAGTAAGGAGGCTGCATGGGTTCCACCTGCATGCTCTGAGGGGTTGCCCAAGGGTGTGGTCCCAGTGCAGCGGGTGGCTACGGAGAGCAAGCAGGCCAAAGGAGGAGTGCAAGGGAGGCTATAAGAGAGGTACCTGCGAGGCAAGAGGTCAGGGACCCTCAAGGCCCCAGGGCAGGGGCTACAGATCCCTGAGGTGTCCCATGATAGGATCAGGGCTCCGGAGAGAGGGTGTTGTCTAGCTTGTGGGCCAGGGAACATAGGGCTTGGAATTGGAGGGTCCTGACGATGATGCCCTATCAGCCCAAGACTCCTGACCGCCTGACCCTGAGAGAGACAGCCTTGACCACCATGACCCCCCCGCCCCCAAAGAAAGGGTACTCCAAAATAGGTTAGACCATGCTCTAGCAGGAGGTCAGAGCACCACAGGCAAAGGCCTATGATGAGATGAGAATGAGGTCCAGCCACTCTGGTGCCGGGAGGAGCCAGCTGACGCCCAGGAAGAACTGTAGAGGGAGTGACCTATTCTCTGGAAGGGGGACCATGAACAATGAGGAACTAAGTGAGAGCACTATGGGTGAGGTCACCCTCACTAGAGGCAAATTCACCGAGGCAGCATCTGAGCCCTTCCCAGGGAAGGAAGAGATTGAAAACACCTTGTGGCCGAATGAGAGACAGCTGGGACCCCAAATCTACATGGAGATTGTGGACAAGATCCACCCTCTGGAAGGAGGGCAACAATGGTGAGAACTGGACCCCTCAGGTGGAGGCCTCAGTGAGGCATGGGACTACCCGTTGACTAGGTGCTGATCCCACGTGAGGATACCTGGGACCAGCAGCGGGGACATTCCCAGACAGCGGAAGAGGCAAACGCTGAGAACACCTCCCTGAGACAACCAAGCCAGAGGACCACAAAACTGAGGCAGCAGTGGCCATGATGGACAGCAAAAACATGAGTGACACTAGTCCTGCAAGGACCTGCAGTCAGGGCAGGGATGGTGTGCATCACACTCCTCTCTTGGACCTTACCAACTCCTTCCAACCACCTTCTCTTAAGCCACTTCATCCTTCTCCCAAGGACCACCTCCAATCTTATCCCCTGTTCCCACCGCTGCCCACTTTCCCCAAACCTCATTCCAATCTCCTGCTTCTCTAGTCCCACTATAGCTACTCTCCAGTCCCACTCTTACTACATGAATTAGGTATTACTGAGACTTGATGGGATGAGACTCATGATTGTAATGTAGTAAATTGAAGGGTATAACTTGTTCAAAAAGAACAGATAAAACGGAGAGGGAGAGGGAGTAGCATTATATATATAAAAAATATATACACCTGCACAGCAATCCATGAGTATGAGCACAGCAGCCCTGTTGAGAGCATCTGCATAAAAAAAAAAAAAAAGAAGAGAAATAAAAATGATATTATGGTTGGAGTTTAATACAGACTGACAAACCGAGCAGAAGACATAGATGATGCTTTCCTAAAACAGATTACAAAACTTTCAAAGAGGCAACTTGTAGTAGTAATGGGGGATTCCAGCTACCGTGATATTGATGGAAGACAAACTCTGCTAAGAATGGAATGTCCAATAAATTCTTGACTTGCTTGCTGATAACTTCAACTTTTAGAAGGTAGAAGAAGGAACAAGGGGGTTGGCTATCTTAGGCCCTTTTTACAAAAGACGGTATCACTCATGCCCACGCAGATCTGCTGTGGGTACGAGTGGTACCATCTTGTGTAAATCCCGCGGCCGCCGGTGAGTGGGGGTGCGTGCTCTCACGAAACATGCATCCCCACTCGGGGCAACTGGAGATAATAGAGATTGCTCCATAAGTGGGGATGTGTGAGGGATGGGTGTGTACCTGTGTGCACCGGCACTCACGCCAGTGACGGCTGGTGGGTTTGGAGGTTGGTGGGGCAGTGGGCGGGTTGAATCCTTGATTTTCATGGCATCCTTGGCCACCTGTAGTTTTCTGAAGATGTAGGCTTTGGGACAAGCCTTCCTTCTGGCTTGGAGAACTGGGAGGACCGAGTTAGCTCCCTGTCCTGTGACAAGCCGAATCAGAAGAGAATGAAAGGGAAGAGAAGGACAGGACAGAGGAGAAGTAGGAGGGAAAGGGTTTGGTTTTAGAGCACGAGAAGAGGAAGGAGAAGAGATGGGTTCAGTGGGGGACAGGGGAAAAGGGTCTCGTTGTCTGCAGCCTTCTATTCTGCCCTGCTCCTACCTACTTTCTCGTCTGTTCACAAGGTAAGCAAGGCAAAGTGTGAAATCATGCCAGATCTCAGACAAACTGGATAGAAAAAAGAAGTAAATTACTTTAGATGTTTGAATTTTGAATGACATTTATAATTTTGCTTCTTTGTGGACCTCTCCCCCCAAGAAAAGGTCCAAGACCTTCCCAATCCTCATGCCATCACTTACCATTATCTGGAACCCTCTGCATTTTCATGCTCTCCTTGGCTGCCTGTAGTTTTCTAGGGTAGGCTCCCAATCCCCAGACAGCTAAATGCCTGTCCAAGCAAACAGGCCCTTTTTTAAAAGTCTGACCAGTTACAGGACTGCATTGCAAGCAAAACTGGTCCAGCAAGACCAGCATCCCTAGCAGCTACACCCTATCCCCGACAGCCAAACGCCTGTGGAAGCAAACAGACCCTTTTTTAAAAGTCTGGCCAGTTGCAGGGCTGCACTGCAAGCAAACCAGGCCCATCCAGACCAGAATCCCTAGTAGCTACACTCTATCCCTGACAGCCAAACGCCTGTCCAAGCAAACAGGCCCTTTTTAAAAAAGTCTGGCCAGTTGCAGGCCTGTATAGCAACCAAACACGCGGGGCTGAATAAACCAAATTCAAACTATGCATTTCTGTTTCTCTACAAAACCGGCAAGCAAGATTCTCAAAAGCACAGTCACAAGCAGAGAGGCAAGAAACTACTTTCCAGCAGGGCGCAGCAGTGAAACAGCAAAGGAACAATTTTAAAAAAGAGTAGTCATTACCAGTGGACCCACAAATTCACAAAATGGCCTCTCTACTCATGCTTGGGAGGAGAAGGAAAGCAGTAGTGCATCATGCAAGCACAGAGCAAGCAAAACAAACCAGAAATCCTTAGACCATTGACCCAACAGTATTATGTGAAGTCCTTAGCGCTACATATCACGAAAACAGCAGCATGGAGTTCCACTTGTCCTAAAACAGAAAACATGCTACACACAGTTCTGTTGCAATGTAAAAGGTGTCTGACCTGCTACAATTAGCCTTCCTGCAAGGACTACTAATTAGTGAACCAACCTGTGGCATGGCCTTCTCACAGACAAGCCTGCAACATCCCATGCCCAGACTTCAAAAGGGCAGGCCAGGGCCATTTTCAAATGCAGAAAATATTGCAGCAAAGATTGGAAACCTTTTCCATCAAAGCCCCTAGGTCCCCACACCGAACACAGAGAAAGCAGACAGTTTAGACTGGAAAACAGCAAAGAAAGGGAACACCACTGACTTCAACAAACCATTTTGTGGGGGCTTCAGCTCCACAAAATGGCCACTGCCTATTTTGCACATGCTTTGGGCTTGGGAGAGCAGAGAAGGGAAACCAGCAGTACATCCCTTGCAGCATATGTTGCAACTAGCACAGATCATACCAAGCTAGAGGCCAAATATTCAGCTGCTCACCTCAGAACATCTACTTGATGTTCTAGGTCAGCAGCTCAATATTTGACTTCAACCAACCCTTAGACACGAGACACATCAATCTTAATTAGGAAAATGCAATAGTGATTTCCAAGTGAGAAAGAAAAACCCAAGTTGTTCACACTATTAGTAGTACCTATCTCTGCAACAATATCCTTTACTTTAAAGGCTATAAAGGTTATTGCAGTGCAGAGATACTACTACTAGTGTGAACATAGGATATTTTTAGCACTTGGAAACCACTATTGCATTACCTAATGGAAATGGCTGAAAAGCTACTTCTGCTACTACTAGTAGCAGATGTAGTTGTGGTTTTTAAGCCTATTCCTTCAAGTTAGAGTACACCACACATCAGCAAGTTCAACTTTACTCAATTAAAAATTAAGAATTAATGTCTTTGAGGCAGCTGGCAGCACAATCATATTTATGTATTTATTTCAATTTTATCCCACACCCTCCTGCTCGCAGAGCAGCTTGGGGCAACTTACAACACACACAATCAACTTTACAATTCATAATTACTCCCCCTGGATGGTTCAACTCTGACTGCGAATCCAGGAAAAGAAATCTGCGAAGGCTGGCCAAATTGTTAAAAGGATCATCGGAGGGTGCGGGTGACCTTACCATAAACCATTATATAGAAGAGAAGAGGCTGTATAAGGAATTAATTAGGGCAAGGAAGCTGGCCTTCCAAAATGTAGCCTGGGAAACTTTGGGTAGGGCAGTTAAGCAGGGGAATTTGACCCAGTTTTGGTCCATAGTTAAAACTGGCTATGGGAAGCCTTATGTCCAGACATCGATCTCAGCAGACCAATGGCACCACCATTATCTTACTATTTTTAACCGGGTTCCAGACATGCATGCTTTCAGCCAGGCCTCATTGAGGACTTTGGAGGGGTTTACTCAGTGGCCTCCTGTAGAACTTGAAGAGGTTGAGCAGTTGCTAAACCAGATGAGGGCCCAAAAAGCCCCTGGCATTGATGGGATACCGGCGGACTTATTTTGGCAGAATAGTGAGTGGTGGGTGCCAGTACTGGCTAAGCTTTTTGATTGTATCAGTACGTATGGCATGATACCTGCTGGCTGGAATATAAGGCTGGGGATACGTGCCAACCTCAAAACTACCGTCTGGTTAGCTTGATAAATGTGCCAGCAAAGTTATATGCGAGATATTTACTATCCAAATTGGAGGCCTGGACAAATGTCGCAAACTTTTTCCCCGAGGAGCATGCTGGCTTCCGGCAAGATCACTCGACAGTCAATCATTGCTTTACTTTGTTCCATTTTGTTCAGAAATATGTAAAGGTCAGGAAGGCTAATCTTTACCTGATCTTCATGGACCTCCGCCAAGCATTTGACGCAATAGACAAGAATATCTTGTGGGAGAAGTTGCTCGGGACTAATATTCCCCAGCGCCTAACTTACCTGGTGCAGGTTCTTTACAACCAAACCTTTGTCAGGTTTAAAATGACTCAAGAGAGGCATCTGTCTAAGCAAGTGTCCTCCACAAATGGTGTAAAACAGGACTGTGTTTTAGCCCTGTTTTTGTTTAATTTTTATATCAATGGTATAACAGATAGACATCAAGGATGATTATTTTTTGCCTGCAAGGGTGGCCAAGCGGTCGGTTCCAGTATTATTGTTTACAGACGATATGGCTTTCATATCCCATGCAACTCTAGGTATGAAGAGAATGTTAATGGTTGTAGCTCAATTCTGCCAGGAAATGCATTTAGTAATAAAGTACGAGAAAACTAAGTAAATAGCAGTCTCCAAACGGAAGATTAAATTCAATGGGACATTGGATGGCATTTCTATTGAACAGGTCCCAGTTTACAAATATCTTGGAGTACTCTTTGCTGCTTTGGCTAATTGGCGTGCCCATATCAATGCAGCAAAATTAAAGTTCTCCCAAGGCCTGAAGGGTTTGCAAGGAGATCGCATGGAGGAAGATTGATAGTCCCTGCTTTGAAACTGCTAGCATTAAAGACTAGACCCTCTGCACTGTATGAGCAGAAATTTGGGACCTATGGCAGCTCGAGGCATTAGAGCCCCACCAAAATGAGTTCCTGAGAACATTATTGGGAGTCCCAAAGTCTACTCCAGCTCCTTTATTACAGATGGAGCTGGGAATAGCCTTGATGCGGTCCCAAATTTTGACAGCTGTGGTTAACTATTGGTCCAAACTAGAGGCACTGCCAGAGGACAGGCTCCCTCGATGTTGTTACATAGAGGCCAGGACATGGTTGCTCCCAGGATCCTGGTATGGGGAGGTTATGAGGCACATTCATTTTTTGGGCCTCTCACCGGAAATGCTCTCTTCTTTGCCCACCTTCTGTAAGAGGCAGCTTCTAATGAAACAGGTAAAAGATCAGGCAATTCAAATAGATTTGGGTCAAACTGCATCACTTAAATGTGCACCGCTGTATAGATTTTTTAAAACTCAAATGGGAGCTGGAACCTTATTTAGTCCTGTTGTCGGACTTTGGCCTTCATAGAGCTTTGACGCTTTTGCGGTTCGATTTAATCCCTACAAAAGTTTTGGTGGGGCTACATTTCAATATCCCGTACGTCGAAAGAACTTGTGCTTGCCCATTGTGGCAGGTGGAAGACCTGGTCCATTTTTTATTTGTTTGCCCGTTGACTTTGCATTTAACGATAAGATACCTTGGGCCTAGGATTGCGGCGAAATCTTACCGCAACTGCCGCAAGTCTTCGGCTTATGTATTCAGGGTAGAACTACAGATCAAATAACCAACTTAGCCAAGTGGGCTTGGGAATTGTGTAAAAGATACTTTTAACTAAGGTTGTTTTGGTTTTACAGGTTTGTATATACCGGTCAGTATTTTTGTATTATGTCATGTCATGGTTATGTGTATTGATGTTGTTTTATTTGGTGGGGCCAGGACTTTTGCCAGTGCCCTTGGAATAAATTATTATTATTATATTATATAATTCATAATTAAAACATACTATTACTCACAATTTAAAAATTAATTTTAAATATCCTAAAAATACTAAAAATATACTAAAAGGGCAGAACCAATCTGTATGTAATAACCATATGTGATATCATACCATAATAATCACTATGTTTTGTAATGTCCCCCCTTCCTCCCAAGACAAGTCCGCCAGCGCCCAGGGGCCCCCCAGAAAGCCACAGTGTCTCCTCCCGACTGGAGGACAGGATGCTAGGCTTGATGATGGACCCTTGGTCTGACTTGGCACTACCTAACTTGCTTCCTTGATATGATTATTATTAATAAAATATTATATATAAATACATTTAATCTAACAGTGATCCGTAATTTGAATGAAAAAGATTCAGTCTGACCACCAGCTGGCTGGCCTATTGCAAACTCTCTCTCTCTTGAACTGAAAGACAGATAAAATGGTGCCTGTGCAGAGTCACCTTTATATATGCTTTGGTCTATGGAGCAGCAGGCAGCCCCCACCCTCACACCACGTGAGAGAAAAAGCCAGCGCTGACTGAAACACTGAATAAAAGTTACAGACCACAAGGAGTCTAACATTCATGAAGATGCGAGGTCTCAGGTGCATGTACTTGGCTTGCTTATGATGAGAATGACAGCAGGCAGGTCCATGTGGCAAGGGTAAGGGTAAATAGACCATAGGTATAGGAAATAGTGGCTCAGCAGGATAAAGAGTCAGACAGAGCAGAGCAAAAGAGGTGAGTTTTAAGGTATGAAGGGAGGGGGCAAGGCAGATGTGGACGGGGGGGAGTTCCAGGCATGGGGGGCAGCAAGTGAGAAGGGACGAAGGCGCTTAGGGGAGCAGGGAAGGCATGGAAGGGTGAGAGAAGGGACAGAGGAGGAGCGAAGTGCACGGGCTGGAGTATGGAGGGCGATAAGTGCAGAGATGCTTATACTCAGGACTGTTTTTTACAGTTCTAGATATAAGATTAGTCATTGTTCTTCAGTACTGGGTGCATGGGGGGCCAGGAGGGGCATTACCCCATCCACCCTAGGGGTAGCACCGCACCTGACTCACAATGCTCCTTCCCCCTCTCCTGACCACAGAGTGCCAAAGGCTACAGCCCATATAACATTACTGTTGCTGCCAGTTGCCTCTCAGTAGAGCTCTGTGAAATACTGCCCCAAGCGATCCTGGCAACACATTGCTCTTGCCTATGAACATGCAGTGGACAGCACTTCCTAGCTGCCCAATGCATGTTCTGTGAAATTCTGACCCTTACAGATCTCCACTATCCTGACTCCTCTGGCTCTCCAAGTCCCCTCCCAGGAAAGCTCCCTGCAAGTCCTGACCTGCAAGAAACCCCTCGCAGTTTGTACATGCGCAGAGCCTAGGAGCGAGCTTGCACATGCGCAGTTCTCAGCCTGCTCTAAACAGGAAGTTCAGAGCGTCAGCGCGCCTTGAAACAGCTGCGCCAGCCTCTGAACATGCGTCCAGCACCGGGGACAGGATTAAGGTAAATAAGGTACCGTACTGGGCGCATGGGGGCCCAGGAGGGGCATTACCCCATCCTCCCTAGGGGTAGCACCGCACCTGACTCATGCATTGGGGCATGCTGTGGCACGCACCCCAACCCCCATGCAGTCCCCAGAAGGCCTAGTGAAGCACAGAAGCCAGTGCTGAAGCTGGCCCCGTGCCACGCGGCTGCCGCCACCGCCACTCACAGCGCAGGTAAGAGGCGATCAGGGGGTTTAACCCAGAGTGCCAGTGCCTGATATCGTCGGGAGGGCTCCTGGAGGAGAGCTGCCTCCTTCAGCAATATCCCTGGCTGCCACCGGACAGCTGGCGGTGCGGCGGCGGCCTGCAGGTCCGGCGGTCCAATTTTTTAAAAAAATCCACGGTGGGCTGTGGCAGGGTGGGTGGGGGGTGTCCCCCCTTCCACCCATGCAGCCTGGGAGGGGGAGGAGGGAGGTTTGGGGAGGTTTTTTTAATTGATTTCAATGGGGACACTTCCCCATTGAAATTAATGAAAAAAAACCGGTACTGGTAAACCAGTTTTACTGATAAAACCGATTTTTTTTAAACCAGTAACCGGTAAAACCGATACCCGTTTTTTTCAGTTTGGTCCCACCCCTAGTGAAATGTTAACAGGTGACTAAGAGAAGGCGGAATTGCTCAACTCCTATTTTGCCTCCGTCTTCTCTCACAAGGGAAACTGTGTCCAATTTGGCAAAAGTAGCATGAATGATGAGGGGAAAGGATTGTAGCTCAGGATAAAAAGATGGTAAGAGAATACCTAGCTACTTTAATCGAGTACAAGTCTCCAGGACTGGATGATTACATCCTAGGGCACTGAAGGAATTTGCTTATGTATTCTCAGAACCTCTATCATCTTTGAGAACTCTTGGTGCCCTCCCCTTTGGTGACCTTGCTGTCAACATGAAGACGGTGGTGATGGTGTTGGCCTACTCCTTGATAAATCCTGTTGTTTCCAGCCACTTCCTCTCTCCTCCCCACTCCCTCTCACTTCTGCTCAGTTTTTGAGGCCCCCTATATTTGCCTCTACTCCCCACTCCACCTCCGTGTAGCTGCCATCTACCACATTCCAAGCCAGCCTTGCTCCTGCCTCAATGATATTAACATCTGACTCACTCCCTTTCTCTCAGACAACATCCTCACCCTTAACCTCAGGGACTTCAAAATCGAAAATCTAATCGCTTCTTTCGATCCCCACCTCTGGACTTGCTCCCCTATCCTTCACAATGGTCACACCCTTGGCCTAATCAAGGGGTTCTGTTCAAAAACGGTTCTGTTTCTGAACTCTTCTTGGATGCCTTCCACCTCTCTGATCATCACTTTGCTTCATGCCAACCTTTCTCCGTGACCTTCAATCTGTCACCCCTCAGGACTTCGTTTCCTCTCTCCCCACCTTCTTTCAACTGTCTCCTCTTCCTTCTGTCTTGACTCAGCTGTGTCCACCTTCAATGCATCCCTTTCCTCTGCTGTTGACTTGCTTTCCCCTCTCTCCCATTGTCTAATACATCCTATCAACCCTCAGCCCTGGCTCATGTCCCTATGTCCCTGTCTCCATGCTGCTGAACATTTATGAAGGAAAACTCACGAACTTGCTGACTACCTCCCCTACAAATTCTAACTCTCCGCCTTCCATACTTTCATTTGGTAAGTAATGTTATTTCTCCACCCTAATTGAGTCTCACACCCCCAATCCCTGATGTCTCTTCTCAACATCTATACCATCCAACTTGACCTCACTATGCACTCTTTACTTCCCTCCATTTCTCCCTCTTCCTCTGCTCCCACTTCTTTATCTTCCTTTATCTTCCTTCTCTCCAGCCTCACTCAATGAAGTACACCATGGCTTCCCCTATCCTTAAAAAATCCTCTATTGATCCCTCTGTCCCCTCCAACTATCACCAATATCCCCTTTGCTTCCAAGCTCCTTGAACAAGCTGCCTACACCTGCTGTCTTGACTTCCTCTCCTCTACTGCCTCCCTTGATACTCTCCAATCTGGTTTCCATCCTCTTCATTCTACTAACTCCATTCTCACCAAAATCACCAGGAATGTCCTCGTAGTCAACTCTAAGGGCCTCTTTTCCCTCTTCCTGCTCAACCTCTCTACTGCTTATAACATTGTGGATCACTTCCTCTTTGACATTTTCATTCTCAGGGTTTCTGGGGCTCAATCCTCAACTGGACCTCTTCCTACCTCTCTAACTGCTCCTTCAAAGTATCTCTTGCTGGCATCTCCTCCACCTCCCTTCTCCTCCTGGTTGGAGTACCCCAGGGTTCTGTCCTGGGTCCCCTTCTTCCTTTAACACCATGTCCCTTGGCAAACACATTGAATCTCATGGCTTCCAGTACTATTTATTTGCTATGATACCCACTGCTATCTTTTCATCTTCTTCCATCCAGTCTAATATCTATCTTTCTCTCTCTGACATCTCCACCTGAATGTCTCACCAACAATTCAAGCTTAACATGTCCAAGACTAAACTTCTGTCTTCTCTCATAAATCGTCCTCTCTCTCTTCACTATCTCCTCTCCATTGAAGGTGTCACCATCTAGACTATTCCCAGGCTCATTCCTTTCCTGTTATTAGGGTGTGTTACTTCTCCCTTCATAACTTTGTTAGAATTCAGCCCTTCCTTACTGCTCCAGCGACTAAGACTCTAGTCTTCTCTTACCTTGACTACTGCAACCTCCTTCTTACAGGTCTTTCCTGCTCTCGCCTTGACCCTCTTACCTCTTTTCAGCACTCCGCTACCAAGATCATCCACCTTGTCTGCCGCTTTGATCATGTTCAACCCTTCCTCTCCTCTCTCCACTGACACCCTCTAACCTTTTCTATATGCCTTGTCTTCCCTTTCAAGACTTTTCATGGCCTTGCTCCTCTGTATCTTCCCACCCTCATTTACCACTATGTTTCCACCTGGGAACATTGCTCTTCCTCTGCCACCACCCTCACCTGCCCCAAAGTCTTTCAGTCCCTAAACGGTCTTTGCCTATTCTCCATGCTGCCCTCAATGCTTGGAGCTCCCTTCCTGCCTACCTTCAAATCTCTCCCTAAAACCATCAGGCCTTCCCCAACTCCTCACCCCCATAGATTATTCATTTTGGCTTCTCCTTATGCTGTCTCACCCTTCAGGGTCCCCCTCCTCCCTTGGAGCTAAGCAAAGTATGTGCATCTGCAACTTCTCAGCTTCATAAATGTATCCCCATCCTGCCCTATGTGTCCCACCTCTTGTCTCCCCTCCCCTCTTCCATTCTAGATTGTAATCCCTTTGGAACAGCAACCTGTCTCTATAATCATGATTGTTTGGCACCAGTTACATTGTGGGCGCTATATAAATAATTAATAACAATAATTCTCCCTCCTCCTGAAGCTGCCATTATAAGACTTCTTATGTTTCTTTAGATACTATGGATGTCTTTAGACATAATGTCAATGGGTGTCTGAATGTATGTTTTGACCTTGATATGAACACTGGTTTGGTCCTGTATTCACCATGTGATGCTGCTTAGGCACATAGCCCATCTTGGGGCAAATCAGTGTTTTGCTCCCCACCCAATCTCAGCACACAAGCATTGCTACCTTGTTCCCCATGTTGTACCTGCTAACATGCCACGCAATATCACTAGACACAACATTGGCCACATATTCAGCCAAAACACACAAATTGTCCTTGTGATGCAGTGGTGTTCACATTGCGTGTTCAACGGGTGACCAAATTGTGTTGGGATTGTTATGGTGCTTACGCACAACAGCCAAACATATGCTTAGGATTTTGACACCCAATCTTTGTTATGTCTAAAGATGCCCTATGGCTGTAATGCTCAAGCCATTTAGTTAATGGTACTAGTCTAAAGCTATCTTAGTATCATTGCCTGTATGTCCTGTTTCTTTGAGGGTGTTTTTTTTCTACCAATACATCACTTTCCCATTTGCCCCCACCCCCAATGATTAGACTGTTTCTTAGGATCAGAGTTGGAAGGTATCTTAGGGGTCAATCTTGTCCAACCCCTGCTTGGATACAGGATGACTGCAGTTGCAACATTCCTTACAGATGGCTGTCCAGCCTCTTTTTGAAAACCTCCAGTAACTGAGAGTCTATGGGTAAAAACAGACATGTGGGTGGCACAGCAGGTCTTGAACCTGGCCCGGGGTGAGAAACAGCAGTGGCCACTCTCCGAGCAGACGGGTGGCACTAAACAAATGTGCCTGCTGCTGGGAGAGCCGTCTCACCTCCTGCACAACCCAGATTTCAGAGGAGGTGGGGGGACAACACAGCAGATGTGTGGGTAGCTGGCCCAGCCCCTGCTCTACTCCTAGAATCCTGCTCCCCACCACGACGGGCAGCCATGTCAACCAGCCATGGTGCCTGGCTATGGTGGCCCCACCCTGCAGCAGCGATGACAGGGCTGAACAGACGTGTTGGCATCATGTGGCCCATGTTGGCATGTATGGGTGGCCCTTGGTCTGAAATGGGTCCCTAGTTCATGCCCAGGACTCATTCCAGACCAGCCGCCTACCTGTTCCTGGGCAGACCTGGGCCAACATCTGGCAGCAGGGTTCAAGTGTGGCAAGTCCCGGGCCACATCAGGCAAAAGCTGGCCTGTGTAGCAACTGTTTTCACCCTATGGGTGTTTTTAGACAAGCGCCACCCCACCCGTTACCCACCCATCATGCATGTTGCAGGGCTGCATAGGGCGCCAATTCAGCCTGCAACCTGCATGATGGGTGGGCAATGGATGGGGAGGTTGCTTGTCTAAAAACACCCGATGACCTTCTGAGGTAACTTGTTCTATTGCCACAAAGCTCTTACTGTTAAGAAGTTTTAAACTGAAATCTACCTCCTTGTAATTTAAGCCCATTATTTCTAGTCCCGCTTTCTGTAACTATGAAGAACACCCTTGTCTTCTTTGTGGCAACCCTTTAGATATTTGAAGACTATCATGTCTACCCTTAATCTTTACTTCAATAGACTAAACATACCCACTTCCTTCAACCTTTCCACATAAGACTTTATTATCTTGTTGCCCTCCTCTCTACCCACTCCAATTTGTCTATTTCCTTCTTAAAACGAGGCACCCCAAACTGGACACACTACTCTAGGTGAGGTCTGACCAGTACTTAATGGAATGGAATTATTGCTTCAGCTGACTTGAAAGCAATGCTTCTGTTAATGCAGTCTAAAATTGCATTAGTCTTTTTTGCAGTCACATCACATTGCTGACTCATGTTCAATTTGTGATCAGCCACAATCCCTAGCTCTTTCACATGTGCTGCTGCAAGCCAAGTGCTCCCCAATCTTATACTTATGCATTTGTTTTTTCTTCCTTAAATGCAGATCTTTAACATTAGAAGAACACCCATTCTTCTTCTGTATATATTGGTATACTGCAAAGCTTTAAGTTCATGGAACTATGCTGATCTATACCTCCAGAAGATCTGGGCCTTTGTGTACAGCCATGTCTCATGTACAGTACAATTTCCCCTCCACTCTGAATGAAAGGGGGGTTGGTTTTAGTAAAATGTATATTTCCATGTGGATATATCTGCACACAATTGTAAATATGA
The DNA here is from genome assembly GCA_003113815.1 of Sphenodon punctatus. Taxonomy (NCBI): domain Eukaryota; kingdom Metazoa; phylum Chordata; class Lepidosauria; order Sphenodontia; family Sphenodontidae; genus Sphenodon; species Sphenodon punctatus. Next base: position 399,549 of record QEPC01015544.1, read on the forward strand.
GCAATCACTTTTTTGTTCACATAATTCTTGCATCACCTTGCAACACACAAGTGCCACAATTGCTCATACAGAGGAGATTATACATGAAACAGTTACAGTAGCTACTGTATGTGAAAACTAGGGACAAAGCTAAGACAGACTTAAGGGTGGGAATCTTAAAATACCTATGTGACTCAGACGCACAATTCTTACTGGGAATTTCAGGGGGACCTGCAAACCTAAATTTTAGAGGTGGGACCCCGGGCCCATTACCGGCTACCGGATTTACCGGTTACCGGTTCTCTGAAAACCGGATTCCCGGATTAAATCCGGTATACCGGTACCGGATTTATTTCATTGATTTCAATGGGGCGCTGTGTCCCCATTGAAATCAATGAAATAAATTAATTCCCTCCCCCTCCC
>QEPC01015544.1:401825-421463 GCA_003113815.1 Sphenodon punctatus
GGGGGGGGGGTGAGTTTTAATCCCCCACTTATATATTTATTTATGCACACTGCCCTGTTTTATTGATGTATTTTATATTGTATTTTATATGTTTTAAATTATTTTTATTGTTGTAAACCGCCCCGAGCTGCTTTGCAGGATGGGGCGGTATAAAAATCTATAAAATAAATAAAAAATAAATAAATAAATTTAGACACCCTTCAAGCAGAAGGTGCTACAGTATGGAATAACTCAATATAAGTAACAAAGACATCTTAGTATGAAGTTATTAAGTGACTTAATTAGACATCTATACAGTTTACACACATCAGACTTAACATAACAGAAAATAAATGGACGTGCATCCGCACAGCCCCACCCCTGTAGTGCACGGAGTGGCCTTCCCCCCCTTGGCTGATGGGTGACCATGACAGTCGCCATGGCGCCTGGCCCCTGGTACCACTACAGAGAGTGGGGGTAAAACAGAAGGTAAAATGTCCGATGTGAAAGCACGCTTTAGTCCGGATCTAGTGGCTGGATGTGGGGTGGGATAGCCCAGGCTGTGACTTAGGGAAATCCCCAAGTCACAGCCCAGGCTAGCCCCCACCATGGTCAGGAGCCAGACCATGCCAACATCTGGCAGCTGCCTTTCAATGTGATGGAAGCACCTGGTCTAACCCACGCTTAAGCGGGTTAAATCGTGTCACTATTATATTTGAAAACACCCACAGTGAACACAGGTCCTTGGTTATAAGAAGGAGAAACTACACATGTGCGTTAAAATAAAGATTATTCTTATCCTTACTACAGAACATGACTGCATACGTGTTTATGCATACATACACTTTTATATTCAGTCCTTATTTCTTTTGCCTTCCTTCAAGGGATAATTTGCCAAATTGTTCTCTCTCTTTCACCATCTTACCCTCCTGATCTGTATTCCTGAAAGGCTACCTGCCCTTCAAAAATCCAAAAGGCTTTACTTCTCAACTGTATACGAGATTACCTGTCAACACCTCTCCTTTGCTTCCCCACAGGTGACGTTCCAAAAAGCCTCATGGATGTAGCGTCGTGTTTCTCATCAGCACAGCATATGGCCACAGGTGATACTTCATCGTTTCTTGCTGTGGAACTTTCATATTCTGTTCTATAATTTCATTTCACCTATCTCCAATACTCATAATTCACTAGTTCTCAAATTGTATGAGGCACCACAGAGTCCACACTGAAAGCAAGTTTCACCTAAACTGTCTGAGGAAGCTGAGTTTATAAATTGTATTTCCTGTTGTAACATGGTGGACTGAGGAAGATGATAGTGGAAATATTGCACTACAAAGTCGACTGTTTTTGAAAGAGCATCCAACTAGACGACTTACAATGTTGGTTTCTGGCTTTGCTTCTCCTATGGGACAGTATTTTTTTTGCTTTTGTTCTATCCTGTCCAAAGAGTTGATTCTTGTCACTAGAATGAACAAACACAAATGTTCTTAAAAACTATATTAAGCCAAACAAAGCTAACAACAACATAATTAATTAAAATAATGCTCTGTATTTCTGTATTACCTCCCATTCTAACATTTCAAAAGTACTAATCAATTGTTCCATTACCACTGCTGGTATGTAAGAAAGGAATTATTATTTCCATTTTACAGATTGTCTTAAGAGACTTGTCAAGGGCACAGTCTGTAGCAAAACAAGGAATGGAGTCCCAAACCTATGTGTTCCACTCCTGTGCCTTTAAACACAGGACCATCTTTGCATCAGGTAATCTTGTATTCCTTAGTCTTCTAGCTACAGGAAACACAGACAAACATCATAGTGTGTCTTCAATATGTTTCTTGTGTAATACGTGTATCAGTTATATAGATTAGTTAGCTACAGCAGTGAAAACGGCAAGCAGTTGAAAAGACAGAATATCACAAAAAGGATACATGAATATTCCATTTAAACTTATATAACGTCATAGAATGTGGGTAGCAAAGCACCTCCACATTCCCTTGAAAGTGCAGGTTTCTGTCCTGCAGAAAGGGCACACCTAATTTTAAACTGATTTGTGTCTTTACTTCTCAATATAGTATGTCTGCCACTGTAGATAAATTTGAAAGAAAATTAGTTTATCACTTAATTTGCAAGTGCACCAGTCAAATATGAATGCAGAGTGTTGCTTCTCACATCTTTCTGTTGCAATCACAATTATTTGCTAAGTGTTTCCACACATTATCCACTCCTTAGCTACACATATGGAATCCTGTAGTTGGAGTTTAAACATGTGCACATATTCATGGGTCTGCTGGTTACTCCTGGGGCCACAGTCAGTCAAACCCTTCCAGTGCTGATGGTACCTCAGCTGGAGATGTTACTAGTAGACTGGGGACAGCTCTGATTCAGTGTGGGTTGGGCTCCTTGCTTCCTACCTGACAGCTGACCAAGAAAGGTCAGGGAAGCCCATCTCCATGGGATTCTCCATCTCCCATTGATCTGTTGTCATGGGGAAGCAGGGAATCCAGTCTACAGGGCTTAAAGGATCAGTGAAACTGACCAGAGGAAGTGGGAGCCTGGTTAACTTCACCAAGGGCTCAGTCACACATAGTGTTGGTTGCCTGTCAGGATAGATGTGTGTTGGTGGCACCACACTTTTTTTTTCCTGTGGAATTAGATTTGTTAGATCTCAGAATTTTGTCTTTGTCAAATTAGGTTGTGAGGGCAATTTCAGGCTGCTTCTGTGCATAGAAGGAACAAAGGAATTAAGTGGATGGTGCCATGTGTGATAATACCCTCAAATCCATAGATCTTTCCTCTTCGTGGTAAACTGTCAAGTCATGATACCAGTTTATTTTGGATAATGTGTAGAGGAATCTCAGGATAAGCTGAATCTAACTGATTGTAGTGTTGCAGATTCCTATTGGACTAATCAGCCAAAAGTTTTAATGTTTCCCTACAAGTAAATAAGAATTGAAATATCTTTTAAAACAGACTATGAGGAAGTAGGCTAGTTCAATGAAGAAAACAAATTCCTCGGGACTATACTTTTTAAATGATGAGAGATTTAAAAGTAACGGAGATGAACAAAATTATCTTCATATTAGCTGATTTAACACTTCCCCATGTTCTTCAATACATGTTTTTCCCATTAAATCTGTGTTTGGAATTGTAATTTATCTTTAAGTAGTGCTCAGAGATAACATTAAAGTCTTAGTCTAACAAATGAGATTTCCTCTTATTGTGAAGAAGAAAACACTCCCTCTTAGTCACAGCTAGTGGAATTGGGGGGGTGGGAGGGGAAACAGTTGCAGGATTGTTTCTGCATTGTGGGTGTGACCGCCAAATTGGACTGTATTCACAATCATCAAGTATTTAAAACCTGTTCACTTCTTAAATCTTTTTGCCTTTTTTGCTTGCAGTATTGTTAATAAAGAAAGAGGAAAATGTAGAGGCTAAGGAGTATGCTAAGATGTATTATTGGGTTAAAAGCAATAAACTTGTCAAAGGTAAAATGTAAATGCTGTTTTGGCTTTTCATTTCAAGAACTTGGGAACTGTGTGCTCCTTTTGCTTTAATGGGAATTGATTTAAAGCTTTAAAAACTTAGCAAACTGTTTGCACAGTACCATTGTGATAAATATTTCAATTTATAAAACTGCACATGAAAAAAACAAACTGTACTTAGATACTATGCTGACCTCTTAATATTCACACAGTCATATACATGGAAGTACTGCAGTTTGTTCCTGTTACAACCCCAGGTCTAAATTTTCAAGAATGTATGTTTTGAATGAAATGAATAAAATGGTTTTACTATCGGGACTGGAAAAAATATAAATAATTCACTAGCCAGAATAAAAGTTTACTTGCCTGGGTAGGATGTTTAAAACCCAGTGCTCTTAAAATCCAGTTTCCAGCTCCAAAAGTATATTCTTTTTCTCAGGCAAGCGAGTGGCTTTCTGCAGCCCTGCTTATTCACAAGGTGCCAAATTCTCCATAAACTTCAGTTGGATGAAACAATTGTAATGTCATTCAGTAGAGAATCCCTGTTAAAGCAAAACCACATCTCTCTCTTTTGCCTAGACTGTAACTGTCTTGCACATACATTGACATTTTCAATAGGGAAAATTTAAGATCATAAATAATAAATATCCCGTCCCTAAATGAACAAAAATGGTTTTGCTCAGTTTAACAGAAAGGTTGATGGGGCCACCTAACTGGCTATGTGGACATGTGCAAATGAATATTCAACATAGGTCTCTAAAAATTTACAAGTTATTTGTGTAACCTGTGTCATCTCTTCTGCCAGTTTCAAAAAGCATGGGACTTACTATAACTCATAGCAGGGACTTCTTTATGTATTTTCCATCCTAGGCCACAGGTGGAGAACCTCCAGAACCTGAACTGTGTGTGAACTGGAGAACACTTCTCCAGGACCACAGGCAGGGAAGGTGGGGATCACCAGGGTGAGGAGGTGAGGTGCACTGGGAAGCTAGGGAGTCAGGGCTTACCTGGGTAGAGTGGTTGGGTCCGCCAGAATAGAGAGGCTGCCCAAGTGTTCAGCAGGTGAGTAGGTCCAGTCCTGCCCTACCTACTTGCAGAGTATTCCTGTAAACCTGCTAGGCCCCACCCCTCAGATTATGGTGCACCCTGCTTCCCACTCAGGCAACTCTGCCTCCAGCTCCCTTGCTTCCTAGTGTGCCCCATCCTTCATTTCCAGCAACCCTAGTCTACCTCCCCTGGTGACTCTAGCATGCCCTGCCCTGATGACCCCAACCTCTCCAACCTGTGGCCCTGGAGTGTCCTGCAGTCTGGAAACAATCCAGAGATTCCTCACCTGTGTTATATGGTAGTGAATTTATGAGGGGCAGCATTTTGCCTCTTACGACATCTGCCCTAGGTAGCTGCCTACTTCTGCCAAGTGGCAGGTCTGGCCCTGGCTCACAGTTAAAAGATTTACACCTTCAGTCTGAATTGTAGAGGTCTGTGATTTAGCCTTGGTGGTCCTAGATTAAATCTTGAGGTGACCCATGTGGTAGCTACAATTTCTAGATAAGCAGCCTTCTGCTATGGCTCTGAGTTCTGCTTCATAGAGCTCAATAGTTAGAGTGATACTAGGGCCGCTTTTAGACGCGGCAAATCTGCACATGATTGGTGAAAAATGTGCGTGTTTTAATGCTCGTTTAAACACCTAAACCATTTTAAATGCGCATTTACCATGATCGTGTAAAAGCCAAAACCGTTTTGAATGTGATTTTTAAATAATGCACATTTTTTAAAACCGGTTTTGAGCCCCTTTGATGATCGTGGGATGACAAAACCGTTTTTAAAAAAATGTGCATTATTTAAAAAACACATTCAAAATGGTTTGGGCTTTTACACGATCATGGTAAATGTGCATTTAAAATGGTTTAGGTGTTTAAATGAGCATTAAAACGCGCGCATTTTCCATCAATCATGTCTCGTCTAAAAGCAGCCTAGGTTTTGAAATAGCAAAGCTACTTCCCAAGATTGTTTCCATTCAGCAGCCATTTTGTGCTGAAAATCCCATCACCAGCCAACTGGAGACACATTGGAGACAAATACATACACAGTTGAGAGCTTACAATCCAGATACTAGTCAAACACCCGGGATGAGGAGAAAGGAAAGGAACCATAACCATTGCTTTTGGGTGGTCCCTCCTATCTCTAGTATTATCCTGACTTGCTACCTCCTGCAGTGCTTCTTTTGGTCTTAGCTGCTGTGACTTCCAACTACTTCTGCCTGCAACACAATACTCCATGCTGATTGTTAGGCATTACGACGTTTCCCAGTCTTTCTGCCTCAGGAAGCAGGAACACCAGCAGCCATAAGAAGTAACTGCGCAGGCTGCAATCCAGAGCTATAGCATGGGGACAGTCAAGAACATAAGAAGTGCCACACTGGGTCAGACCAATGGTCCATTGAGCCCAGCCTCCTGTCTCCGGTACTGGCCAACCCTGGTTGCTTGGGAGAAGTACCCAGCAGGTCACAATGAGGCCATCTATCCTTGTTGTTCACTCCCAGTTCCTGAAACTCAGAGGTTATGTCCCCAAAACCTACTTGGTTCATTGCCATTTCTGGATCTACTCTCCAAGAACTTATCCGATCCTTTTGTAAACTCACCTATATGACTGGCCTTGACCACATCCTCTGGTAACAAATTCCACATGTTAATTGTGCATTGAGTGAAAAAATATGAGGCACGCCACTATTTATTCTCTCCATTGCAAAAACTGACCATTTAGTCCTACCGTTTCTTACCTATCTTTTAACCAGTTATGCAACCATTTTGCCCACAATAGGACACTGCCTCCTATTCCATGACTATTTAGTTTCCTCAAGAGCTTCTTCTGAGGGACCTTATCAAATGCTTTCTGAAAATCCAAATACACTATATATTGACCAGCTCACCCTTAGCCACATGCTTATTTACACCCTTGAAAAATTCTAATAGATCAGTGAGGCATGACTCCCTTTGTTAACTCCATTTTGACTCTTCCCCATTAGGTCGTCTTTATCAGTATGCCCAGTAATTCTGTTCTTAACAACCATTTCCACCAGTTTACCCAGCACTGACACTGGGCTTACTGGTATGTAGTTTCCAGGATCGCCTCTGGAATCCCCTTTAAATATTGGTGTTACATTCGCTACCCTTCACTCATCAGTTAATGTCGCAGATTTTAGTGATAGATTGAAAATTACCAATAGTAGGTCTGTGATTTCATACTTGAAGTCCTTCAGAATTCTGGGGTGAATACTGTCTGGTCTTGGTGATTTGTTACTATTTAGTTTGTCAGTTTGCTCTAGAACCTCTTCCAGAGCCATGTTGATTTGTAACAGTTCTTCCAATTCATCATCTACAAAGAATAGTTCTGGCATGGGTATTTCCCCAACATTGTCTCCATTCCGTTGTTGTTCCCAGATCTCTCGCATGTCTCAGTTAGAATGAACAATGTCCATAAGACCATGGGAGCATTATAATAACATGAGCAAATCAATCCCAGCCCCCAGTGGTTACCACCTGCTACGCTTGGGCAGTCTTGGAATTGGGTTGCCTTATCCAGCATCTAGGCTGGGAGGAAGGACCAATATTTTGAAATTGTAGCCCTGAATCAGCAGTGCTGCCTCAGTCTTGAGCTGGGGAGAAGAAAAGCAGCTCCTGTGGGGGCACCGGGGCAGGGGGGGGCTCCATTTATGCCCATGTTTCCCATCAGCCTCCACTGTGTCATGTCTATCTCCCCCCACTTTTGACTTTAGTAGGGCAGGGAGGACAATGACAGCAGTGGTAGCTTGCAAACAGTTCCTGTGCCTGAACTGAGGGGGCACTGAGAAAATGAGATACCACATCAGCTGGACCAGGGAAAGCAAGAGAGAGGGAGATAAAGGCCGTACTCAATAAACTAGGCTGGGTTGCCAACCTACCCAATACCTCCAGGCCTCTGTATACAGTTCATGGCTCCAACCATCACAAACACCTCTGTGCCTGCACCCTTGCTCCCATCCTTCTGTTTAGCCCAACCTCATTGTTAGGCAATGACCTATCTTTGTTGCTGGGAGAAATGGCAACCATAGAGCCAATGGTATCAAAGCCTCTTCAAGAGAAGCCAACCCTAGCAGAGCCCAGGGAGGCATCTGATCCTTTGGAAAGAAGAGCAAAGCCCAGGGGGCAAATCAAGCAGGAAAAGGGACCTTGGAAATCCCAGTACTAAACCAGACCTTAGAGAGTACAGCGTTGAGCTGTTTTGCAAAACTCACTTCTATTGTTCCATAGTTTCAACCCATTCTATCCAAAAGAGCAGCTGCACCAGCCCAGACATGTCCAAAACAGGGAGCTCAGTAGCAGATGATTTGGCTATCTACAGGCAGGAAGGGAAAGGGGCCTATGTTCACTGTGTTATTCACTTTGCCACCAATGGAGAAAACACAGTAAACATGGGGCCCTGACTATAGATTTATTTTATTTATTCCAGTTTTTACTGCATCCTTCCCAATTAGGCTCAGAGCCGCTTACAAAATATAAAAACATATAAAACAGCTAGAAATTCCCCTAGCACCCCCGCACCAGCCTTTTCCCTAACCCCTCCACCCAACTCTTCCCAAACCGATCCCTGCCTGCAAAATGCCTGGCCAAACAAAAAGTTATTGCATCTCTTCCAGAAGACAAGCAGGCTCAGGCTTAGGTGGATCTTCAAGGAGAGGGAGTTCCATAATAAACCAGCACCTTGAATTGTGTCCTGTGTTGGTATATGCAACATCCATAAGTTAATGCCTCCTGTATTAAGAACAGTAATTGACTATAGAGCCACCAAATGGCGCTGCTAAGTTTATGTGTACATGGAAGGGAGATGGGGTTTTGCAGTTGAATTCCTTTGTGTAACCACTCCTTCTTCCCTTCACTCTACTTCTCTCTCATTGTCTCAGTCTCCATTTTGTCTTCTTACTAGTTAGATGCAACTAAGTAAAGTTCTGTTGTTAAACCTTCAGCTGCATTTGTACTTACTGATTGCAAATCAGTTATTACTCTGCAACACCCTGAAAGCTATTGGCAGCCAGTACAGACTCTGGAGCAATGGTAATGTATGCCTGACAACCCACTCCCAATAGGAGGCAGGCTGCCACATTCTACAGTGTATCAATGGGGCTACTCTAGAGTTCTACACCAACTGCAGCTTCCAAACAGTCAAGGGCAGCCCAACATAGAGTGTTTCAGTAGACTAGCCTTGAGGTTACAAAGACATGGATGACAGTGGCCACCAGAATGATAAAACGGTTGCAGCCTCCTTACCAGATGAATTTGGTGAAAAGCGCTCCTGGCCACCATCGCAACCTGGCAATCCAGGCACAGCAGTGGATCCAAGACCACCACAAGGTTGCAAGCAAGTGAACAAAGGAAGCTGAATCTCATCAATAAAAGGGCCCCTATATCCCTCAGGTCACAAGATCAGTCAACCATCACCACCCCAGTCTTGTCTGGATTCAGCTTCATTCATCTCACCTGCATCCAGTCCCCAATGGCAGCTGGGCACTGGGTAAGTACTGAGACTGCAGGACCTGGGTCAGATGAAAAAGAGAGAGTTGGTTGTCATCCACATACTGATGGCACTTCACTCCAAATCTCCAAACAATCTTGCCCAGGGGCCTAAGATACACATTGAACAGGAGTAGGGACAAGATGGAACCCTGTAGGACTCCAAAAGGGAGTTCCTGGAACAATGAGCCACCACACATCACCACCCTCTGGGTTCTCCCAGCCAGGAATGAGCAGAACCACTCAAGAGCATGGGGTATAGCAAGGCTGTGAAGGGCCTGGGCTCAGGCCATAATTATAGGGGGCCCCTATGGGTGTCTCAGAAGTAAAATAATCAAAAACTAACATGAAATTAACAAAAAAAAACAAAACAGGTACATTAAACTATACACAGCATATACAAATAAAGTCTCTGAAATATGTTTAGGATGTTATGGCACTGAGAAAAACGGATATGTTATTTTAGGTTATACTACACAAACTCATGGCAGAAGAGACCAAAAGTATGCAGTCTATTCCAGACCAAAGAAAAGGCGGTGACTGATAATAACAGTAGCAATGCTTAAAACAACAACAGGGCTGGGAGAGACATAGAAAGAACAAACCTAATGCATATAATGTGAAACAGCAACATTTTTATTATTTGCATTTCAGTGCTCAGTTATTCAGTGCTTGGGGGTAAGAACAAGATCCTGGGTCCAGATCCAGAAACTAGAACGGGGCCAAATAAAAAACTAGTTATGGGTCACATTTGGCCTCCATGCCTTAGGTTCCACCATCCTTATTCTATCCTATTTGGGACATCTGTGCAACCAACGGGGAGTTAATGGGAGGCTAATGGGGAGCAGACCAGTGGCCAAAAATAGTGACAGTGCTTAGGCACAATGCACAGTCGCATAGCAAACGTCTTAAGCACCCATTCCCCATTGCATCTAAAGACACCCATTGTTTACATGGAGGGGGTGTGTGTGACATGAGGATAAAAGAAGGGGGTTATCTCTCCAGACAAGTGGGTAGAGGCTCCCACTCCAGGGAGCATACTCCTGTGTGTATTGGTTCAGAGTTATTTCTCTGCTTACGTCCCACCATGCAGTCCTCTGCCATTCCAGCATACCTCCTCAGGACTTCCCCCTTCCCCTGTGTCTATTTAAGAGCTACATCCCCTGCAATTCAGAACAGAGGCAGAGGGAGGCAGTTACTGTTTCAGATATGCTGATGGGAACAAGTTCTAAATCGGCCTCATATTAGGGGATGGAAACAGCCATTTTTGCAAAATAGGCCCTTTTCATGTGTCTCGGTTTGGGCACCTCAAAACTGAGGTACATCAAATCACTAGTCACTCCTGAGGATTTAGGCTTAGATCTGTTTGAACTCTTGATTAATTTTAAAACCAGGTTTACTTGTATGCTCTGGCTGCCCCAGCAATGCAGGGTTACTTACAGTGATGAGGACAACTTCCCTGGATCCTGGTGACTCTGAGCCTCCACTTGCTGTGGTTCTATCCTCCTTGTGCCTCCTTGCTTCACCAGAGATTCCACTTCCAAGGCCCAGGGAAGCACAGAACAGCTGACTGGTGTGGGGCAGGCAGATGTGTGGGTCATAGGGTTGGCCCACTCCCCCAACCCCACTCCAGGGCTCCATTTTCATGAGGCCCCATAGCCCCCAGACATTGAGCTGACTGCTGAGGGCCCCAAAAAATAACAGGGGGGGGCTGGACTCAATTGCAACCTCTTGTGCCACGGTAGCTATGCCACTGCAATAGCAGTCCTGCGAACCCCTGTCATGCAGCCATGTCAACAACACCCCATGATCAACTGTATCAAAGGCCACCAAAAGATCTAACAAAATCAACACGGTACAATTACCCATGTCAATTTCCAAGCAGAGACTATCAACCAAGTCCACAAGCGCATTCTCAGTGTCATATCCAGGTTTGAATCCTGAGTGACATGGGTTCAGGAATCCAATAGCATCGGGATGCACCTGAAGCTTTGAGGCAACCACCATTCAAGAACCTGCCCTAAAAGATGGTTTTTTGAGCTGGGGTCAGACAACTGTAGTTTTGAGGCTGTCAGGCACCCTTTCCTCCCAAGGGGAGACATTGACAACCTAAGCCAGCAATGGCCCCAGTGTCTCCTGGCTAGCTTTCACCAGCCAGGATGGACATGGTTCTAATTCACAACTGGTTGCCCATACAACTCCAAACACAACCTCTGCATCAGTGGACAAGACTAACTGAAACTGATCCAAGCAAACAGGACAAGATCAAGCCTCCCCAGCCCCCAAATCTGACTCTGTACCCAAACTGGCAGTTCCCAAGTCGCACCAAATATGAGCGACTTTATCTGCAAAGTAGGTGGCAAACTCTTCACAGTGGGCAGCTAATGACCCTAACTCCAGGTGGAGACAGCTAGGATTTAATAAGTTATTGACCACACAGAAGCGCTCCATTGGATGGCACTTTCCAGATGCAGTGGTAGCAGTGAAGAAGACTTTCTTTGCCACTGCCACAGCCATGGCATAGCCCTTCAAAAGCAATCTATGCCATAGTTGCTCAACTTTAGTGTGAGTCAAGCTAGCACCACCTGTGCTCTAACCGCTTCCCCCTCTCACTTTAACCAGCCTCAAGTCCTTTCAGGGAGACCAGCGCTGCTGTAGCAGAAGAAACAGATGCCGTGCCACTGTGTTGATGCACTGGGTCAGCATACCATACCATACCACAGATCAACAAGGCCATCAACAGAAAGGCCATGGAGGTCAGTGGGTGAATTCCCCAGAGTTCTGGAATTCTATTGGATCCACTAGTCTGGGGGTGGACCATCCTAACGGATCCACCACCCTGATAGGGGTAAAAAAGGACAGGGATCTGGGCCCTCAGAAGGTAATGATCAGACCATGACAAACATGGCATAATGACACCCCCCCAATAATCAGAACTCCTGGTTCCAGGCCAGTGGATCCAATGTGTTTCCAGCCCCATGTGTTGGGCCATTTTTGTCTGGGATAGACCCATGCTTATCGTGGCAGTCATGGTATCCTGCTCTATCCCATTCCTCTCAGAATCACCTGTGCCCACACCCTTGGATTCTTTGGTTCTATCATTCCTTTAGTAAAAGATCTTGCATGAAAAATGTTGTGAAAATTATGGTGGGGTTGGTGCACAATGCAGTTGTTTAGTGGCTGGGAGCGGGGGGTCAAGGGCAGGAACGCCCAGCTCTGTCATTCACTGTGGGAGGTTCTAGCACACCACGGTTAGGTTGGGAAGGCATATGGGTTCCTTGACCAAATCTAGGGGAGGTCAGTCTGTGCAGGATGCATGGGGAAGGAGACAAAGCTCAGCTTTTTGGTCAGGCGCAGTTGCTCCATGATGGGGGCGAGGGAGCAACCAGGCAGGTATGGGAGGGAGAGAAGAGTTTGCATAAGTGCACAGTGTGTTCAACGTGCTCAGTGTGCACAGCAAAAAAGGATAAGGAGCGGCCTCCTTTGTAGAGTGGGATACCAGAAGTCTCTGCAACCATTGATGCTCAACTTTTGCAGTCAACAACGGAAAAAACTTGGAGAGGGGGATATGTGGATTTGTTTGCGCTTTTATTTAGCGATCCTATCCCCGATCCAAATGATAAGGAAGAGGTAAAAGATAAGGAGCACTTCAAATGTCCAAAGGCGGACCGCAAATGGACAAAGTGGACAGTCGCTTATTCCATATATATGGGGGTAGTAATGCAAGCGTGCCCTGAGAGAGCAGTTGAGTTAGTTAAATATCAGGAGATTGTGCAAAGGGTTTATGAAACTGGTAAGTAGGGGGCATGGCTGATCTATGATGAAGGTTTTCGGCATAGGGCAGCTATCACTCCAGGCATTAGATGGGACCCGCACGTGAACGATATTTGGTTGGAGTCTGTGAGTGCGGCAACCATTGCAAGTTGTGTCGATAGTGGACATGTTCTCGCAAAAGGGGGTGTTGCACCAGCCTATGACCCTAGCTTTCATGATGCGCAGGGGAGCAGCAGTGCAGGAGGGCTGTGTTGGGAATTTAGCAGATCAGGAACATGCAGCAGATCACCTTGCAGATTTCATCACGTATACGTGCTGTGCGGCTCGCCAAACTGTAATAAACTTAAGGCGTTCAGAAAATGTTGTCAGCAAAAGGGGGGCAAGGGGTATGGGGAGCACAAGGAGATGCTGCTGGAAAGAGCCCTAACTCCAGTTAACCCTGATGTGCTTAAAGAGGCACTCAGAGGTTACCCAGTTAAAGAAGCATTGGAATATGTGCTGTGGGGATTCAGGGAGGGATTTAGGATCCCAGCAGTGGGTTTGATTCCAGTGTTATCAAAAAGAAACTTAAAGTCGGTTGTAGGTATGGAACACGTAGTGAGCGTCAAGCTTGGAAAGGAGCGTGCAGAGGGCAGAATTGTCAGGCCTTTTGATAGCCCACTGTTGCCTGATTTGCATATATCCCCTTAAGGTGTGGTTCCCAAGAAGGCACTTGGGGAATATCGACTGATTCATCATCTCTCCTATCCAAGGGAAGCATCAGTGAATTATGCTTTATACCCCACAAGCTTTGTTCAGTGCAATATGCTTCATTTGATGCAGCAATGGAGATGGTACATGAGCGTGGAGTGGAGTGGGTGCACTCCTCACTAAATGCGATATCAAATCTGCTTTTAGGCTGTTGCCGGTGCATCCTGATGATTTTAAGTTCTTGGGTTTTACATTCGAGGGAAATTTTTATTTTGATAAGGCCATGCTGATGGGGTGTTCCATTTCGTGTGCGGTTTTTGAGAAATTCAGTTCATGGCAAAGTGGTTGGTTAGCCAAGGGTGGCATACCATTGAGCATGAAGAGATCCCATATTTCAGAGAGGAGTTGTTTTGGTCTGATGGGGTTCACTTATTGGATATGGGAATGGACCTTTATTTGAAAGAGTTAACCGGTACCCTGCGCAAGGTTATTCTTGCTTGACGGGTGTTAGTGGGGATTGAACCAGCCATGCAATAGATGGTGGTACATAGTGTCAGGGGTTCAGTTAAGGTTAATTAAAATGGCTTATGATGTTAATCAAATTTAGTATAGTTGATGAGACATCTCCTTATGAGATGGGGAAAAGTTACTCAGACACAAGGGTTGGTAACGGCCAGCGTCAGGGGTTTACCCAGGAATAGGAAATGTCATGAGACTCGATTCGCTCTCAGGCATACCTACGCCTTCTCTAATAAGGTAAGTTTTACATGTCGTCCAATGGGGCTCTTCGGCTCAGGGGTGAATGAGATAGGTAAGGCAATGTTAAATGACTGGTACCTGGGTGATATCTCAAGGAACAATAAATTCAATGGTTAGAATTTAGTGCTGGATCTTCATATAGTTATTGGGAGCTGAACCCCTCCAATGTGTTATTGATTAATGTGAATCTGTAAACAAAGAGTGTGGCCTTTAAATTCCAGAAAAAGCCTCCTTGTCTCATTCCAGATGTGGCAACAAAACATCTCGGGAAATGGTATCAAAAGTATGATAGAAATCTGTGCATTTTTTTTCAAAGTATATATACTATTCAGACCCTTAAAATTGTAAATATAGTCTTATATAGCAGCGTGTAATTCAAAATAAAATTATAAGAGAATACACTGTAGTATATTATTACCCTTATATTTATTTATTTATTTAATTTATTTATTTATTTGAAAAAATCTGAAAGCAGTGTATTGCATTGCAAAAGTAAAGTAGAAATGGTGAAAACAAAATCATTTCTTTTTTTCTCTGCACATATCTATAATCACTAGAGGCAGTGTAGGCCTGCTATATTGGTATTAAATCATAAAACTAAGCCTCACACAGCACTATTCTTGGTCAAAAGGCAAGTAAATCCTGCTTGAAACTATAGCCTTGAAAGCTAAAATGTAGACAGCCATTCAATTCCCCAGGCATGGACTAAGAATATTACAGATTGATTGCATGAGGATGAATGTTGTCATGCTGTGGTTTCCAGGGAACCTTTGCAAACCTTAATAGCTGGACCTGACTCATATTCTTTCTTGGATGTTTTTTCACCCAGAAAGTCAAATCCACAACCTTATGAAGCTTTACAGACAAGATTAATTTCATACATGACCTCAATAGCAGGCGATTATCACTCTCACTTCCCAAGAAGTATGTGGGCCAGAGGTAATACAAATATTATATATCCATATAAAAACATATTCGGCTGTATTCCCGGTCTAATTTCTTTGCTATGACCATAGTCAAAACAAAGAGCATGCAGAGACATGTACCATTTTGTATCAAATAGAAGAGAAAGACCACACCTCACTAAGTAATCGTACTCTAGGAGTTGTCACAGGATTGATGAATAACTAACTCCCAAGTCTCTTCTCCATGGAATTATTGTGTCATATCAATGTGGCATGTAATGTGCTGAAAAAAATGTTAACTATGTACATTTGCTTTGCTTTTTCTGCAGCTTGAATATGCATCCTGAAAGATGTTCTACATGCTAGTGCAAAATCTACCCATTCAGTGTTCAAGCTATGTATCATCTGGAGCTCTGAAAGAAATGTGGGGGCATATCAATTAAAGAGATATATAATGTAACAAGGGGCAAGCAAAGGCAGACTACCCCAGGGAAAAATGTCTTTGGGATAAAATGGTCTTAGGTAATTAGACCATGATTACATCTAAAGAGTTCTATCCCACAAACACATATATATCACAAAGAATGTTTGACTTTCATGCTAATTCAGATGCTTATGCTTAATTCATATGATTATGTCTAATCCTTTGTACTTAATCTGCTATAGGGATGTGCAAACAGACGGATGTTCGGTCTGAAAACTTCGTTTGGGTTTGTGGGTTCGGTCCCATGGATTTCGGACCTCCCCATACGTTCGGAAAGTTCAGCTGCGGCAGAGGCTTGGGGCACTCCAGGGGTGCCTGTGGGGGCATGGCAGGCCATATGAGATACTGCAGCAGCAGCAGCAGAAGCAGCAGCAGAGACCGGGAAGGCTTGGGGCTTGGCACTCCGGGTTGCCCGGGCAGGCAGGTTCGACGCTTGGCCCAGGGGGTACCCATGGGGGCATGGCTGGCCATCTGAAACCCAGCAGCAGCAGCAGATGCCAGGCATTGCAGGCTGCCAGGCATCGGTGGAGCAGTGGCAGAGGCCTGGCCAGGGTTTGGTGGCTGGCACCCCCTACTTGGCCGGGCATTGCAGGCTGGCATTGTACTTGACCGATCTCAAGAAGCTCTACTGCAAATTGGTCAAGCCTTGCCCGGTGGTGAATCTTGTGGACACCCAGCCCCCACCTGCTGGTGCATTCATCCGAGCTATGCTCATCTACAAGAGGGAGGAGCAAATGGCTGATGTGTAGTACCTGCTGCAGCAGCAGACATTGGATTGCCAGGGCACAGTAAGTGCAGCTGGCACCCCTACTTGGCCAGGCATTACAGGCTGGCTGGCATTGGTGGAGCAGCGGCAGAGGCCCAGCCAGGGTTCAGTGGCTGGCACCCCTACTTGGCCGGCTGTTGCAGGCTGGCTGGCATTGGTGGAGAAGCGTCAGAGGCCCAGCCAGAGCTCGGTGGCTGGCATCCCTACTTGCCCAGGCGTTTGAGACTAGCTGGCATCGGTGGAGCATTTGCAGATAGTGAAGTGGAATGACAGCCCCCCCTGCCTGGAACGTAGGCTGGCTGGCATCGGTGGAGCATTGGTAGACAGTGAAATGGATCAACAGCCCTCCCTGCCTGGAACGTAGGCCCCAGAACCCTGATGGTGGGTCCTGGGGCTGGAGTGGCACTGGCTGGCTGTTTCTTGATGCGGTGGAATGACGGCTCCCTGTGAGGGGAATGGCAACCCCAGAACCCTGATGGTGGGTCCTGGGACTAGATTGGCAGTTTCTGTATTATGTGGATGGGCAGCCCTCCCTGCTTGGAACGTAGGCCCCAGAACCCTGATGGTGGGTCCTGGAACTGGAGTGGCAGCTTCTGGATGAAGTGGAACAACAGCCCTCCCTGCCTGGAACGTAGGCTAGCTGGCATCGGTGGAGCATTGGCAGACAGTGAAGTGGAACAACAGCCCTCCCTGCCTGAAACGTAGGTCCCAGAACCCTGATGATGGGTCCTGGGGCTGGAGTGGCTGCTTCTTGATGCTGTGGAATGACAGCTCTCTGTGAGTGGAATGATGGCCCCAGAATCCTGATGGTGGGTCCTGGGACTAGAGTGGAAGCTTCTGGATGACGTGGATGGACATCCCTCCCTGCCTGTAACATAGGCCCCAGAACCCTGATGGTGGGTTCTGGGGCTGGAGTGGCTGTTTCTTCATACGTGTCACAGACGGGGGCACACACACGGACACTGCCTTGGGGGGCTCGGTCAGAGCAGGAAGCTAGTGGTGGTAGGATGCCCGTCAGGATAGTAATTGGGCCTTTACCTCTAATTAAAGAGAACAGGTCCCTATCATCATAGGGCGCCACTGACTGAGGAACCAAGGCTGCCCCTCACGCTCTGTCCCACACTCGCACAGCACTGGAAGGGATAAGTTGTGGGGTCACCGTAGGGGGGTGCGCTAGGGCCCGGGGGTAGGGGTTACACAGGGCACTCACCTCCGACACTGGGGAACCCCAAGGCGGGGAAGGAAGGGGGACACGCACACACTCACCCAACACTCTCTCGCTCATTGTCCACACGTACCAATACTTCAAAAGGGAAGAGCTAAGCCAAGGGATTCACTCGCAC
Organism: Sphenodon punctatus; assembly: GCA_003113815.1. Classification (NCBI taxonomy): domain Eukaryota; kingdom Metazoa; phylum Chordata; class Lepidosauria; order Sphenodontia; family Sphenodontidae; genus Sphenodon; species Sphenodon punctatus. The sequence goes on from QEPC01015544.1 coordinate 419,557, forward strand.
GGGGCTCGCACAGTCGTTCACTCAATTGTTCTCCACACTCCAATTCGCACAGGGCCGGTTTCCACTAATCACCAGCGCTGCTCCTGGGGTGGCGCTGGCTCTTAACCTTGAAGCCCCACCCCCGTACGTGCTCGTAGCCGCTCTGAGCGGCGCCGCAGGGGCGGGGGCTCCCCTACGCTCCTTGTTCCCCCTGGGGGCGTGGCCACATTACGTGCATCTGCCGCCAGAGCTGGTGGTGCCGACGGGGGAATCCCTGTGTTGCCTGTCGCTCCTGGGGGCGTGGCCGCACTCCGAGAGTCTACCGCCGGAGCCAGCGGCCCCCGCGGGGGCAGCTTCAACCCAGGGCGGATCTCTGGTAATTTCCCTGGCTGTTGGGGTTGTTGGGGGCTGGGCCGGGATGTCACTGGGGCGGGGAGTGGCAGGGCTCGCCACAGGGCTCGTCGCCGCCCCCTGACAATACGGTGGAATGATGGCTCCCCTTGACTGTAATGTAGGCCCCAGGACCCTGATGGTGGGTCCTGGGAGAGGAGTGGCAGCTTCTCGGTGATGTGGACTAGAGTGGAAGCTTCTGGATGAAGTGGATGGACAGCCCTCCCTGCCTGGAATGTAGGCCCCAGAACCCTGATGGTGGGTCCTGGGGCTGGAGTGGCTGACTGTTTCTTGATGCCATGGAATGACAACTCCAGAACCCTAATGGTGGGTCCTGGGACATGAGTGGCAGCTTCTCGATGATGTGGATGGACAGCATTCCCTGCCTGTAACATAGGCCCCAGAACTCTGATGGTGGGTCCTGGGGCTGGAGTGGCTGCTTCTTGATACGGTAGGATGACAGCTCCCCGTGAGCAGAATGATGGCCCCAAAATGCTGATGGCGGGTCCTGGGACTAGAGTGGCAACTTCTGGATGACATGGATGGACAGCCCCCCATGCCTGTAACATAGACCCTAGAACCCTGATGATGGGTCCTGGGGTTGGAGTGGCTGGCTGTTTCTTGATGCTGTGAGCAGAATGATGGCCTCAGAACCCTGATGGTGAGTCCTGGGACAGGAGTGTCAGTTTCTGGATGAAGTGGATGGGCAGCCCTCCCTGCCTGGAATGTAGGCCCCAGAACCCTGATGGCGGGACCTGGGGCTGGAGTGGCTGCTTCTTGATGCCGAGTATTAACACCTAAATCTATCTAATCTAATCTAAATAAATGAAACTATGGAGGTAAATGTGTGGAAAGAAATGGGTGAAATAGGAGGAGGATGGCAATGCATTGGGAGGAACACAAACTGCTGGGAGAGAGAGAGTTCTAAAAATGCCTGCTGACTGGATCAGTGACTAGCTTAGAATGAACTGGAAGGGGGGAGGGCAATGACTTTTGTTACATTACTTGCATCAGCGGAGCAGTGGCAGAGGCCTGGCCAGGGTTTGGTGGCTGGTATCCCTACTCGGCCAGACGTTGCAGGCTGCCAGGTATCGGCGGAGCAGCATTAGAGGCTCGGCCAGGACTTGGTGGCTGGCACCCCTACTCAGCCAGGCGTTGCAGGCTTGCATCCTACTTGCCGGATCTGAAAAAACTCTTCTGCCAATTGGTCAAGCCTTGCCCGGTGGTGAATCACATGGCCACCCAGTAGCAGACATTGGATTGCCAGGGCACAGTACCAGTGGCACAGCAGAGGCAACATTGGCAGCAGCAGCAGCAGACATTGGATTGCCTGGGCACAGAACCTGTGGCACATCAGAAGCAGTAAAAGTGGATATTGGATTGTCGGGGCACAGAACCCCTGGCACAGACAGCAGAGGCAGCATTGGCAGAAGCAGCAGAAGACATTGGATTGCCCGGGCACAGAACCCATGGCACAGCAGAGGCAGCAGAAGTAGACATTGGATTGCCCGGGCACAGAACCCATGGCACAGCAGAGG
>QEPC01015544.1:430242-452537 GCA_003113815.1 Sphenodon punctatus
ACCCGGAATTGCCGGGCAATTTACCCATCGGCCTCTCTGGTTATTATGAATAAAGAATGCGGCCAGCTATTTAACCAAGCAATGCCTCTGTGTCTCATTGGGTGTGCCGACAAGTGAACAGTAGTTTATCAGGCAGCAGCCGTTGCCACAGCCAAAACAACAAGGCATACAAAATAAACAGCAACCAAAAACAAGTACAGCAAGAACACATATAAAATGTCAGCAAACAGGAAACACAGAAGCCAAACCACTAAAACAGGCTTGAACATAACAGGGGACAGGGAAGGAGCAGAGGACAAAGGTCCAGGGGGGCCACACCACAAGAGGAACGCAGGGGGCCCCCGCTGCCTCCCGCCTGGTTATAAAGGCTGGTGACAGCTGCACAAACAAGCATCAGCATCCCTATGGGGAGGGGACAGGGGAGGGGCAGGAGGGAAAAGTCCAGGAGGTCACACTACAAGGGGAACACAGGCAGCTCCCACTGCCCCCCACAAACGGAAGGGCACAGGGACAGCAAAACCCATCCCAATGTCCAGGCAAGGACCAAGACAGGTGCCCTGTGAGGGCCAGCCCTAGGGCTGCCCTGTGTTAAGCAGGGTCCATAGGTTCCATGTCCTGGGGGGCCGGGGCCAGAGGGAAGGCAAACCTGGTCACTCCAAAGATGAGGGAAAGGAAGACACTGTCCCTGGCTCCACAGAACCTATGTGGAAAGCAGACAGGCAGCACGGTCCAAAGGGGCCAACCCCACCCAGAGTACAGAGCATGCAAACAGTCCTGGGGTCTGCCACGAAATGCTCCCCCCTCCAGTAAAGGCCTCACAGGGGAATCCACCAGGTGGTTCAATCCAGGTATCCTGTCCTGGCAGGTTCCATGGGACAAGACCCCGTGATCCATTCAGCGTGCTGACCAGGTCCTATAGGTTTCAGGGTTTCACAGCCGGGGCATGAGCAGTGCTCCCCCCTGCATCCCGTGGATCACTGAGAGCTGGAGAGCCATGGCCTGGTGTGCTGTACCTCAAATACACGTGGACATGGTGCAGGCGTGGATGTGGGCAGCTGCAGCAGAGCTGTGCAGGGATTGTCTGCAGGTGGAGCTAACAGTCTTATCGTGATGATTACAGCTTGAGACCTGAGGGAGGTCCAGTTTAAGGAGCATATGAGAGTCCTGGCTGCAGTTGCTGAAGTGTATGACGAAGCACATCAGGCAACCAGCAGGTGCACCAACTCTTGTGGGCCCAAAGCGCACAATGGAGCCAGGGGAGAGGGTACAGTTTGTGCCTGCCCTGACAGACTCACCATATGCAGCATGTTGGCTGCACACCTGTTTGTAGACCATGAAGGACAATGTTTCATTAAAGTATCTTTGAGTATCAAGCAGCATGTCGACGTCCTTGTACAGTTTATGCACTCTGGGTCGGGTGACCACTCAGAGCACTGTGCCCCATCTCCAGCTCCCCTATCTCCTAGGTGCAAAACCAGACCCCTCATTGTTGCTGTAGGGGACCCAATCCTTGCCACAGGGTCTGCCAGTCCACATCCTACTCCCCCATGTCCTTCTGAAGTGGCGGGCAAGGCCGGGGGGGTCCGGTCACAGGTTGTCCTGCCAGCTGGTCACAGGTGTGGATGCGGTGACAACTGCTGGCCCATCTGGCACAGGCATATGGATCTGGTACAAGTGCAGAGAAAGGTGCTGGCACAAGAAATGACACAACAGCATTCCCGGAAGGCAGCACCACACAGTCCTGCACACAGGGGAGGCAGGGGGCATATGGCCAGGGGGCACACCATGGAGAACCTGCTGGGGGTCCCCAACACTCCATGCCCCACAAACAGCGGGGAACAGTCACAAGGGGGCAGGGACACAGCACTCACAGAAATCCATGGGTCCAGGGTCAGAGGTAGTGCACCATTATGGGCCCCAGGCAGGGTCCACAGTGTTCAGGTCCAAGGGGTCCATGTCAGGTTCTCCGGAGAGTGGCAGACCCACATGCTCCATGTAAGAGGGCCACTGGAACATGCTCCTTTGGTACCCCAACTCCCCCATATAGTATGCGGCTAGGTAATATGGTTAGAAAGGGTCTCCAATGGCCAAGCCCACCTGCACATCCAGCTGAGTCCACACATCATACACCACCCTGAGTTCGGCTGCTGAAGACTCCTCACGAAGGTACAGACTGTTTGGGGGATCTTCAGGTGATTCATCTCCAGCAGGCAGTGCAGGCAGGTGCTGCAGGACCGGCCATGACCACAGGCCCCCAGGAGGGCGCAGACAAATGCAGCCCCAAAGATGGCCCAATAGTAGCAAGGCACAAGTGAAAGTCCGGCAGTCCACAGATCTCTCTCAGAGCGAAGGTCTCCACAGGTCCCCACAGAGTCCCGGCACCATGGGTGAGGGGAGGAGCAGCATTGGCAAACAACTGGAGGCTGAGCTTGCAGTAAAGGGTCCAGTACTTGGGTCTGCTAGCGGGATGACCCAGCCGCTGTAGCAGATCGCTCAAGAGCTCGAAGCCAGCAGGAGCAATAATGGGAGTCCCCAAAAGCTCCTGAATGTCCTGCGTGTGCCACAGATCCGATAGAGTCATGGTCGCCCACACACTCCAACCCCGGGGGGAAGCTATTCCCTGGCCAGGGGGCATGGAAGGAGCAGAAGCCCTGGACACAGACCCAGCCCACAGTGAAAGGAGCCTTACAGACAGCTGTGTGAAACAAAACCAGTCCGTGGCTCCTCTCTCAGTTCCAAGGTCAGCAGATAACAGGGGTATGCAGACACCAAAGGCAGTGCCAAGGAGGAAGATGGGAAAACTACAGCGGGGGAAGGGGTGCCCAAGGAGGAGGCAACAGTGACCCAGGTGTGCAATATCAATGGAGGGAGGGCGGTTACGTGAACCCTATGCATGGAGGGCACACGGACGAGGAGAGGGAATGACATCTGCCTCAGGCAAGGCCTCACACCCTGCCACTTGCATACACAAGTTTGGATGAACACAGATTCAGTGCTAAGGGAGAATAGAAGATTGTAAATTCAATTCCCCATGGGAGCTCTTGACACGAAACCCCAACCCTGACCCGGATTGGTGAACGCATCCCACCCACTGAAAGTGCCACCACCTCTTCCAAATAAACAGGCCCTGAATGGGAGTGTGTTCACTATTAGCAACAAAGTTGTGCACAGGACCCTGAGCCTATAGGATCTGACACAGAGCGCTAGCAATCTGGCCCTGGTTTGTGTTAGTCTGTCTGTCCCTTGCTGACAAGCACACCATGGATCCCATCCAGGTCGCTGCCCGTCACCTCCTCCTGAACTGCATAGCGGAGTGGTACTGACAGCACCAGGTGCTCATGGAAACAGATGTGGACCCACATTAGCTGTACTGCAGGCTGCTTGCATACCTGTGCGCGCAGCAGGCCTTCTGCTTCAGGGGTGCCTGAATTCACCACCACTGGAGGGCCAGTGATCGAGCCTATGGGCAGCTGCAGATCCTGTGGGGGACCATCTTCACTAGGTGCTGGAACAATGGACAGCTGAGGCTGATTGCCTGGAGTTTGCAATGGTGCATCACTGCTGCTGCCAATGGCATCTAACTGGTCACATGCCCATCCAACGGTACCTGTGGATCGTGCCCAGGGCAACTCAGTGCTGGACAAGGGTGATCAACACCTGGGACGATGGTACATGGCAGGCCAACTGCAGAATGGGGAGGGGGCTTGTCTTGAGGATATTGGACTGCCTCTGGCCGTGGCTTGAGAGACAAGTCACAACAATGTGATCACCCATCCCCATGGTGCAGCAAGTGACCACAACGGTTTGGGCCCTTGCAACCCCCGACTCCAGTTGGTCTGTTGCCCAACATTTTGGTGTTGGCATCAGAACAGTGTCCACCATCATCCTGGACTTCTGCGAGGCAGTAGAGGCTGTTCTCCTTGATCGCATGGTCCAGCTCATGGATCAGGACCAGGTGATGGCTGGATTCTAGAAAGATGGCTTCCCAAACCATATCAGGGTAATCGATAGTATGCACATAGCCATCCTGTGGCCCCCATATGATGACGCAGCAGAGTACAACTGCCATGGCTACCATTCCATCCAACTCCAGGCATTGGTGGATGACAGGGCATGCTTCACTGATATGTCTACCAGCCACTTTGACCGCAGCCATGATGCTCAGATACTCTTCATATCCTCCCTGTTTGCACGAATGTAGAGGGATGTCAGCAGTGCACGGGGTGACCGAGGACGGGGGCCCCTGAAACAAACCCCGCAGGCCCCGGCCTCACCTTGTAACCCGCAGGGGCGAAGAACTCTTTTGGGCTCCCCTCCGGCCGCTCCGGAGGGAACCCAGCCATTAGGAGATTCCCCGGCGCCGCCAGAGGCTGCCTCACGCCCCCCGCACGTAGTGACGGTGGGGCTGGGAGCTGGAGCCACGCCCCCAAGGACAGAGAACCAGGAGGGGCGGGTCCCGGAGCTGCAGGGAATGCCCCTAAAACCGCCCCTAGCAACAGTAAGGGAACGCCGGGCGGAGGCCCCGCCCCCACTAGGAACGCAACATGTAGCAGTTCCCCCGCCCCCGCAGCGCCGCTCAGAGCGGCTGCGGGCGCGTACAAGGGTGGGGCTTGGGCCATAAGAACCAGCGCCACCTGGGGAACGGCGCTGGTGATTAATTGAAACTGGCCCCTCTGTGTGGAATACGAACGGAAATTGACTGTGTGCCTGAGCATTGCCCGTGTGTGTGAACCCTCGTTGAGAACCTGCAATCCTTTGAACGTGTGACGGTGAAAGTAGATTTACGTGAGAGAGTGAGTGCCCTGCCTTTCCCTGTATTGGTGTCCTGAGCTTCGGAGGTGAGTGCCCCGCTCCCCTTTCCCTTTTCCCCCCTTCCTGGGGCCCTGCACCCCAAGGGTGAATTCCCCACGCTCCCAGCCCCGTGGGTGTGCTGAGTGTGCGAGCGCGTGTGGGGCAGCCGTGGGTCTGTGGTCAGCAGCGCCCTATGATGATAGGGGCTCGTTCTCTTTAATTAGAGGTGAGAGCCCAAACACTATCCTGACGGGCATTCATCTCCGGTCGTTCCTTGCTCTGACCTCGCTCCCTAGTGGCAGGGTGAACGTGTGTGCATCTGATTCCCCTACCCCGGTAACAAGGGAGGACATAGGTGATCCCACCCTCCACCGCATCAAAGGGGTTGCTATGCCACCTGTGATCACTGGGGACCCTGCTTATCCCCTTCTCTGTTGACTCATGAAGGTCTATCCTGTTCCCCACACACCAACTGTGGTTAACTACAACACCTGCCTCAGCGTCATCCACAAAGTGGTTGAACACACCTTTGGGGGTCTGAAGCAGCACTGCACTGGAGGTCTTTCACTGGTCGGATAGACTTCAAGGTGGAGACAGCAGCCCTGATGATCAGAGAAGCTTACGTGCTCCACAATGTATGTGAGATAGGCGGGGCCACCTTGGATTACCCCATACCAGTTTGCTCGCCTGGGTCCATGTCCCTGTATTGTCAGGACGACAATGTCTGGGAGTACCGGTATGCAAAGAGGATCAGGGTTGTGCTGTGCAGGTATGCTGCATGTAGCACAATGTGCAGGTGTATCTGCCGGACCTTCCCTTGGCCTCATCCCAAGCACTGTGGCTGCCGCTGGGCCAATCATGCTAGCATAGGGGACAGGTGTTCCCCAGGGTGCATGGTTGTACCCTACCTGTATGCTTTGTTGCTGCAATCATTAAAAGGATCTCTAGCCAAACAGTGTGTCTGCCTCCATCCCTGCTGATCACAGAGCCACTCTGGGAACCTTGCATGCCCTATTAAGGCTAACACAGCCCTGCATGTGGGCAGTTGGGACTGTTACATGTGCAACAGCACTGCTGGTCCCGCCCTGTTTGGGCTCAGTATCAGGGAATGACAGAAAGCACATGGAACACAACTGTACAATCTGGTTTATTGTTTTGCTTTACCATTCGCCCCCCCCCCCGGTTTCTGCCCCTGCCCCAGCTCCCCTCTGCCTTCTTGCGCAGGTCCCTCTTTGGTGGTGGTGGCAATGGTGAGGAGTCCTGTGCCTCAGGCCCCTGTTCTTGGGATCCTCCCTCCTGATGGCTCCCAGATGAGGCAGGTGGCGGTGGCGGGGCCGGACCTTGAGTTCCTAGTTGGTTGGTGGATGATGCAGCTGGAGGGAGATCCTGCACTGTGGCTGGTGCAGGGAGGTGTATCTGAAGTCTCTGGGCCTGCTGCAGTGGCACCAGGGGGATGGGAATCAGGTGGGGCAACTGGGAGTGGCACATGGAGAGGTACGAGACCAGAACCTGATGGCCCTGCTGTGTTGATGGAGGAGCTCGCAGTGCCAGTGTGGGTCAGGAGGGCCCATCCGATGTTTATGGACTCTTGCATCTTTTCTCGATTCAGCTGGCCCTCCTGCTCCATGGTGTGCTGGAACCCCTCAATTTGCTTCAGGTGCTGGGTCCAGTCTTGCCTCTCCATGACCTGATCTGATCTGATTTCAGCTAGCAGGTTGTGCCGGTGGGCTGCAACCTGCTGCATGGGCTGGGTCCATGCCACCTCCATTCACCCGATGGCCTCCCTGATCTTGTCCCACTGGCGTATCCCCATCCGTGCTGCTAGCCCCTTGTGTGGTGCTCCAGCATATGCTGGGCACCCAGGACCGACCCTGATCTGGCTTCTGCCTCTTGGGGCCACTGACCTATGGGGTGAGAGACAAGAACTCCTGTCAGTCTGGGCTTCCTTGCAGTATGTTGTGCTTCCTGGGCTCCGTATGGGTGGGGGGAAGCTTACATTGTCGAATCTGTACTGGGGCGCTTGTCTTTTGGACATTGCTGCTGTTGCTTTGCTCTTCTCCCCCTCCCTGATCATTTGACTGGCCATGGGACTTGTGCCCTTGCACCTCCCTTGACCTGTGTGTGGGGCATGCTACTCCAGCCATATGGAGTACTGTGATGGGTGCTGGGGGTGTTTGCGCTCCGTGTTCCCCTCTCAGGTGGCCCCGTGTCCTCCCCCCCCATCTCCATTCCACTGCATTCCCCTTGTCTACCTGCTTGGTTGGGGGGGGGGGCGGTCTGGCCTGTGGGATATCTCCCTGGGACTGTTGGTCTCCTGGGGGGGTGCAGGCATTAAGGTAGTGGAGCTCCAAGTGCTGGTCCCCCATCCCCAGCCTAGTCCGCTCCCAACCTCCGTGTCCCATGACCCATTGCTCTGCCCCTGCTTACATTTTGGTGCCTCTGGAGTCAAATCCCTGGCCTCCCAGGTGCTTCCGTCATCCTCCTCCCAGACACCTGTTGATGTGGGACATTGCAGGGCTGTGTTAGCTTTCTCACAGTGTTCTCCATCAGGGACCCCTTGCTCGCCCTGTGGCCATGCTCCCCCCTCCCTCTCCCTTGGTGTCGCTTACCATTTAGTCAGACCCCGCATCTACTGGCCCCTGTGGTTCCATGGTGACTTGGCGTGGCTCATCAGGGGCACAGGTGGTCACAGTCCCAACTGTTTTGGTGCCCAACCCCCTCCTCCCAAGTCTGAGGCTGACGAGCTCCCAGTTGCCTGTTGCCCCTGGGAGCTGGTGGTGCCTGATGGGCCAGCCTCTTCCTTGGATGGTGGGTGCCAGAACAAGCAGGTGTGGGCTCCGGCAGCATTGCTAGTGGATGTTCCACCTGGCTGTGGCCCTCCCTGGTAGCAGTGCCGACTATGCTCAGGGACACTATCAATCTCTGCATACATAGGAAGCTATTGAGAAGCTCATAAAAGGGAGTGGTTCGGGTCACGCGTCTGGACATGTTATTGTCCTTGATGGCCTTTTACCCCCTTCTGAGCTCCTTTTCCTTCATTCAGCACTGCTTGAAGGTCTGCGGGAAGCCAGCCACAGCTATCTGCCAGAAGATGTTCTCGAACACCTGCTCGTTCTGGTAGGAGACAATGAGCTCACTCTGCATCCCCACAGAGATGGATGAAGGCCTTGGTATCCTGGTGTCCCAGGCGTTTCCTCACCTGTGGGAGCATCTGGCAGCTTCCTTGGCAGAGGCCTGTGGTGCATCCAGGGCTGCTGAGTCTGTTTTCCTGTGGGAACACGGGGCGGGTATGAGCCTCAGCTGACCTGTCCGCTTCCCCGTCTCTCTGTATGGTGGCGGTGGCAGCTGCTGCTGCTGCTGCCTTACCCTAGCAGGTGGTGGTGCCTGCTGTGGGGCTGGAGGCGGTGGCTGCTGCTCCATCTCTGTCAGGCGCTCTCCAGCTCTCACCTGCTTTGGCCACAGCACCGTTACATTGTGAGCTGATCCCTTTAAATCTCCTGCCATGGTTGGGTTGTTGGGTTTTTGCTCAGCAACCACAATTTACACGCTCCTCCTTCTTCCAGATGGGGCCATGTGGCCACAAGTGGGATCTGACTGAACTGACATGACGGCATGCCTTACCACGTTTGGCCCCGAATGTGGCGGTGCTTATCCCCCAACTGTTCCTCCACAATTTTCCGAACTCACAGTCGGTGGTAACCACTGCCATGGACCGGGGTGAAGTGTGGCAAACATCTGGCTGCCAGTGAACAAATGTAATGATGAGTCTGGCCCCATGGGGGGGGTGGGGGCGTTAAGTGTGGCTAAGCGTGGCATCGTCATGTTTGGAAATACTCATTATCTAGACTGACTGGATGATTTTGCTTATTTGTAACTGGAGAAGCAAAATCATTATGCTGTTGATTTTCTGAGTGTACAAATACTTTCCATTATAAACAACAAGAACAAAAGCCCTTTTTAAAAAAAAACACAACGCCTTGAGCTTTCTCTTTGAAAATTTAATTGTGTGTTGCATTTGGTGGGAGACTCATATATGCTACGTCTGAAGAGGACCCATAATGTAGATCAAAAGTGATAATGTTTTAAAAGTTAATTGTTACCAGTCAATTTTTCAGCATTCAAGTTGATATCTTTCATGCCGTTGTGTGTTCAGCCCCCAAAATTCAGTCACGTAGCCTTAAATATTTTTTACAGCTGAAATTTTCTGCAAAATCACAGACATTTATTGCAGAGGACTTAAGCAGTTTGTGCATTTGAATCTCCTTCTCTTGTTAGGAGAATAATTTGTACATATTTAAAATACCTTTTAAATGTGTCAGGTTATCAACTCAGATGATTTATTTGACTCAGACCATTTTATTTCAGTTTTTGCTGAAAGTATTCTGTAATCTTTTTATACTTTCTGGATATTTTAAAAAAAAATTAAAAATCATTTCCTTTGCTTATTGTCACATTGGTTTGTACCTCTACTTTGTTTTGTTATTTTTAATTTTAGTATTTCAGGTCCTGGATGTATGGAAATCAGGGGTAATACAGGTAGAGAGTGCTGTGTTAAGTGCTGAGAGTGTAATGATAACAAATAGGAGTACTTTGGCCACATTCTGTACATACATCCTACACCAGGTAAAAATCCAGCAATTAATTCAATTTACTCTTTAGTCACACTAGTGAACATTAAAGCTGACTCCCATATATTGACCAAATGAATTACACTTTCACTTGAATGTTAGCTATGTATTTTTATATGTGTTGAATTTAGGGGTGACCTTTGGTTTTTATGCAAGCTTTTATTGTTTTTGCAGCTGATACTTCTTTCAGTCTCTTTGTGCATAGTTGATGTTTAAGATATTTTGTGTTTCAAGAAGTTCAGATTTTGGCACAGGAAAAGAGGATGTTTAGCAGTTTGTGCATAAAGACTATCCTGCAATATGCAACCCAGGAAGGTTACTACAAGTCAGGTCTTCTCATGTAATGTAATAATTAACAGATAGATAGATAGATAGATAGATAGATAGATAGATAGATAGATAGATAGATAGATAGATAGCAATGGGATAATACTAAAAGGAGGTTACCTGTAATTATTTGACCCCTAGTATAATCATGTTGTCTTTGGTATATGACTAATTCTGATTACATGGTAACATTTACTCTCTTGTTGCCACAGTATTCTTTCAAACCAGATAGGGACATTTTAAGATATATTTATTTTAACATCTAAAGTTATATCCAAAGTAAGCCTTTTCAAAGGTATCTAGCCATTGATATACCTGCAATGGCAAGTTCTGCTTAAATGTTTGTGCTAGGATAAATTCTTTTAGAAGTTAAATGCTAAGCAAGCTTGCACAAGTTCTATATTAGGCTGTCCTTTGGAGCAATCATTTGTAAATGTCATGTTTATAAAGAAAATCAGTTAAAGCTACAATGTACAGCTAGCTGCCAAATGGAAAGTGACCTTGACTCAAGGATATGCCGATGGAGTGCCCATTTTAATCAGTCGTACAGATTTCATGTTGTTTCAAACAATACTTGTATACTTCACCAAAGGGAAGAGCTTACCAATGTGCAATACCTTTTCATTTACTTATTTTTAGCATTGAATGTCACTGCATACGATAAGCAGAAGTAAGAAGACAGAACACTCCTTCAGTCCCACTAGTCAACTCAGTCTGTAGATGTTGTTACTGACAATTTATTATTCATGTTACTTTGGTCCAATGTTGTTTCCAAAGGAAGACAGTAACAAAACACCAGAGAAGCATATGAGGTTGAATTTCATAACTTACAGACTGACCTGAAGTAAACAGAAAGCCGTCCATTGGATGGTCCCAAATTCCATTGGGATCTCAACTATTTTTCACTCCTACTAAATGCTAAATTCAGTCCCTGGTGTAAGTAACTGCTCATGCTTTAACTTGCAGGGTTGGAGGTCGTTTTTATGAATTATACCAAGAGTGAAAACTCCAAGGTTTAGAGAAAGTACAGAGAGTTTACATTCAGCTCATAAGCTCTGGTTCCCTTAGCATTTCTTGCTTTGAAAATTGTAAATGATGAACAATGAATGAGGCATATTTCAAAGGTGAAGGAGAGGAACATATGCCGGCAAAGGTGGCCCTCAAAGCAGACTTTGTGCCCAATATGATGAAATACCATGCATGAGCTGCCAGAAGAAAGTAACTAACACAAAGATACCAGAAAGGGGTTGTTTGCATACAGCCATTGGAACTGTTGATTACTTGATTACAGCTGGGAAACATCAGACAACGTCTCCAGGCAGGTGAATTTCCTCACTGTGTTCTCTTAACTAAAGGAATATGGCAAGGATGCATCTCCTCCTATGTCATTTTTCCCTTGACAAACTATGACATATCAAGTTTGAAAAGAAAAAGGGAAATCAATTTACCTGTGGGCAATGCATTGCCTTAACTAGGCCTGAGATCTCTCTTGCAGAAATAATGGGCATCTTTAGACATAACAAAGATCGGGTGTCAAACGTCCTAAGCACATGTTTGACTGTTGTGTGTAAGCATCATAACAATCCCAACACCAATTTGGCCACCCGTTGAACACATGATGTGAAGAGCATTGCATCAAGGACAATTTGCGTGTTTCAGCTGTATAAGTGGCCAGCGTTGTGTCTAATGATACTGTGTGGCATGTTAGCAGGTACAACATGGGGAACGAGGCAGCAGCGCTTGCATGCTGAGATCGGGTGGCAAGCAAAAGACTGATTTGCCCCAAGATGGGCTGTGTGCCTAAGCAGCGCCACTGGTGAACGCAGGGCCAAACCTGCATTCCTATCAAGGTCAAAACACACATTCAGAGACCCATTGACGTTATGTCTAAAGACACCCAATTTCTCAGCTAAATTAATTTACTTTAAAATGACTTTGCAGAGTGCAAAGTCCCAAAGGCCCTTTTCACACAGACACTCTAACACTGATAAAATGGGTGTTATATGTTATTATACATGTTGCAGGGCTGCATGTGTACTCTATGGGTGCCCTGCAGCATCTATAATAAAATGTAACACCCATTTTATCAGTGTTAGAGTGTCTGTGTGAAAAGGGCCATGAAGGAGGCTCCATGGATGGAGATGGGAGTGCACCCATGGGAACAGGTGCACACCCACCTCCACCCACCACCAGTGAACATCCATCCCCCCACCCAGCAGCGCCATGTGGAAATGGCCAAAGTCAAGATCTCAGCTCAACTTCACCTTCTAAGTAAACTTAGGAGAAAAAAATACCTTTGAGTTAAAATCATCAACAACCTGAAAGATAGGTACACAGCTGACTTCTTATTATTTTATTTTATTATATAGATTTATATGCTGCCTTTCCTGTCTCAGGCAGCTCGGGGCGGTGCACAACATATACCCTCAGAGTGGGTATGTTTCCTGTGCAGAACTGGTTTTATATTATATTATATTGTTGTACTGTTTTATGTTTACTTGTATGATTATGATTTTTATTGTATTTTTATATATCTTATTGTTTTATGGAAGCTGCTCCAAGTTGCCATTGGGCGAGAAGGGTGGGGTAGTAAATATAATAAATAAATAAATAAATAAAATATAAAAATACAATAAAAATTCAAATGACAATAATATACAACTATAAAAAATCAAATTAAAATATTAAAAATTCAAATACATATACAAATGGTGTGGATCAATAAAAACCCTCCCAACCCACCATTAATTATTATTATTATAAGCATTTATATAGCACCAGCAATGTACCTAGCGCTTTACAAAGAATAAGATAGACACGGTCCCTGCTTGAGGGCTTACAATCTAAAGACAGGGGGAGGGGAGACAGGGAAGGGGGAACAGACTGAGAGACAAGGGATGCAACATTCATGAGGATGCAAAAGCTCAGGTACACATTCTTGGCTTGGTTGCAGTAAATTGGGAGTTTACAGATAGCAGGTGGGGGATAATCCTGGGTGGGAATGGTTAGCAGGAGTTAGGAAGGGCGGAGAGGAAGAGGTGGGTTTTGAGGAGGGACTTGAAGGTGTGGAAGGTGGGAGCCAGGAAAAAGAGGACAGGGAGGGAGTTCCAGGCATGCGGGGCAGCGAGGGAGAAGGGACGAAGGCGGTTGGGGGAGCAGGGGAGGCGTGGGAGGGTGAGGGATGGAGGAGGAGCGTAGTGTTCGAGAAGGGGTTCAGAGAGAGATCAAGGCAGAGAGGTGGGGGGAGCAAGACTGTGAAGGGTTTTGTAGGTGACTACAAGGAGATTGTGCAGCATGCGCTCAGGAAGAGGAGTCAGTGGGGAGAGGAGAGGAGAGGCTGTACGTGGTCAAAGCAACGGGCTAGGTGGATGATCCTGGCAGCAGAGTTTTGAACAGAGATAAGGGAAGAAAGGTGAGAGCAGGGAAGGCCAGAGAGGAGGAGGTTACAATAGTCAAGGTGTGAGATGACTAGGGCATGGATGAGAGTTTTGGCAGAGGAGACAGACAGAAAAGGGCGGATCTTGGCAATGTTGTGGAGGGAGAAGCGGCAGGATTTGACCATGGAGTCAATATAGGGTTTGAAGGTAAGGTGCGAGTCGAAGATGACCAAGCTATGAGCTTGGGGGACAGGGTGGATGGAGACCCCGTCAATGGCAATTGACAGAGAAGAGGGAGAGGAAGGATTGGGAGGGAAGATCAGGAGTTAAGTTTTCGCCATGTTCAGTTTGAGTTGGCATTGAGACATCTAGGTGGAGATATCAAAGAGACAGTTGGTGAGACGAGATTGAACAGAGGGGGAGAGGGAAGGAGTGGAGAGATAGAGTTGAGTGTCATCAGCGTATAGGTGGTATTGGAAGCCGTGGGAGGCAATGAGTTTGCCTAGGAATTGGGTGTAAATAGAGAAGAGGGGAGGGCCAAGGACAGAGACTTGGGGAACCCCGACTGAGAGGGATAGGAAGGGGGAGGAGTTAGGAAGAGATACATTGAAGGAGTGGTCAGAGAGGTAGGAGGAGAACCAGTTGAGGACAGAGTCCCAGAATCCCAGGGAGTGGAGCGATTAAAGCAGGAGGGAGTGGTCAACAGTATCGAAGACAGCAGAGAGATTAAGGAGGACAATAATAGAGTAAAGGCAGTTGGATTTAGTCACAAGAAGATCGTTGGTGATCTTAGCAAGAGCAGTTTCAGTGGAGTGAAGGGGGCAGAAAGGGGTCAAGGGAGGAGTTGGCAAAGAGGAGGTCAAGGCAACCAGAGTAAAGAACCCATTCAAGGATCTTGGAGGCAAAAGGGAGGAGTGAGACAGGATAGTAATTAGAGGGTTCGGAGTGATCCAGAGTGGGCTTTTTGAGGATGGGGGAGACAGTGGTGTGTTTAAAGGCAGAGGGGAAGGAACCAGTAGAGAGGGAGAGGTTGATCATGTGCAGGAGGGGAGGGGCGACGGTAGAAACAATGGAGGTCAGGAGGTGGGAAGGAATGGGGTCCAGGGGGCAAGTGGAGGGGTTGGAGGAGAAGAGCAGGGAGGAGATTTCCTCAAGAGAGGTGGGAGGGAAGAAGGACAGGAGAAAGGTTGGGGGAGGACGGAGAGGGGGGAAGTAGAAGGGGGAGAGGACTTGGAAGCAATATCCAGGCGGATCTTGTCATCTTAGAGAGCAAGTTCCTGAGCAGAGAGAGAAGAGGGCAGAGGAGGACAAGGGGGGGTTGAGAAGGGACTCAAAGGTGGAAAAGAGGCAGTGAGGGTCCTGGGAGCAGGACTCAATGTGTGAGGCATAGTACTGCTGTCTAGCGAGGGAGATAGCAGAGTTGAGCGGTGAGAGGCAGAATATGAAGTGGAGGAAGTCGGTGCGGTAGTGGGATTTGCGTCAGAGGTGTTCCGCAGCCCGGGTGCAGGAGCGGAGATGGCAAATGGTGGGGGTGAGCCAAGGGCTAGGGTTACAGGAGTGAGCTGAAAAGGAGGAGAGGAGGGCAAGGGAGTCGAGGGTGAAGGCGAGAGAGGAGTTGAAGGTGGAGATGGCAGAATCGGGGGAGGAGGAGGAGAGGACTGAGGGGAGAAGAGGAGAGAGGGAGGAGGCAAAGTCCTGGGGCACAATGGCATGCAGATTGCAGAAGGGATGGGGAGATGGGAAAGAGGAGGGGGAGCAGTGGGAGAGGTTGAAGGAGGCAAGAAAATGGTCAGATATGGGATGGGGCTCAAAGGAGAGATCAGAGACAGAACAGTTCCTAGAGAACACAAGATAAAGAGAGTGACCATCAGTGTGGGTGGGAGAGCTAGTCCAGAGGTCGAGATTAAAGGAGGAGGTTAGGGAGAGGAAGCGGGTGATACCAGGCTGAGAGGGTGCATCAACATGAATGTTGAAGTCGCCACAGATGAGTGTGGGGATGTCATCAGAGAGGAATAAGGTGAGCCAGGACTTGAACTCGGAGAAAAAGGAGGAGAGGGAGCCGGGGGGAGGGCGGTGGATAACAGCAACACGGAGGTGGAATGGGGAGTAGAGGCGGACGGAGTGAGCCTCAAAGGAGGGGAAGGAGAGAGAGGGGGGAGGGGTTGAAACTGCAGGAAGATGAGAGGAGGAGGCCTATGCCACCACCTGGGCCTTTGACGCGGGGCTGGTGGGAGAAGGAGAGACCTCCGTAGGAGAGGGTGGCAGGGGTGACAGAATCAGTGGGGGAG
Organism: Sphenodon punctatus; assembly: GCA_003113815.1. Lineage (NCBI taxonomy): Eukaryota > Metazoa > Chordata > Lepidosauria > Sphenodontia > Sphenodontidae > Sphenodon > Sphenodon punctatus. Next base: position 445,654 of record QEPC01015544.1, read on the forward strand.
ATCCAGGTTTCAGTAAGGGTGAGAAGGTGAAGGGAGTGAGATAAGAAAGATCCTGGATCTAGGGGGGCTTTATTAGCAGAGGAGCAACAGTTCTAGAAGGAGCAGGAGAACGGGAACTGATCAGGGGGGAGACAGGGAATGGGGATAAGATTAGGGGAAGGGGGTGACGGGGTCGGCGGAAGATGGGCCCTGGGGCAGAGGGCCAGGGGGCAAGAAGTGGTGGAGGGAGGAGGAGAAGAGGGTGTGGGGATGATGGGGAGAGATGACAGGCTTAGTGGGAGGCAGGAGGAGTGGGGAAAGAAGTAGGGGGAGAAGCAGGTAAGAGGGAATGGGGAGGGAGGGGAGAGGGGATGAGATAGGACAGGCATCTTGGTGGGTCAGTTACAGAGGGGGGAGGGATGGGTCTTGCGGTTGTGATGATGGCCACCTCCGTCCGCTAACAGCCCGTCAAAGTCTCTTCGCCCTTTGGCGGCGCCCTTTGGCTATGAATCCCTCCCCTTCACCAAACACCTAGCGGAAGAACCAGGTCTTACACTGAAGGCGGAATGTAAGGAGGCTCGGGCTGAGGCAGACCTCTACCGGGAGAGAGATCTACAGCACTGGAGAGGCCGCCAAGAACGCCTGCCTGTCGGTCCCCACCTGTCTATAGCAGGGAACCTCCAGGACAGCAGCTCCCGATGACCGCAGAAGCTGCCCAGGGGCCCAGGAAGTGAGACTGAGCAAATGCACAGGATCCTATGTGTGGGGGGAAAGAGAAAGGCAACACATGCAGTATTTTGACCCGGAGACTCCCATTTTGACCTATGGGAGTCTCAGGGTCAAACTGCAAAAGGTGGCAATCCTAAACACATGGGATCAAGGAATAAACTTGAAATGACAACATGAGGGTGAGTGGGGAGCCCTGGCATATGGAGAAGCTACAATGATTCAAAAGAGGGTGCCGAACAAATGGGACCCATGAGTAAAATAGAAACATTTATTTATTTACTTATTTATTGTTTATGTATACCCTATCTTTCCCCTAAGGCACAAAGCAACTTACAAAATAAGAACCACATTTTAAAAGTATATATAAAAATATAAAAATCCCCTAACAATATCACTTCAACCCCCTAAAAAAAAACCAAAAAAAAAAACCCCAACAACACCCAGTCCCGATCCCCAGGGCAAGGGAGTCCTAAAATGCTGGCGCAGCAACCGAGAATGCCTCTCTACGTGCCCTCACCATATGAACCTGGCTGGCAAAGAGTAATTGCAGGAGAGCACTCCCAGCCAACCACAAAAATTTTAATGTGGCATAATGGGAAAGGCAGTCTTTCAGTTATGTGGGGCCTAAGTCATTTAAGCCTTTCTAGTTCAAAACCAGCACCTTGAATTTTGTCCAGAAAGTTATTGAGAGCTGGTGCAGACTCTGAAGCACAGGTGCAATGTGTTCATGGCGACCCTCTCCCAAAAGGAGCCGGGTTGCCATGTTCTGCACTAACTGAATGTATGTTTAACATATAGGCCCACAGGGAGCTCTGACCCCTGAGGAGATGTTAAGTTTAATTGAACCTAAAAAGTTATTATAGTAATGTTTCCCTTTTTCTAATGAGCAAGTCAGTGTGTGTCCATCACACACACCATATATCATAGGGCTCCAAATTCGCTGGATCTGGCAGTGTCATGGAGCAAAATTTTAAAAAGTCAGCTGGGCAGAATCATTTGTGAGAATTGCATTGTGTTCTGTGAATATATTGTTTTTATGTGATTCCTCCGTAAAGGGCCATGCACTTTTAACAAAAACTTTTCACTGATTCAGAATTTGTTTTGAGTATTCCAATGGCCTCATCTCAAACAGCATATTTTACAATTTTTTGAAGTCCCCAGGATTTCACTGTGACTACTGCTGAGTAAGTGGTCTTTGGTTTCTGAGAGATGGAATGGAAGTTGGGGACACAGGTTTTATCACTGAACTTTAACTATAACCTATGCACATCATTACAAATAAAAGGGAAAGGAATGAGGATAAACATGGTGACGTTATCTGTGCTACCCGGTGCTTTGTTTGTTATACCAAATATCTTAACTTACCTGGGCAAAAACGTCTCTGCATCTTACCTTGTACTTGTATAAAATGGGGTGGGGGGGGCGGATGGTTAATCACTGTGGCATGAGAATCTTCCATAAGACACGGTAGGTTAGATGCAAGTAATATCATCCTCTTCTTGATTTAAAACCATAAAACTCAAATGGTGTATGATGCCATGTACATAATACCAAAGAAAAATATTTACTCTTTTAGAAATAGTTCTTCTGGATGTGCAGGGTTATTCAGTCATGGACTGAAGACAAGAAACAGAAAGCCCACCACAATAAGCGAGAGACTGAACAGCATACGTAGATGCTGAACAGAATTTGTAGACTTCATACCCAGAGAATAGAACGCCATCCTGCCGTCGGTGAAAAAAACAATGATAAAATATCCATTGGTTTCAACAGTAACAGAGCCTTTATCATCTATTAATACTAACCTTTGTCTGCGTGAAAGAGAACCTCTCTTGAATACCTCCCATTTCTCTCCAGCAGAGGGGAGCAGCAAAAAGAGGCATCACTCCACCAGGTCTAGCAATGGGAGAGCTTTTGAAGATGGGGTTCTTGGCAGAATCAAGTCCAGCCTCACAGCTAGTCCCTGAAAAAAAATCTTATTCTGTAAACTGGACAACATTTATTTTAAAGAACAAAGCACACCCATTGTGAGAAAAAGAAAAGAAGAGCTTGGTTGCACAGTGAAAGGAAAACACAGCTGCACCTGCAGGCTTTCTACATTCAAACATGTGTGTTTGTCTAGTCTTCCCATAGAACTGGTTGGAAGGCTGAGGTGCAAAGGGAGGTGAAACCTTGTTAAGGCCCTGGGAGAAATGCAGTTCTGCCACGCAGAGATATTCAGCATCAAGTTGTCCTGTGCCTTGATGACAGGGTGTTGGATATGCCTAAAGCATCCCAAACTGGTCTTGGACCTTTTTGGGTATAAAGTGCATGACAGACGAGGTGGGGGTGAAGTTAGTGGACCAAAGAAAGACTGGTTGGAGGCGGGATGCTCTGAATGAGGATGGGAGGGGAGAGTCTGCACTGGGAAAATCCTCTCCAGCATGGTCTATACTTTTACCACACCAATCTAACTGCTGAACTCCCTAATCCGCACCTGTCCAGTGCATGTCCTGGATTCTAACAAAGGTGTTTGGGTCAGCCTGATTTACATTGGCTTCCACTAGCATGAGGGCAGAGGACTACCAAGAAAGGTTTGCCTGGAAGGGGCAGTCACAAGACCACCTTACACTTGGAGTACCTGCAACCAGAAGAGCCACCTCTTTGAAGGGCAGAGCACAACAGCTGCTCTGTCCTGACAGATTCTCCTCTAGATAGGAAGCAATGGAAACACTCCCCACCCTCTGTGATGCATTAGCCTCCATTTGCACAAGAGTGCACAATTTGTATTGAGCCCAGCAATGGGATAAGATTAATGTATTATTATTATTATTATTTTTTAAAAAGCCACAGGATGTGTTCCTGGTATGTTAAACATTACAGCTCTACCTGTATTTAAACTTGGTTAATGTTGTAGCTGCAGCTGTTCTGTGAGATATTGCAGTTCAAGAAGAGTAGGATTTTGAGAAAATGTTATATCCACACTTGTCTTCTGCATGGGTGGTCCTATTCATCTTCAGTGTGACATGCAGAGCTAACATCCATTAGGTTGTGTGATTTCCCACCCAATCAGCTGTATCCTGCTATAAATATTAGAGCCTCACAAGCAGTGTACATTGAGCTTCAGTCTTTCTGTGTTTTAACAAAACACTTTTCCAAATGCTAAACAAATAGCTTAATCTAGGAACTGCATTTGTATACTGAAGGACTTTCTTAAACAAGATAAAACATAAGCCGAGATTCTGATGTCACTTATGCCACTGTAAATCCGTTGTGACTTCACTGAAACTAAAGCCAGTAAAGCCAAGATCGGAATCTGATTCAGTTTCTTTCATTAACTATTACATTCTGATGGTTTTTTAGAATGGATTGTGAGAAAAGCAAAATAAACGAGTATGGCATTCCAGCTATTTGCCCCCTGTGAACATCAAAAGTGTAAATTCCACTTGCAATGCTTCTTTATGAAAAACAGCATTTTATTGTTTCTTCATTCTCACGTTTACATGTTTAATAGATGGGAAATTGCATGAATATCTCCCTACACTGGTCCTTTCAATCGACAAGAATAGTATTTACAATTCAAAAGAATAGCAGGAAATGTCTAATAGACTTAGCACTTGGTCTCTAGGAAACCAGAAATACCATGCTAATCACTGAAGAGCTAGCCCACTGCACCTTAAATAAGAAGGCTTATCCTTTTCCATAGTCATCAGTGTTATGAACAGATTAAATACAGATATTTTAAAAGCAAATCATTAACCTTATATACCTTTATATGTTTGAGTAACTAATATCCTGCTGTTGATTCCGCATTACAGAATGCAAAACAATTAAAGTTAAGAACTTGGGTTTTACACTGAAAAGTGACTCTAAAAAGGTGTTGTAGGGCTTTACATTTGTCATCTCCTACAGTGTCCATATCAAATATGCTTAGTAAAATGACAGAGATGGAGGGCATATCTGTTAGCTCTACAAGTTCAATTCAGAATCTAAAAAATTAAGAAATATTAATTATTAATGCAGTAATTGTTCAGAGGCAATGAAAAAGAAGTGGATAGTACAACTAAGAGTGTGATCCTCTGCCCACTGAAGTCAATGGCAAAACTCCCATCGACATTAATGGTGGACTAAGGCCGCTTTTAGACGAGACAAATTTGCGCATGATTGGTGGAAAATGCGCGTGTTTTAATGCTCGTTTAAACACCTAAACCGTTTTAAATGCGCATTTGCCATGATCGTGTAAAAGCCAAAACCGTTTTGAATGTGGTTTTTAAATAATGCGCAATTTTTAAAACTGGTTTTGAGCCCCTTTGATGATCGGGGAATGCCAAAACTGGTTTTTAAAAATGCGCATTATTTAAAAACCACATTCAAAACGGTTTTGGCTTTTACACGATCATGGCAAATGTGCATTTTAAACAGTTTAGGTGTTTAAACGAGCATTAAAACGCGCATTTTCCACCAATCATGCGCAAATATGTCTCGTCTGAAAGCGGCCTAAGATTATCCTGCATGTATCATAATCACATTGACAGCACTGCAGGCCAATTTGATCCACTGTCTTCTCTTGTACCTGACAATGGAACCTGCAATGTTGATGAGTAACTAACTTTTCACAAGTATCCCTCAGAACAAGAATCTCTTGATGTGACATTTTATTCATGTGGCAGATTTTATTTTTCAAATGCAATGAGGGCAGTGTTTTTCTCCCTTTATTTATTTATTTATTTAAAACATTTTTGCCTCACCCCTCCTGCCAACTTTAGCCCGGGGTGGCTAACAAAACCATCCATTAAAATACAATAAAATATATAAAAGATTAAATACTAAAAACAACAATAAAAATGAGGAGACAAAAAAAAAAAACATACCACCCCCCACCCTCACCCTTCTCCCTCGCCAATACAGGCCTGTCAGGCAAGGCTCTCTTGCTGTGAGGTTTTTATCTGGGTTTGCAGCTGGTAGATGGTGGCTACCATCACCTTTTCTTCTGAAGAGGTAAGGATTTCAGCAGACTTCATCCTATCCAGGTCTTGGCTGCAGAATAATCCCCCCAAAATTGAAACAGATCTGGAACGGAACCGAGCTTAATTTGGGGGTAAACATTGCCAGGGCTCACCCCTTGCAATTAAATTCGTGATGTGGGGCTGAGCCCTGTGAAATGTTCCCAATAGTAGTTTGCACCTCAAAATGTGGCATAGCAGGAAAGGGACGATATTGGCTATGCAAGGTTGGAAACAAAAGTCAGAAAAAACCTAGATGGTGTATTTGTCTTTTATAAATATGATAGTTGACCAGCCGTGTGACCTGGGGGACATAGGGACCCCTGTTATTAATGGGGTCTAGCCTCCTTTGGTCCCTCAGGTTCATAGCTTCGGGGTGCTCTTGGATCCACTGCTGCACCTGGATGGCCAGGTTGTGGCGGTGAGAAGGCTGTGAGCTTTTTTTTTTTTGGTCAGACTCAGATTTGGTCATTGTCATCCATGCCTTTGTAACCTCGAGGCTAGATTACTGTAATGCGTTCTACGTGGGGCTGCTCTTGATGACTGTTCAGAAGCTGCAGTTTATTTTATTTATTTTATTACATTTCTACGCCGCCCTTCCCCAAAGGCTCAGGGCGGCTTACAGAAATAAAAACACATAAAAATGATAAAAATACAATGCAATACAATAAAATTCCTTAAAATTCCCTACCCTCACCCCCAAAACCCCCACCCACTCCAGTCCCTATCTCTGCCTGCCAAATGCTTCACCAAAAAGAAAAGCTTTTGCACCACCTCTACAATATGCTCAGGCTCGGGCAGACCTCCAGGGGAAGGGAGTTTCATAATACTGGGGCAGCAACCAAGAACACATCTCTATGGGCCCTTGTCATACGGACAAGTTTGGCAGGTGGCACCCACACAAGAAGGCACTCCCAGCCACCGCAGGGGTCATATTAGCAGCATGGAAGGAGAGGTGGTCTTTCAGATACCTGGGGCCCAAGTCATTTAGGGCTTTAAAGGTCAAAAAGAGCACCTTGAATTGTGCCTGGAAAACTATAGGACACCGGTGGAGACTAGAGAACACAGGTGTAATGTGCTCCCTGTGACCTACCTCCCGAAAGGAGCCAGGCTGCCGTATCCTGCACCAGCTGCAACTTCCAAACTGTCACCAAGGGCAGCCCCACTTAGAGCACATTGCAGTAATTCAGCCTC
>QEPC01015544.1:452637-518967 GCA_003113815.1 Sphenodon punctatus
ACACACATTTCTCCTGCATGTTTGCTGTTACATCCTGAACTTTCTGTGTGTCTAAATCACTCACCCAGATCTTAAACATCTGGCTCTTTGAACTTCTGCATAGAATTTCTCCCAGAACTTGTGTGTGTAAAAGGTTCTCCTAGTAAACTGCTTTGCTCCAGGCAGCTGTGGTCACTTGGTTTCCATGGCAGCCCCTCACGTCAACAGCTGCAGCTACTTTAGGCTGCCTCAGGGCAGTGTTTGTGTGAAGAATGCATCCAGGAACTGCCTCACGACAGTGTTTGTGTGAAGAATGCATCCGGAACTTACTTGTGGACTTGTAAACCCAGAAGATTGAAAGACCAGCACTTTAAGGTGTGTGTAAAAATGCCCAGTGGCTGCTCCACAATTATGGAACTTGGAGGTCTGCTTAAATCCGGGCCTACTCATCTTTCATAAGAAATGCAATTCCTTCTTGTTTGTCCACACATTTGGCAGACTGGGATTGGGCTGGGTGGAGGGGTTAGAAAGAGGGATGGGGGGCTTATGAGTTTTTAACCATTTTATATATTTATATATATGCTTCTATGCTTTTATATTTTTTTATATCTTTGCAAGCTAGCCTGAGTGTAACCGGGTGCAGCCAGGAGGGCTGCCGGGCCCCATAGGAGGGTTAGTACTGGGTGGAGGTAGGGCAAGCAGGGCAGGTGCAGGCACTGTACCGGTGCAGGACAGTGCCTAAGGCACCGCAGTAGTGCTAGCCAAATAGACTATGCAGAGTGGACTAATAGAGAGCAGCTAAGCTGGGCATGGCTGGGGCCAGCCAGAGCTCAGCAGACTGAGCTGGAAAAAAAAACTGCGATGGAGACAAGAAGGAGAGCTCTGTCTCCCAAGGCCTGAGGGTCAAGAGCCTGGGAGGGGCTCTGCCTCTGGGCTGGTCCAGGAGAGAGAGCACCTGGCCAGCAGAGCTGAAGCAACAGGGGCTTGGTGAGAAGTCCAGCTGGGGAGGTAGGCAGCCCAGGTGGGAGGGCTGGAGAATCTGAGGCAGGGGCCAAGAGGATTATTCCTGTAAACGGGTAACTTCCAGGGAGCAGCGGGAAGGAATCACTGACGCCCAGAAGACTAAGCCAGCCTGCAGCAAGACTGCCTGGAAGGGACCTAGGAAAGGGGGTCCCTCGCTAAGAGGGTGTTGGCTGGAGTGGAGCCCTGAGAGACTGTGTGAGGAGCCGGAGGGGGTGTGCCTGGCTGCCTGGACTCTCAATGTAATGGTAGAGAACTGTAATAAACTAAGGTGGAGAGCCGATTCCCTGTGGACTGGCCTGACTGAGAAGGGATCCTGCAGGGACTCACCCCCGGCCAGATCCACACTATTACAATGAGCCTTTGTGGGAAGGGTAGGTGTAACAGGGTGCAGTTTCCTCAGGGGTATGTCCCTGAAGGGAATTCAGCTTCCAAGTTACTCATAGGTAGGGAATTATTTCAGTAGTCTCTTTAATGCCCATATAGTTTCCACCTTCAGAGACTATACAATATCTCTAGTACCGAGAAACAGCCCTCCAGCAACCCCAGCTCAGCCACACCACAGTCCTTTGGCTGGCTCGCTCACAGTTCCAGGAGTCTTCTGTCAGCTCCTTTAAGGGCTCCTCCTCTTCAGGACTGTGGAGAGGGCAGTCCTCAGCACTCCAGGCATGGTACCACCTCTTGATTATCACCCAGCACTCCAGTTGCTGCCCTTCTTGCTTATCCCTGAGGGCTACAGGACCACGGTCAAGGCTCATGCAGTTTCAGGGGAAGATGTTTTCCTGGGCACTGCCAGGTACCGACTCCTTCTCTTCTGGTTATGCCCAAGTGGGTTTGGCTAGGCCCTTAGCTTCCCAGCTCTTAAAGGGACAGTCACTTCCAAGTCCCCACTCACCGTATTAAGCCCCAGTGGGCTGGCTCAGCCCAGTCCGTACCCAGCCTTTCTTCTCCCGCTAGAGCCTAATCCATCCAGCTCTCAGATAGGCTCCTTTTACTTTCTTAAAGGACCACCATCCTGTGGCTCGGCTCATGTTGCCTCCAGGCAGGCGCTAGCACTCTTAAAGGGCTAGCAGCCCTACAGGCCTCTGTCCTGCCACAGCAGGGTAAAAAAATGGAACTAATTAATTAATTAATATAAATGGCTTTCCTGCCCCATCCCCAGGACTGGTCATGTCATAAATTAAATCAGAAGAACGCCTGTCATATATTAAGCTGAAGAGAGGCTGGGTGATCCAACAGTTGGGGGGCCTGGGTGGAAAATAGGATTTGGTTCCTTGCTATGGCGGGGGGGCATGGTTTCTTGGGCAGGCTTGGGCTCCAGCAATTCTTTCTTATTTTTTTTTACAAATTAATCACTGCGAGGGGAGCAGAACAAACAGCAAGGTGCTGGGTCATGGTTGGTCTTTGCAGGATTTAGTCCCGGAAGAGTTGCAGCAGGATCAGTTCCAAGCAGGGTGTAGTAGCAAGGCTAGTGGGAAAACCAGGGTGCAGTATCAGGACTGGGTCAAATCAATACCAGGAGTCAATCCGATCAGGCATTCAAATCACGAGGCGGTCCAGAAGGCAGGGTTCAAATGAGGAGCCAAGAGGTCCAGTGCCAGGAAGTTAGTCCAAAAGGGACCAGAAGAAAGGCTGGTCAAGGCTGGAAACAAGCAGGCAGGCTGGAGAGCAAAACACAGGCCTAAACATTGTTCCACCCATCTTCCTAGGAAACTTTACAATGATGGCAGCCAATTGGGGAAGCTGGAGACCTTTTTCTGGTCCCAGCCAAAACCATAGACAGGAAGGCCAACAATCAAAATCCTGCAGTGGCAAAGTGGAATGGAGTGAAGTTTGGAGATCCAGCAGACGTGCCTTCAAAGCTCAGGAAGTTCTGGTACAAAACTACTCCACTGTATTTACTATATTTCCCAAACTGTAACTTCATTTCTTTGTCATAAATATGCAGTTTTTGTTTGAACATAGAATGAAATAAAGCAGTCTCCTACCTACTGTTGGGCAGAGAGCAGAATGGGGCAAACTCTGGCTCTAGAGCCACATGCGGCTCTTTGGTCCCATTGTGGGAAATGGCTGCGGCTCTCAGAATTAGGAAACTTTGGCCACTCTGTTAGACACCCCTATGAAACATCTCATGTCTGCTACAGACCATAATGGAATATAGTAACAGAAATAGTAAACTACACTGTCTCCCAAGGTTTACTTCAAATGGCTTGCTATATTGATTCATAAGATTCATGCTTGTATTCAAAGAAGATTGTTTCTGATTAATGGTTCCTTTCTTGTGTGTTACTGTTATTATGTAAACAATAATTTCTTAAGTAAATCCAGAAAATCCTGAGCTGGGTAACTCTTTCTATTTATATGTTACTCACAAGGAAGGAAACCAAGTCAAGAGCCTGAACTTCACTTTGAAAAATAGTGTATTATAGCAGCATTACATATTGTAAAACTCTGCTGGCTTCCAAAGATATATTGTACTTGCACTAGAAAGAACAAAGAAACTTAACCTTCACTGGTTTGAATTGGAAATATTATTTACAGCTTCTGTGATTTATACTAGCTTGGTGGAGGGTTAAATAATTTAATGTTCCTTTGTAGTTGAGTTGGTGAGAGGAGGCAGGAGGACAAAGTGAAGAATTCATTTTATAACAAACCATACAATAAGCTAAAACCTCTATTTTATAGGTAATTTGTTCATTGTACTGTGAATCTGAGTGCAATAAAGTACTATATTCATGTTTAAGCAAGTTGATGGCATTTCTTGTGTCATCTTTTACAGTTTAGCTCTGCCTATCTAAATTACAATTCTAGGTAAAAGAAATTAATCACAAGTGTACGCAGCATGTGAGAACATTTATGAAAGGTTGGGAGATGGCAAATAATATGAGATTTCTCATGATGCTCGTAAAAAAATAATAATGTTCACTGTACAAATTTGAAACAAGCTAAGAATTCATTTTCAAAGATGCCCCAGAGCCCCAATTCCTAAAATTAGGCAATCAGAGCCTCAAATTATGAAGCCAAAAACTGAGGCACTCAGACTACATGGACACTTCAGAAAAGTTAACTGTATGATTTTTCCTCTGTAAAAGATCTCCATACTCTAAACTTTGGCTGCATTTCATTTCTGTTTTCTTTCATCAACGAAACCAAAGTGACCGATAGTAACTGCATGTTTGTGGAACTAGCTCACTTTCTGAAAGCCCCATGCTGTGTCAAGGAAACCTTTGTACATACAATCATCTCCTAAATGCTTCGTGGGGAATCTATTTGAACAGGTTCCCACATCTCCCCACTGAAAAACTAAGGTTACTTCAGGAAACAGAAGAGACTTAAATGTTTCCAACATTAAGACTGGTAAAGTATAGAAAGTCAAGCACATTTAGTGGGTATTTTCAAAGTCTTTTACCACACATGCTACTGTGGATATTGCTATCATTCTGGTCCATTAAGTGCCAACGTTTTATAAGATAGATCCCCTCCCTAAATCTCCTCTTTGTGATCGTGAGGGTGTACAACTCTATGTAGGCAGAGCCACTAATTTAAGTCCCTAACCCTGTACATGGGGCAGAATATAAAAATCCTGCACTTTAGTGGGCCTGCCACAGAGTGCAAATAGGTATTTTGTGGATGTAGGCATAACCAGTGGCTTGCCCATATCAGATGCTGTAACACTATTCAACAATTTATATTGTATGCCACCCTGAGCTGCCTTTGGCAGGAGGGGGCAGGATAAGAAATCTATTATTATAATAAATTAGTTAATTAACCTAGGAGTGAAAACATGCAGGTCTGGCACTACCATAGAGGTAGCACAGGCAGTCCCCTGGGGTGTCAAGTTGAAGGGGGCTGCAAAAGCTGCAGCTACGGCTGTCACTGTTAAGCTCTGTGGTTGGAAACTACAGCCACTGGCGCCACTGGTAAGCTCCAGGGCTGGATCAGGAGCAGGAGAGGAAGGGGGAGCTGGAGTTGCCTAGGGCATCAAAAATCCTTACTCTGTTCTTGAAAACATGAAACAGATTTGGATTCACAAAATGGGTTAGATCTGTAGCCTCCTCTCAGAGGGGGATTCCTTGCCTGCACATCCATTTCTCCTCGGGGCTTTGTGCTGCAGGCCAGATTTGTGCTGCAGGCCAACCATGAAAATCCCAAGAACTCTAATACAGAAGCAGAATGTAAAACGGTCTGGCAGTAACCGGGGATGGAACTCAGCTTATAGTACAGAGTCAAAATCGGGGAACACAGGGAGATACAGACACACACAGATTCCCATTTTACAGAAGGGGGATTGAGGCAGATAGGTTGTGACTTGCCCATGGCTACCCAGTGAGTTTATGGCTAAGGTGGGACCTGAACCCTGGCTCTCCAGGTCCAAGTCCAGCACCTTATCCTTTACACCACACGCAAAATGTGGGTGCAGGGAGCATCATCCAAAGCAAAACGGCACCACTTGACCAAGGCATATTTTACCTTCTGCTCCCCCGTAGAGCAATGAAAGCCTTGGTCTCTTCCTCGCTCCATGGAATACATCTCTGGCAGGCAGATTTGTAGGAAGAGAGTGCCTAGGATGGAAAACCAGAAGTAGTGGTGCTGGTAGTTGCCTGTGGACACAATATTTATTTATTTTATTTATTTATTTAATAGATTTTTATACCGCCCCATCCTGCACAGCAGCTCGGGGCGGTTAACAACAATAAAACAATTTAAAACACTTTTAAAATACAAATATAAAACATATTAATAAGACAAGGTGGTATAAATAAATATATAGGTGGGGGATTAAAAATCACCCCCCCCCTCCCTCCCAAAGGCCTGGGCAAACAGCCAGGTCTTACAGTTCCGCCGAAATATCAAAAGGCTTGGGGCCAGGCGAGCTTCCTCCGGAAGGGAGTTCCACAGCCGCGGCCCTACCACCGAGAATGCCCGCTCCATCGTGGCCCCCCGCTTAACACGGGGGACCTCCAGTAGGGCACCCCCGGCAGACCGCAGGAGTCGTTCCGGGGCGCGAAGGACGAGGCGGTCCCTAAGGTAAGAGGGGCCAAGGCCGTATAGGGCTTTATAGATCATTACTAGGACCTTGAACTTGGCCCGGCACACTATCGGCAGCCAGTGCAGCGCTCGGAGCACCGGTGTAATGTGCTCCCGGCGACCCGTCCCCGTAAGAAGACGGGCCGCCGCATTCTGCACCAGCTGCAGCCTCCGGGCCAAGAACAAGGGAAGCCCCACGTAGAGCGCGTTGCAGTAGTCGAGCCGCGAGGTGACGAAGGCATGGATGAGGGAGGCCAGGTCCGGGCCAGAGACATACGGACGCAGCCTACGTACCAGATAAAGCTGGCGGAAGGCAGCCTTAGCGACTGCCTCCACCTGCCGCTCCAGCCGCAGGTCTGCGTCCAATATGACCCCCAGACTCCGGACCTGCTGAGCTACAGGGGGGCAAACCCCCCCAATCAGGGGGGCCACCACCCCCTTCGCCCTCCCCACCACCATCACCTCCGTCTTATCTGGGTTGAGCTTCAGTCTGCTCCGCCGCATCCAATCCGCCACGGCCTCCAAACATTGGGATAGCACCGAGACAGCAGGGTCTGGGTCGGTAGAAAACGAGAGGTACAGCTGAGTATCATCAGCATACTGGTGACATCGCACCCCGAACCCTCTCACGACCTCCCCCAAGGGCTGCATATAGATGTTAAATAATAATGGAGACAAGATCGATCCCTGCGGAACGCCACACGGTAAGGCGCGGGGGCTCGATGTTTCCTCCCCCAACACCACCCGCTGGCTCCTCCCCGAGAGGAATGAACGGAACCATTCAAGAACAGTCCCGTCCAGACCCCCCCGGTCACGCAGTCGTCTCAACAGCAGCCCATGGTCCACGGTGTCAAAAGCGGCCGAGAGATCGAGCAGGATGAGAAATGTCGAACATCCCGCATCCATCTCCCGGCGGAGGTCGTCCACCAAGGCCACCAACGCCGTCTCGGTGCCATAGCCGGGGCGGAACCCAGATTGAAACGGGTCAAGGAGCCCGATATTATCTAGATGACCCTGGAGCTGGAGCGCCACTGCCCGCTCAATAACCTTCCCTAAAAAGGGAAGGTTAGAGACAGGTCGGTAGCTGGCGAGCGCGTCTACGTCCAACGATGGTTTTTTCAGCAGGGGGCGCACCACAGCCTCTTTTAAGCAAGGCGACAACCTCCCCTGCCGAAGGGACGCATTCACCACCCTCGCCAGCACCGTCCCCAACGTCTCCCCGGAAGCTTTTATTAACCAGGACGGGCATGGATCTAGTTGACAACACGTGGCCCTCACAGACCCCAGGACATCCACCACATCGGCTGGCGTCACTTCCTGAAACTCACCCCATAAAGATGGACCAGACGGACCCTCCGCCCCCCCGCGCTCTTCCCCTACTGCTATCAACCCAGCGTCGAAATCGGCCTGAATCCGAGCGATCTTGTCTGCGAAGTAGATGACAAACTCCTCACAGCGGGCCCGGGACAAGTCCCCATCCAGGCGGAGGGAGGCCGGACTAACCAGCCCCCGCACCACCCGAAACAGCTCCGCTGGACGCGACTTCGCAGACGCTATGAGGACGGCGAGGAATTCCTTCCTCGCCGTCCTCACAGCCTCCACATAGGACCGCAAATGGGCCCTATGGAGAAGACGATCGGAGACAGACCGAGTCCGACGCCAGCGTCGCTCTAGCCTCCTGCCCACACGCTTCATACACCGCAGCCCCTCAGTAAACCAAGGGGTCCTGCGGTGACGAGACCGAGGCAGAAGGCGCCTCGGAGCCACCCTGTCAATGGCCTCCTCCAGCAAGATGTTCCAATGCCGGACCAGCTCATCCACAGAGTGACCGTCCACATCCAGGGTAAGCTCCCTCAGGACCTCCTGGAACCGCTGGGGTTCCATCAGCCTCCGAGGGCGGACCATCCTAACTGGTCCCTTCCCCTTCTGGAGGGGGCGCGCTAAAAGACCGGCCTGAAGGAGGTAATGGTCCGTCCACGACAAGGGCACCGCTGTCACCTCCCCCACAACCGGACCCCCCGCCTCAAGGCCAGAGCCGAAGATCAGGTCGAGGATATGTCCCCCCACGTGGGTCGGGCAGATCACCTCCTGGGACAAGTTCATAGTTGCCATGGCGGCCATGAACTCCCGCTCCGCCCCAACAAGGCCGGCATCGGCGTGGACGTTGAAGTCCCCCAGAACCAAAGTCCTGGGGGAGCCCAACACCACCTCCGAGGCCAGCTCCGCTAGAGCGGTAAGGGATGCCGCCGGGCATGAAGGGGCCCGGTACACCAGCAGCACCCCTAGCTTGCCCCCAGCCAAATCGATCACCACGTGCAGAGCCTCTACACCCACAATCTCCGGCACTGGATACCTCCTAACAGGCCAGTCTTCCCTAAAAACAATAGCTACGCCTCCTCCCCGGCCGCTCATGCGGGGCTGATGCTGCACGGCATACCCAGCTGGAACCAGATCCGCCAAAGTTGGACCGGCCAGATCATCCAGCCAGGTCTCCGTGATGCATGCGAGGTCCACGGCCCCATCCACGATCAAATCGTGGATAATCGGGGCCTTGTTGACCACGGACCTCGCATTCATCAGCACCAGCCCCCCACGCGCGGACCCTGGACCCGGCACCTCCCTCCCCCTTAGTGGGGGGGTGATGACCTCCACCTCCCTCAGGCACCGTGGACCCCTAGGGGCCCGTGCCTTCCCACCCCATGGACCATACCGTCCGCGCCCCATCACGACCCCAATGGCCATGCCCTCCCCTCCGTCCACCCACTAAAGGGGGGGACACACATAATTAGACAGCAATAAATGGAAGCATTTATCATGCAGCTGTGTAAACACAGCACCCACCCCCAGTGCGTTGACTGGAATTATTCTGAGCCCTGGTCCTGACAATGGAAAAGCCTGTGGAAGTCGCTCCTTAGAATGTCACAGCTCAGGAAGTGTGAGCATCGGGCATGCACTGCAAAGCAGGACAATGCATTTTGTTTGAATTTTGTGTGGGTTGGCCTTTTAAGGTGGATGTAGAGCTACAGCGTAGAGAAAGGAAGGAGGCAGTTGCTCCTCAGAAAGCTCTAGGTTTTTCACCTGTGACTCTATGTTGCTGGTAGACCTGTAGGCACACAAGGCTGCATGCAACCTAATTGAAGGGATGCAGACACATGGTCGCACATTAGCCCACATTTGCCACATGGAGCCTCTGAACGTTCTGGGACCCTGCCATGAGTGGGGGCTGCATGTCCATCGGTCCATGGCCGATGGAGGTGAACACTTACTAAATGAGAAGGTGGACACCCATCTGGTGTGGGCAATCGCAGTCTATCATCTTGTTTGTTAACACCCTATGTTGCTCTCCAATGCTGTTTGTCCGATGCTCATTGATTTGTCACCTCTTGCTTTCTACAATACACTTTCCACTAGGGGTGTGCATTCGAGTTTCACACACACAAAAGCCTCTTTTGACTTCCCTGATAGAAACAGAAATACTGGGGATGTGTATTCGGGTTCTGAGTGATCCTAATATTTTTATTTTTTATTTTTTTAAACACCGTATCCAACGTCTTGAGATCTGGACCCCAGAAACTGCAGCACATACCCAGCTCAGAGCTGGGCTGCTCTCTGATTCTCAGCTTCGTCACCACTGTCTCAGAACTGCAGTCTCCAGCACTGCAGTCAGACACAGCCCAGCCCAGGAGAAATGGTGAATCTTTGGCATCCTTATTCCCCTCTCCTCAAACCAGTGACCCACCTGAACCAGTCCCATCTAGGGATCCCACCTCCGAACAAGCCAGCAACCCCTTTGAGACAGACACATGTCCCATTTCTCCTTCCCAAAGCTAACAACTTCCCACCAAGCCAGAAATATTCCCTCCCTCCCCAAAATCAATGTCCCCCTTTTTAATTTGGTAGCAGACTTAGCAGTAGTTTTAACTGCATTTTCCTTCCCTCATAAGCCTGTCAAACTGGCGGAACCTCACTGCACTTCTGCACCAAAATAATCCATGTGCTGAAACTTGTGTTCACTGCGTTTTCCACGTTGGCGGCAATGAAAAATGCAGTGAACACACATAAAGAGAAAAATACAAATAAATATTAAAACACATATACATAAACAACAGATACAAATACTTGACCCCAGGCACAGCCTTACTTTCCACTTCATTATGCCCAACACTACCCATCAGTCATTCACTTATTCATCACATTTGCTTCTTTCAACACACGTCCCAGCATGTAAAAATTCCTTGCACAAACACAGTGTTAGCCATCCTAACTCAGGCCATGCTCACACACAACAACTAAATCAGTTTAATAAATCCTTAACTCACTTGGGCCTCAGTATTGTTCATACATCAAACAACAGTACTCAGGAGCAGGAGGTGAAGTATGTGCTCTGGAAAAATCAGGAGCAGATAATCCCCTCCACTTTCTAAACTGAAGTACCTTGTAATGTGAACTCTTTTCATGTTTAATTGGCAAACAAGGTATAAAAATATCCTGAAGGCAGCGCAAAGTGTTTATCCTGCCAAGAACTCAAATGATTTGCGTGCAAGGTGTTAAACGTTCATGCCATGGCCACTGGGGGCAGATAGCAGCAGCACTAAATGAGTTTAAGAGAGTAGTTTGAATTATACCAAAGTGAGTTACTAAAACCTGAATAATGCTTCAACTTTGATAAACCAGTTTAGTTCTCTAAGTGTGAATGTGGCCTCTGACAATCATTGACATGTAAATAGCACTGGCTAGCCATTAAATAGGCAGTCCTTTTGCATAGCTATATGTTTATAGTCATTTCCAGGATGTGAGTTGTAGGAAGCAGACTAAATAATAAAAATTAGCAAATATTTGGCAAATAGCATTTGATAGCAACTTACTAGGTCATTTCATTAGAGTGTTCTTTTTTAATGTGTCTATTTTGCTGTGAATATTGAAGCATTCCCTTCAAAGGCTTGCTCATACAAACAGAACAAAATGGAGGAAAAAACAACTTTGCCATGCACAACTCTACTTTCTGAACATTTTGACTGCAGATTATTTGTCTGTGTTTAAAGTTTTTTCATAGAACTTCGAAGCGTAGTGCCTATTCAAAAGTTCACAACATCTGAAGAAGGACCCATATCAAAACTCTGCATTAAAAACCCTTTTATGCTCAGAAAAGTTTGGTTTAACTTTATGGTTTGGGTCACACTACAACAAAATTTTACACTTACAGTAATAATGAGTTTACTGTATTAAAAATCTCAGCACTGAAAGGAACTACACAATACTTTACACAGACTTATTCCACAGACTTGTTCCAAATACTAGTCAGTTCAATCCGGAGAGGATTATGTCATCCGACTAACAAATTTAACTGGTATTAATCCCCTGAGTGCTATATGGTGCTGTCAACACGTGTCCCTTTTCCACGCATGTACACAGGGTCTCCCTGAGCTGCTGCAGTGCTGCCTGTCAGAAGCTGCAGCAGCGGGGCTTTTTCTTTTTTAAACTTTGCAAGGCAGCTGGCCCTCAGCAGCGCTTGGGGGGCAGTGCCCCAAACATCCTGGGTGGCCAGCCACCACTGCCCTGAGGAGTGGGTCCCAGTGGCCAGGCGTGGGCTCAAAAATGCTCAATTTGGGGGAATTAAGCTCACCATTTTGAATAGGGCACACGAGCATTTGGGATCTTTAGAGTGTAAATTGACAGCATCAACCAGGGAATTAAAAAGAGAGGAGAGACACCTTAGGGTGCAACATAAAGTTTTCAATTTATTGTGGGGACAAAAAGGGGGTACATAAAAACAAAAAGCATTAGTTGGTAATAATCGAACAGTGAGACACTCAGATCAATTAGATAAATGCACAAGGATGCAGCATGGGCTGCTTTCTACAGGAAGTTCCTAATTTAGGAGAGAGAGAGAGAGAGGTCTGCTTGTGCCAAGGCACAAACAGTGGGAGATTCAAAGGAAGGGGAAGAGAAGAAAGACACAGCACTTCATCTTACCTAAAATGTACTGTTCTGAGGGAGGGCAAAGGAATGGATCCTTTATAGCCCCTTTTCCAAATCAGACAGTACAGTAGCACCAGGGCAGCCTCCCTGATGACGAGCCTTCTGGAGGGGAGGGAGGACTGGAGTAGTGATCTGAGGAGGGAAGAAGTCTGTGGGCTTAGCCCACTGAGTCACTCAAGCCTAGCACACACTTGGGGGTGCGTTGGCTAGAGTTGCAAGAGAGCCTGATCGTGTCTCCATGAGGCAGACAGGTGGGAGTTCCCTTATGCCTACTCAGAGGTCAGGCGGCAGAATGGCAGCAAAATGTACAGAAAGACTCGCAACCAGGTGTCCTTGTCAATTCTATCTGGGCAAGCAAGACAGCATGGCAGTAATTTCAGCTTGAGTGATTTCAGTTTCAGTGATTTCAGCAGCAGTGATATTATCTTCAGTGGACACTGTGAGAACAACAGCGGTGAGAACAGCCAGTCTGGGAGGATCAGACCGACTGAACTAACTGGGGCCCTGAAGGGACTGTATTTATACCAAAAATGTTGCACCCTGGGCATGGTGGGTGTGTGAAGACCAAGAACAAAGTTTGATTAAATTTAGGAAGTTTTCTGAAAAGGAGCTCCAGTATTTCACAAACGGACACTGCAGTTGCTTTTGCTTTACAAAAACCGGTAATCAAAGAAAAATGCACTACCAAGAGGTGCCTCCTATGTGCCTCACCCAGGCCAGACCTGCCAAGATAGAGTTCCTGAGGACCATTCCTGCCCGCTCCCATCCCTGATTGATTTAGGCTCAGGCTGTGCAGTCACGCTTTGTCTTGGATTCAGATCACAGCCTGATTAGACCACCCTTCTCCAGGTGCAATGGGACACGTCCTTCCTGATGCTGCCCCGCTCAACAATACAGGGTGGGTTGCTAAAGCCAGGCTGATGCTAATTAATTATCATTCTGATGAAGTGGGCCTGCATTCTATAGCGATCCCCCCTCAATCAGCCCAGGACTCTTGTGGCCAAAGCCTGCCAGGTTCACAATCTAAAACAGGGCAGGTTTTGAGGCAAGGTCACCAAGTACAAAAAAATCATAAGAAATAAGGCAAAAATCATATATTAAAACCAAAAACTCAGGGAGCACTGGTTGTAACAGTGCATACGTCAGTGGTACATGTTTTTCTTTGAGACTGCAGTGTATAAAACTTATATGGAAAACAAAACATTTTGTGTGCATTCCTGTCCATATCATTTTTTCAGAGGTGCTGAACATCTACAATAATGAAATGAAATAGGCAACGCCAATAATGGTAATGAATGGGTGATTCTCTAAATTCACAAGTACTGTAAGCAATCTAGTGTAGTGTAATGCAGAATATTTTTTTTAGTTAGCTAAAGGATTAATTTAGCTGTGAAAGCCTGTAAAAGGTACTGATTACTGGTCAGCAGGATGCATTTACTAATACGTTCACATTTTCCCATTCTGTTACTCCACCACACTTTCTTCTGTGTTGTTGAAATGTTTTCTAGAGCTCAGCTTATAAGTCATAATCAGATAAGCAGCTTGTAGTGAGCAAATATAAAGCCCATTGGCTGATTTTCCTTGATGAAAGAAATTGATAAATGAAAGGAAATAATAGGGCATTACATACTTTTTAAAGGATGTAAGTGCATGCTAGAAGTATAACACTGGCCTCCAAATCCTGGTGATCTAACATTTGTGGTCTCCTGTTCAGCCGGCCCAAATATCATTATATTACTCAAAAACAAAATCCACACTGAAATAAATGATGGAAACTTGTTGGTAATCCAAATAGCTGAAATAAATGTCTATTTAAAATGCAATAGAAGATGCATTCACTCTACTGGATTAGTCTGATCATGCTTAATCAAAACACAAAAAGACATGGGGTGTTTTTACACAGACGCTAAGCCCGGGTTTATTTTTCTTATCCTGTGCTTAAAAGTCCATTTAAACAAGTTTTCCCAGAATAAGAAGCCCAGGTTTAGAATTAACTCCATGCTTATAAAACCGCTTTTTCGTCCCAGGTTAAAATAAGCCAGGGTTTAGGTCTGTGTAAACAATAAGTCCAAACTGAGCTTAAAGTAACCATAGAGAGTGCTAGGCAGACCAGACATCCTCTCTATGCAGGACTATATCTATGGCCTCATACAGGCATGCATGGTGGGGAGCTGGGGATTGGAGCCTCCCCGTGACTGCCAGTGCTCCCTCCCTCAGCTTCTTTCTGTAGCAGCTGGGGAGGACCTAATCAGCTGATGCTGGAGAAAAGGCTCCACTGAAATCAAGTAGCTGGGATTAGTGCCAAGGAGGGGGCATCCCAGACCTATGTGTGGGCTGAGAGGGTGTTGGGTGCAGTCTCCGACCAGGTTTTGGATGCCCCCTCCTTGGTGCTAGCCCCGGCTGGTTGGTTTCAAGGAAGCATTTTCTACAGCATCAGCTCATTTATGGGGCTCAGCATCAGCTGCTGCCACTATCGCCAATTCTAAGTTCCCCTGTGCCCTTGGATTCCACAAATTAGATGGGGTGAGAAGGGGTGTGCAAGGTGGGAAAGGTGCAGAGCAAAGATGGGAACAGCTAAGGAAGGTAGCTGGGTTGAGTAATGAGCAGAGACAGGCAGCAGACGTGAGCAGAGTTTATTCCTCTCAGCAGTTAAGAAGCTTGACAGCTCAACCTTTGTGTTAGTCTAAACCCGTATTAACCATGAACACTGTTATTCCAGATTAACTATTGTTCTGAGTTGTAAATGTCCATGTAAACAGGAACCAGGGATTAAGAATCTAGGATTTAAATATGGGTTAGTGTCTGTGTAAAAACACCCGTGGTCTTTAGCCCATGAAGCTTTTATTGTATCCTACCTAGTAGGGAAACATGACAGTGCTTTGTAATGCTATTTAGTAGATGATCCTAGGCTATACATAAGATTTAAGGGGACATTTAAATGTAGGTAGATGACTAGTAGGAAGAGCTAAGAACAGATTCCCTTAATAAGAGGATAAATCAAAACAAAAGGAGAAATAGTAGTACTCTCCTGCCTGCAAAAGTGAAGCAAATAGACACTGAAATGCTTTTCCCCCTAGAGCTTTTTTACCTTGAGATTCAAATCCGGATTGGCCAATATGACTAAGGTATATGATTAGTATTACTATGGGTGATTTCAGACGTTACGGGCACCCGATTCACCACAGTGGACTCCCAGCGGTGGTGAACCGGCTAACCACCCCCCGTGGGCAAGGGAGGCCCCAAACAGACGTGACAGGAGCGGAACCACAGCAGGGAATCGGACTGGAAGACCACGGTCCGGGGCAGCACAACAGACATTACGCCGATCCCGGGCCGTGGTCAAAGCAGTCGGAAGGTGCCGGGGCGGCTCGTCCCAGCTGTTGCTGCTGACCCTCCACTGCCTCCACGTGCAGCATGGCCACTGCCTACTCCGCCTGCACCTCCTTCACCTCCCCCTCCTCCTCCTGCCTTGCTCTCTCGCCCTCCACTCTCCTCTCCCTTCCGCCTCGCTCCATCCCGCCATGTCCCCCTACTGCTGTGTGCCCTTTAAATCTCCCTCCCCAGCCTGTGTTGTTGCTCGTTGCCTGGCAGTGATGCTGTGTGCTTTGTCTCCATCTGGGAATCATGTTGCTTGATTCCGGCCGGTGGTTGCCATTCAGTCGTTACTTTTTTTTGTTTCCTGGTGGGAATCGCTTTGACCATGCTTTCGGAGATGGTCCGGGCCCGAGCTCCGGAAGTGTGGTTATTTTTGACCCCTGGTGGGAATCGACTGTGGTGAACATCTGGCGCCAATGTAACAGATGTTCAGGGTGATTTGGCCCCGACGCGGGATTGACCGTGGTTCACTGTGGTTGACTGTGATCTCGTAACATCTGAAAATACCCTATGTGTAAGGTAACATAAATAATGAAGAATCATATAAGTTCTCATACACTTTGGAGGAGTTGATTGAGAGTCAAACCACTCCAGCAATCAATTTCCCGCCTGATGGGAACAGGCTGCTGAAAGCACATTACACCAGTGCTCCATTCGCTGCACTGGTTGCCGGTTACCTACCGGGCCCGATTCAAGGTGTTGGTGTTGACCTTTAAGCCCTACACAGCCTGGGCCTCACCTACCTGCAGGACCGTCTCATCCACAGGTTCTGGAATGGCCATTGCAGTCATTCAGGGGCACCCTTTTGGAGGTCCCCCATGTTTGGCAGGGGGCCACATTGGAGAAGGCATTCTCAGTCACCATGCCTCGGTTGTGGAACTTCCTCCCGGCAGCGGTTTGTTTGGCCCAGGGCCTTCCTCCTTCAGGCATCACTGTAAGACTTGGCTGTTCCACCAGGTGTTTGGCGAGAGAGACAGGTGGGGGAGGGATGGAATGGGGGGAGGGGGGATTTATTGTTTTATTGTTTGTTTTAAGTTATATGTATTTTTATGCTTTTATATTGTACACTACCCCGAGCTGCCTTTGGCAGGAGGGGGCAGGATAAGAAATCTTTTATAATAGTAATAATAATAATAATAATAATAATAGTTCTTCCTCATTTGGACCTCTCCACTGTATGCCACATTGCAGCAACTTCAAAAGAGCTATATTTTTTTTCTGTGATACCTACCTTTTATTCTGAAAAACAACCAACACTGTGACAATATCAGCAATATTTTAAAATGTTTTTAGATGTTTGTAAGACTATAGTTCCATGTATACTTTAGGAGGTTAAACAGCTTTAAAATGGTTTAGGAGGTTAAAAAGCTTTAAAACTGTAAAGCTTTAAACAGCTTTAAAATGGACAGACTAAAGAGATGTTTGCCATGCTCTTACTCTGTAAAGGTTGCATGAATACCACAGTGCTCACAGTTCTTTTAAATGTCCCTAGTGATTAAAATAATCAGCTTCCTTCTAATAAAGTACAATGGGATTTTCGCACATTTTGAAAACCTTAGCTGCATATATTTTGGTATTTACACCTGCTCTCAAAGTAGGGTCAGTGCAAGGATTTTTGCCACCCTGGGAAGATACTTCTCCAACCTGCACGCATGTCAGGCACTAAGTGGCTGGCACGGGGCACTGAGGGGCTGGCGGCCCTGGCCACCTCACTGGTGGTGGGGGCGGTTGCAGTTTTTGCTGCTCCCTTCAACTTGTTGCCACCCTAGGTGGCTGCTTGTGCTGCCTATATCGTAACATCAGCCCTGTATCAAAGGGAATCAAAAATAATGTGTATATACAGGAGAATGGTCACTGGGTACCATGCTTTAATGAAATCAATAGGCTGGACTGGGAGCACATAATTAGATAATGTGGCAAACAAACATAGCTTAATTTCAGAGTTCATAATGTATACGTGTTTACTACATGGGAGAAAAGAATGTGCAGCTCAAGAATGTGCAATCAAATAGTAGCAATGCATGTACAGAGCTTCCACTGATGTGAGCAGGCACACAGATTATCAGCGTGTGAAAAGATTCCCCCACCCAGGAGAACACCCCATCAGATTTATATTGCCTAAGGAATAATGACCCAGAACAGTAGTTATTCAGGCAGTGAAGACTGCTTGTTTGTGAACATGTTTTGTACACTTGGTGTCAGCTGCCATTTAAGGTCCATAAGCATTTTATGACATAAACATTTAAGATCCATGTTAAAGGGAGCATTGATATTCAGCTTAATGTCAAATTCATAAAATGCTTTGAAAGTCTAATGAAGCATAAGAAATAAGCTGCAAATGAGTTAAACAGAAAGAGGACTGGATAAACAGATGGCTAAAACTATTAATGCCACCTTTTAAAATTCTCAAAATACTCACTTATAGCTATGGCTGTTTTTACACAGACAGCAACCACCCACGCACACCCATCGATGGGTGGGGAAGAGTCCGTGTAAACGTCCATGAGTGGGTGGGCGCGCACTCCTGACCTACCCACCCACACCCATGGAGCATCCGGGAGGGATCTGGAAAACCCCGTAGGTGGAGATGGGTGTCCAATACCGAAATATCCATGTAAACGACAAACCAAAAACACCCACGGAAGGGGTCTGCCAAAACCACAGAAACACGACTAGAGAGGCCCCACAGGAGCCCGCAAGCAGACACACCCACCAGGAGAGCTGCCCCATGCCCGGACAGGAGCCCTTAAAGGAGAAACGGAACAGGATATGAGTATACTGGCTCAGAAAAGTAACAGAGAAAACCAAGGGAGCCACTGCCATGAAACACACGGGACGGGGCAGGGTAAGCAGAGGGACTCCGGGCACGTGGGGTGGGGTGGGAAGGAGATGAAAGGAAAGCAACTGACCATTCACGCCTTCCCCACACATGGAAGAGGGCACGATACAGCTCCAGCTCCACCCACAGCCCCAACCCATGCCACTACCACATGGTCCAGGGAGCAGAGCACCTCCGAGATCAAGGTAAGGTGAGAGGGGAACCAACCCAGACAGGGGAAGGGGGAGGGCAGCCACAAGGGCCATGGAAATTATGGGGGAAACCTGTTCACACAGCTGACAGTACCCCCGATCCCCACAGGACAGCAACCACACCCAGGAGCAAAGCACCATCAGGGAGACAGCCAAGGAGGGTCTCCGTGGCAGTCAGGTAAGGCAGGGGGAACACCTGGGAGGGAGGGGGTGGGCCAGTCAATACCCCAAGATGCCACTGGGGAACAGCAACACAACCACAACAGCTACCAGGCGAGCCCAACACCACACAGTTGATGGGCCCCCCACACGCGGAGCCCTAAAAGGGGAGCCTTGGTACAACACCAAGACCAGGGCATTCATTTGCGTGGGGGGGGGGTCAAAAAGGTCCATCATGACCTGGTGCGGAACTATAAGACCAAACAGGTCTACGAAAGCATTGCCCAGGAGATGCAGCGGTTGGGGTACAACAGGGATGTAATCCAGTGCATGCAGCTGGCAAAGGATCTGAGGTCTGGATATAAACATATCAAGGACAAAAATCTCAGGTCCAGCCATGCAATGCGCACACAGGAGTACCAGGAGGAGCTGGATCAGTTCCTCTGCATGGACGGGGACATTGTGGCCTCCCATATCCACGGCACCACCTTCGCCAGGGACAAAAATAGGGCAAAGACAACACACACCACTGCCCGATCCCACGGTGCAGGGGGAGCCCTCAGCCCCTGGCATGGCCAGTCAGTATATGAGAGGTGACAACCCCCTGCTAGAGGTGGGGGAGGCATCCCTGGAGGTGAAGAGCAGCAACATCACCCTCCGCTTGCACCCCCAGAACCCACACGGGCAGACCCCACAGAGACAGGGGGTGCTCACAGAGAGGCCCAGCCCCAGGGATGCCCCCCAGGAGCTGGAGGAATACAATCCAGGTTCGAGGGTCACAGAGGGGATGGGGGGGCA
Source organism: Sphenodon punctatus (assembly GCA_003113815.1). Lineage (NCBI taxonomy): Eukaryota > Metazoa > Chordata > Lepidosauria > Sphenodontia > Sphenodontidae > Sphenodon > Sphenodon punctatus. Next base: position 472,006 of record QEPC01015544.1, read on the forward strand.
GTCCCAGTCCATGGCAGCCAGGGCCCCAACAGGGAGGAATAGGTGAACTGACCAACTGTTGCACCCTCAAACAGCCCAAGGGGACATGGAGGTGTGGGAGGAGGAGGAGGTCGTGGCCCTGGAGGACGACGAGGAGGAGCCAGAGGCCATCCCACAGCCCTGCAACTGGGATACTGATGGTAGGTGGAAAATGACATGACAAAAGGTGTTGGGAGATGCCTGGGTCACACTGAGGGAACGGGGTACAGCAGCACCCCGCAGGCCCATAACAGACAAGGACACGCATGGAATGGCTGATGGGCCAGCAAGGGAGTGAGGGGGTCCATGCACGAAAGCACAGGCCAGGAATAGCCACATGGGTAGCCATGCTATTCTATACCATCCTTCCAGTACACAGACGAGCCTCCGGCTCTTGCTCGGGCCACAGTGGCCAGCAGTGCAGAGTGGAATCGGGAGATGCGGGCTCACAACCAGCAGAGGAGGGAGAACCTAGGGAGGGAGGTGCTAGCAGAAACCAGAAGGTTGGCAGAAGTGCATCTCACAGAACAAGCAAGAATCAGGGAGGTACTTCAGTGGGAGGGGGAAAAGGACTGGGCAATAATAACTGCCATCCTCACCCGGTCTCGCACTGAGCACCTGTGGGACAGGTGCCAAGCTTCCGACTTCCTACGCGAGCAGCGCCTCGAAAGGCTGGAGAGGGAGAGGGCCCATGTCATGCTGGAACGAACCATCGAAAGGGCCTTCAGCTCATAGATGCCAAACTGGAGGCCCTGAGGCGGCAATCCCAGCATGATACGGGCCCCCAAGCCATGGTAGGTGGGCCGGCAGCCTTGGAACATCAGGTCACCCTCCAATAGGTGCAGGTGCCCCCTTCCCAGGTCTTCTGCCAACCCTGGTTTACACAGCAGGTGCCCTACTCTGGCCTAGCCCATGGGGGTGCCCTCCTCCCCATGGGCCCCAGACAACACCAAGGCCCCCTCACGGATGGGTCCCACCCCTCTCGGTTCCGCTCAAGTGGGCTGCAACACCACCCCACTCAGGTCACGATCACACCGACAACAACCTGCACCCCTAGCAACCCCACCGCCAGGCCAGGCAGCCCCACAGGAGCAGGTAAGAGCCCCTGCGGTGAGCTACCTGTAACAGGGGAGTGGGCTGACCAGTACTCCGAGGCCATGGGCCAAGGGGAGTGTTAGCAAGGGCGCACAGCATGTTGCGAGGTACATGGGTCGTCAAAGCGATGGGCCACCAGCGAGTGCACACGAGTACGGGGGGACAGCTAACCGCACTACTATGTAACCCTCTCACAGGTTGGAGATGCCCCACTGTCTGTGGAGTGGCTGGTGGAGGCTGAAGACCCAGGGCCTGCCAGCCGACGTGCACATAGGGCTGCCACTGAGATGGGCCATGGAGAGCTGAACCCCGGTGGTGCAGTAAAAAGGAGAAACAGAAGACCCCGCAAATACTAAACCCCAAGCCCTGTGAATATCCCCCAAGAAAAGGTCTGAGCACAACATAACATGTGAGCGATATGTCATTACAGGGGGGGTAACTGGGGGGGGAGATATAAGGATGTTGTGGGGTCAGCCCTCCGAGGTACTGCACCCAAACGTTGCATCCCTTCCAACAAGTTGCAAAGCTACAAAGGGAACCCCTGTGGCACAGGCCTGTGGGATCTGCAATGGTTCCAGAGGCCATTGCGGTGGGTACAGCGTGGGCTACTCGCCATGTCATGGACAGTGACCACACTGTGTGACAAGTGGTATAGAGCGAGTGGTAGAGAGCATTAGCAAAGGTGATGCAATAGATTTATTGTGCACTGGTCTAACAAACAACTGTACAGTGGAGGGGGGAGGGGGATCCCAAACTACGGTTGGTACGCTGCCTGCATGACAGCAATGTGCCTGGTAAGGGCCTGTTGGTTCTCCTCCGATATCGTCCAGAAGCCGCGCTCCCCCACCCCTCCGGACATGCTGGTACAAGGGCACGGGATTGGCTCTGTGTGCGGGGGGTTGTCCAAGGCTGCCCCATCGGTCTCACATATATCGTGCAGTACATGGCCATAGAGGTTGACAGGCCACCTGGCAAGGATGAGGCTGACGTACTGAGCTGCTGCTGCTCTTGCCACCAATTCGCACCTGACCTGCATCCTGTGCGCCCAGTGCAAGCTTGCCACACATCTCAGGTTTGCTAACCTCTTGTGCCGTGCAACACTTGTGAACCACAGGGTAAATGGGCGGAGGAGGTCGTCCATTTGCTCGAACACCTGGTCGAGGACCTAGAAGCAGGTGGCAAGAACCTGTAGTGGGGCTGAGCACCCACTCGGGATGTCAGCCTCTGGCATAGTGATCCCACCACAGTGTCGGATCACCATGCACCATGCAACCCACCAAGTGCTCCTGGCCCGGCCCTCAGTCTAGCAATGCACCCTGTGCACCCATACCCTGTCCCCGCTGGTCACCCTGTACAGCACTGGCACTCACACACCCCTCCACCAACTCCCGATATCCCACGCAAGCAGCTACACATTCACCAACACCCCTATAGTCACACACCCTCAAGCTCACCTCACACACCCTCCCTCTGCTCATGCTCAATCGCTCACTCTCTCTCTCTCATGGCCCGCACTCCACTCCGCTCAGTTCCACTCCACCTCCAGCTCCAACTCCACTCCTATCCACTCAGGGTCATTGCTGTGGATGGTAGCCATCGTGCAGGGCTCTGACAGGTTGCTGGTAGCTGCTCCCTTGTTTACCAGCTACCCGTACTACATCCTGAGCCCTCAGCCCCTCCCCCCCTTTGGACAGGTGTCCATGCTGCCCGGGGCATTGCCACTGTGTCTTCCAATGTGCAGCTCGTGCTTCCTGTTGGTTCATTCACTATGCTGTTCCACCCGCTGGGGTGAGTTGCTATGGGCTCCCCCTTTTGTTTCCCCATTGCATACCCCGGCAAGGATGAATGGGCGATGTGCAGGCGGGTCTCCTGGCAGTAGGTTCGGGCAGCTTGCAGGCCACTTACCACCTGCACGGCCACCTCTGCTGGAGCACCCTGTGGGGCGTTGCCTGGTGTGCTTTACCTGTGTTGTGGGTGACCCCTCCTCCCCCCCTTGGTTGCCAGATCCCCATTCATATCTCTCGCTTCCTCCTCCCTTCTAGCTTCGGTTATAATCTTCCTGACTGTCCTGTGCCTTGGGGAGATGGCAGGACAACTCCAGAGGGTGGCATCAGAGCTCCAGGAAGGGGCTTGGGTGTACGAGGCGATCCATGAGTCGCTCCATTTATGGTAGCCCCCCCCTTTGGTGTGGGACTCCATGGTTGTGGAGGCCTATGGTCCGCTGTACTGGTGACATCCCTCTCTCCTGTAGGGCTGTCATTGATCAACGTGCAGACCAGGGAGCAGGAGGAAGTGGTTCAACTCCTGCTCCATTTGCTGCAGCGGGTGCACCAACTGGACTGCGAGCAGGCAACTCACTGGCGCAAGGTGCACCCTACTGAGGCTGCACCTCCTGGCCACCGTACCTGTTCTTTGGAGCTCCCAGCAACTGTTGTGCTTTAGGTTTTGGTAGTAAAGGTTGTTGTTTTGTTTCCCCTTCTGTTTGTGTCCTTCTTCCCTGTGGTGTGTCACTCTGTTCGTGCCCTGTTGGATTTCCCTGGTGTGGTTGCCTGTCTGGGGTTGGTGCTGTTGGCGAGTTGCGTGGGTCTGTCCCTGAGCACTGCATCCCCTATGGTCTGGTGCCCTGTTTCCTTGTATCTGTTGCTGTGACCCCTATTTTGTGTGGTTGCAGTCACGGATTCCCCCACCCCATCCTGTTCATCGCACCCACCCTTCCCTTGTGTCCCTCGGGCCATGGTTGCCCGTCCTCCAGGGTCATTGCCTGGCTGGTAATGCACCCCCCCCTTCCTTCCTTGTAGTGTTGTTGGTCTCCCCCTGTGCCGCCTGCACCCCTGGCCGGTGCTTCGTTGCTGGATGGTGGTTTGTGGCTGCTTCCCTTGTGTTTGGGCATCTCTCAGCTCTCTGCCCTTGGTTCCTGTCTGCTCTGTGGCCTTTGGCGCCTTGGCTGGACTCCCCATCTATCTTGTTCCTGGTGCAGTGTTCTGTTGCCTGGGGTTTCCTATGTATGGTTGTACGTTGGGGGTCTTTGTGGGTCTGTTGGAATGGGCCCCATCCATTTCTGGTCCTGCCTATTCATGTCAGTGATCATGCTTGTTCCCATGTCCCCTCCCCCCAGCTGCGGTCTCCACCCGCTCCCTTTCCATCCTGTGTTTCCCAGTGTTCCATTGTGCACGGTGAGGGCTGTTGTCCCTTGGGCCCGCAGTGCCCAGCTGTCTGGTCTGTGTGCCGTGACCTGAGTGAGGCTGTTACTTTGTGTCTCCTGTCATTCCAACTGCCTCCTCCCTCACCCTCGCAGGGTCTGGTGGACTGGGGGCGGTGCCTGGTGCCGTGGCTTTGTTTGCCCTTCCTTGGCCATGCTGTCACATCACTGTGCTGGGTGTGTTTTCCCTTCCATCTTGGCGGTCCATGTAAACGTCTTGGGTGCTTGCTCGGTGTTTCCCGGTGTGGATGTTTGGCCAATAGGTGTGTGTTAGCCCCTCCCCTTCGTCCCACAACCTCCTGCGGCGGTGTCCGTGTACACGCCTCTCTGTTTGGCGCCGGTGGGTGTGCTCACCCACCCAACTCCACCCATCGGCACCACTGCAGTGTCCATGTAAAAGGGGCCTATGTTTTCCAGATGGACACCATCACAATCTACACACTTTGACTAATGTGTATTCTCTTAAATTCATGGTGAGGGACGATGTCACATTAGTATATCTGAAAAAATATTTTTTCAGATTTAAATATCATTATATATTATTTATATAGATCCCAGTCACTTTTTAGTAAAATAATTCATTTACATAAAGCATTTACAATACTAAAATAATCCATTTACATATAATCTATTAACATATTCTCCTTCCTTTTCCTTTTTACACCAACCACTCAAGTTTTTCATTTTTCTGCATGCAGACCCAGAAGGTCAAATGGAGACTAAATAGAGAATTCTAAACCATAGTATTCAAGGAGATAGCAGATTTCAAGCATGCCTTTATAAAGATATTTTACATCAAATTACAGCTGGATACAATTTGAAATGGCTGAAATTTTTAAGGATATAAAATGGATTTCTGTGATTAAATCCTAAGTGATCCTTACCTAAAACAACATTATCAGACATGCTCCAGGGTGGTTGATCATAATGGCTGTTCATAGAATGTAGTTTAGTTTATGGCAAAGGATATAATTAAGCCAAAATTAAATTCAGAGAGTAAGGCCGCTTTTAGACAAGACAAATTTTGCGCATGATTGGTGAAAAATGCACGTATTTTAATGCTTGTTTAAACACCTAAACCGTTTTAAATGCACATTTGCCATGATTGTGTAAAAGCCAAAACCGTTTTGAATGTGGTTTTGTCTGATTCCAAAATGGTTTTGAGCCTCTTTGATTATCGGGGGATGCCAAAACTGGTTTTAAAAAATATGCATTATTTAAATGCGCATTTACAAAACCACATTAAAAGTGTCTCATCTAAAAGTGCCCTTAGTCTTTCTAAAGACTTACAGCTACCTGCAAAAAACAAAATACCATTCCCATCACCACAAATTGCATTTTAACCTACATGTATTTTTTTTCTTTCCTTTTTTAAAGTATGACACTGCAGACCTTCTATTAATTTAATACTGACTAAATAGTAACCAATATCCTAATCTATTCTATGTGCAAAAGTGTTAGCTTGTTAAGCATGTTTAGTGCAAATTAGGTATTGCAAGAATGCCTAGTTCATGGAGCAGGAAGGTTTCTGGTTTGCATGTTATTTCTTGAAAATGTGTGGCCTGTATAGTGCCTTTCCAACAGTTAGAAAGAAAAAGCAGACCATGTAAAAATACACCAAATACTTTAGAGGTTACAAATCACATAGAAGCTTAAGAAGATCCAAGATGAGAGAGCTGATTCTTTCCCATTTTTTAAATAAAAAGTAATACTAAGATTTTAAAATGAACACACCATACAGAGGGGGTGGGGAGATCCTCCACTCTTAGGTCACATTGTCTAGACCGACTGGGTTAAAGATTACAGAAGAATAACAGAACATTTGTTTTAAGTGTATACATAAAGAACTGAAGGAGTCTCTGTTGGAAAGATTTGAGAAGCTAATTGACAGCTGACTTGAGTTTTAAAAAACCTCAAGACTGCTACATTTCTCAAACAGCTTTGAACAGAACATAATCTGATAATTAGAGTCCTTCCATAGGAAAACATTTTTACCAGCTTTCAACATGATTCTTGCACCAATTGGAATCACCCCATGAAAAAAAAAATCATAATTAAGCAACTACCAAATTAGAATGCATTATGTTGTCAATTACTAGAGATACGTTCTTTCTTTCATACTTGTCTCAAGCAAATTGGCTCCCACTTTGACATCACAATTTATCAGTTATGCAAATAAACAGTATGAGTCATAGCTAATTGTTTATATTATGACCTTATTTCCAGAGCATCCAGAAAACAAACTACTTTTCAAAGTTTACTGGAATAGAAAACAAATTTAGTTTTCTGTTTAGTTCCAAAACAAATTTGACTAAGAAGTGTCAGACTTTCTAGTTCAGACAACTTCATAAGGAGAAATCTTTAGGCGAAAAGCCTAGGCTTTCTTTTTCACTTATGGCTTGAAGAGAAAAATTAATCCGCTACATGCAGAATCTCACATTATTTCATCTTTTGCCTAAATACCTATGACATTTGGGTCCCCAAAGAGCTCTGAATACTAACACATTTATGCTGTGAACATATCATCTGTATCTTTAGTAAGCAGAAAACTTTCCATCACGCTGAACCATGGATAATTTCAAAGAAGCTGTAAGACCTGGCTATTCCGCCAGGCATTTGGTAGGGGAGAAGGGTGATGGGGTAGGGGGAGTGGGTTGAGTTGGGTTATTTTAGTATCCTCCTTCTATGTCCTGTTTTTAGTTTTATTGTTGCTGTTTTTATGAATTGTAAGCCACCCTGAGGCCTGTGGCAGGAGGGGCATGGTAGCAAAACTTTTAAAATAAATAAATAAATAATCACATTGGTGTGATTGAATTGCTCAAGACCAGATACTGGCATCTGAATGACATCTACAGAACTTACAAATATACTTAGCCATGTTCATTTACACATGGAAATGATCACTTCAGCATGTAAGTATCCATTTTACACACACAGGAAGACATTTGCACCTGCAAAAATAGAAATTGTATTTATTTATTTATAATGTTATTTATTTTTATCCTGCTCTATTCCAAATGTGCAGGGCAGGTAACGTTATCCTGAAGGCATATTTGAAAGGACAAATGTCCATTTGAAAAAGGATTTTCCCTGGGTGCATTTACTGGGCTCAATTTTCCCTGCATTTACGGGGAAAATTTGACAACTATGCCAAATTCAGGAGTAATAGAATAATGTCAAGTCACATGTTAAGTTAGCATAAATAGGTATAATGTTTTGCACAAAGAGAGCAAAAGAATGAGATTGCACTAGGAAAGGCAAGTAACAGGAAGTCAGATGTATATTTTATCTAGGGCTGAAACTCGGTTTTCAGAAAACTTCAGAATTCACCAAAGATTAAGGTATTCAGTTCTGAAAGTCCAAAGTCTGAATTTCCAAGGACCAAGACTGTTCTCCAGAAAACTTTGGAAAACTTCAGAAGCCGCTGCACTGGTGGACAGTTGAGCTTCTTCTGGAAATGAAACTTAGAGTAATTTCAGACGTTACAAAAATGCCTTTCACCACAGTGAACCCCAGTGGATTCCCTGTGGTGGTGGTGTTTCCATGAACGTCTGTTTTGTCCTGGCCAGATGTTCACCACAGTGTACCTCCAGCTGGGATCAAGCTTGACTACAGTTCTCGATCTCCGGCCAACCGGAGGTCGAGAACCGTGGTTAGAGTGGCCACGATCCGGGATGGGCCAAAAGTAACATGTGTTACCTTTGGCCCATCCTGGATTGTGGCCCCGACCGCAATACGAGATCAGGCGCAGTGGCCTAATTGGCTGCTGCACTCACCCATCTCCTCAAGGACGGTCAGTCAAGGGAGAGCAGGGGGCGGGACTGTGTGGCCACATGTCGTGTCGCGCAGCCCCGCCCTCTCCCCTATCCCTGTTAGCAATCAGGCCAGCACGTCTAAAGGATGACCGGCCTGATCACGGACCGGGATCCGAGACAGATCTCGATCCAGGGTTCAGCATGGCTGAAATTACTCTTAGTGCCATATTTGGTAGGAGTGAGGTATGGGACGAGGTATGGGAGGGGACAATTGAGTAATGGTAAGCCAGATGGCAAGTTTTGATTGGCTGGTCAAGACAGATGGCAAGCTTTTGATTGGTTGGCAGGGCAAAATAAAAGTGGCTGCAGCCATTTTCCATTCTCTTTGGTGAATTTGGCTGTGTGCTACAGTGTTCGCTGAGGGGGAAGGGGTTCCTGGCCTGGTCTTGGCTCTGGCCAGGCATGGCATGGTTTGGCCTGTCCTGTCCATAGGCCAATGCTGGGGGATGGGGGTTACACTTACCTTTACCATGCTATGCTTTTTATAAACAAAAAAAATAGGTGCCACATTGCTTCTAATTCTGCCTGCTGCTTGGTTGGCATTTGGCACCATTAGGCCAGAGGGATCTCTCTGTCAGGCTCCACTTCCCCTTACCTGGTCCAAGTTACCAGTGCCACAGTACCAATACCATGCCAACAGGGTGTGTGTGAATGTCTGATTTCTTAATTTTGCAACTGCTGGACTTGCTGGCTTTTGGTGGGATTTATTTCTCAAAGCAGTTGCACACTGTTTTGTGGGGTTGTGTGTGTTGTCTTGGTTGTGGCATGGCACAGCAGAGCCTAATTGTAAAGTGTAACTTCTACTCTTCTGCCAGCTGCTTGGCACCATGAGGCCAGACTGGGATCTCTCTGTCTGCCTCCACTTTCCCTTGCCTGGTCCAAGTGATCAGTGTCACAGTACCAATGCCATGCTAACAGGGTGCCCCTGGGGTGGGTGGGTGAATGTCTGGTTTCTTAAATTTTGTGGCCCGAATAGTTTTGAAGTTTCCAAAGTTGTCCAAAGTTTTCTGAGGTCTGGAATTCCAAGTCCGAATTCCGAAACTTCAGAAACTGCACTGAAGGGCCACCGAGTACTCAGGCCGATTACTCTGAACTTCAGAATTCGGCCCAAGTACCCGGAAGTACTATTTGGTACAGCTCTAATTTTATCTTACATATCTGTAAGCCCTGGTGTTGGTTACTTTTGCTTCTACTGCAGGTAGTAGCCACCCCCACCGGGAAGAAGTTACACCAGCTTTACACTGCATTACCACACTGGTCTGCAACTTACATTCCATTTTCATCATCACTGATTAACTTCCAATTCAAGCAGTTTATTTTCATTTTCAGAGCTCTTTTAGCAAGTACTAGAGATTTACTTTTTGTAGTGTATGCAGGGATTAGCCTTGACATTTCAAGGTCCCTAAAAATAGGCAGAGCAGAAAATCAGGTCTGAGAAAGAAAAAAGGTCAGTTTCCAAATGCCAGATCTCAGGCAAACTAAGGATATTAATTTGATCTTCAATTAACTCAAATACTACTAAGGATCACTCAATGGCAGATCAGCTGCTAATGGGAAGCATTCTAATGATGATCAACAAGGGCGTGGTAAAACCAAGTGAAGGATCCTGACAGACATGAGATTATTGGAGTGCTATACATGCCGAGTTCTAGGGGCAGGTTCTTTAAGCAAGAGAAGTGTAGAGAGGCAGCAGGTTAGGTTGCATGAGAGAAAATGGATTTGGCAAGAATAGGAAAGGAGAAGATTATACCCAGACTTGTAATAAATGTCACCATTTTGATTGAATGAAGGCTCTCTTTGGGGCCCTGCAGGAACCTGCAGACTCTGCACAAGTGCTTCACTTTTTCATTACGGACAGTGTATGGACTATATATATGCACACACACTTGTAAGTTTGAGTTTTGTTTGATTTATTTCAGGGTGAACCATCACATGAATCAAAATATGAAACTAGCACTTTGGAGTCCCCTGGAGCTCATAACTCATATCAGCCAAGATCCCTGGACTGAACAAAGATTCCAGTAATCCAAATGTGGTTTGTGGGAACAGAAAAGCATTACTCCACTAGAAAAAAGGTAATTCTGGTGATATTACCCTTAGGAATCAGTGAACCAATCTTGCATACTTGCGCTAATCCACTACATCCAGATGCAGTTACCTTATCAACAGTTTGGCTTTACATGAAGGATCTACATTTGTCTATGACAAATGTACTGCGGAAGAGTAAAAAGACTTCTGTAATAGCAAGGAGAGTAAAGCAGGTGAAGTCAAAACAAGATATTTCCAGCAATTTTTCTTTACGTTGGATTATCTAATACACCCATTTTTGTAAATACAGTAACACTTTAAATAGTTATTCCATAACAGTTATCTGCTATTATTTATCTAGCTATTGTTATTATACCAGTATATTTCCTCTGAACAATAGTTTTCTTATCTGAAAGTTTGTGAGTGGTGCTTGACTTCAAGCAATCAACCAAAGGTATGGTCAGGCATTTTGTAAAGAATCTCAACAGGATGGTATTGAAGCATTGGTTCATGGCATAAAATCAACAAATGGTTAGCACAGGGTATTGGAAAGGACTGTCTATTGTGAAAAGCTAAGCACTGAATATACATGTAGCAATAGCCTGAACTAACTTCCCTACACAACGGTTTAAGGGCTTTGCCAGACACAGTAAAAGAGCATTGATAAATTAATGTGAAAGTGATTGTATAAGGGTTTTCTCTGTTTTCTGTTTAGCAGATTAACAGACAAGTTTATCCTATTAGTGCTCACTATGCCCCATAATCAATAAATCATTACTAAAATTATTAAGATATATATATTTAACTTCAAATCCCAGCTAAACAAAAGACTCCTTTAACATGACAGCTACAAGTATTTATTAGAAAATATAAGTCTTTTCTACATTCATCTAAGAAGAGCCATATTCAGATAGAGGGAGGGAGAGGGAGGGGGAGGGAGGGAAGGGAAACAAAGAAGTAGATAACACCTTCTTTTCTTAACCTTGATTTCCCCAAGAGAATATACATTTCCATTTTTCAGATAGAAAAGAATTAGAGTTTGTTAGCCAGGACCCCTGGTCCCCCCACCCCCAGACCAGATGTACACACACACCCCTTTGCAATAGTCAACTGTCTTGGATCCGGGGGTCATCAAAGCCCACAGGGGTAACCAAGGGCAAGGAGGCTTGGGGAAAAGCCCCACACTGGATGCAAGAGGAAGGGGGGGGCATGAAAAATAAGAATTGGGCCCAGCCACCCTAGTTCCTAGCAAAAAGGGACCACTCATGGAAAAATACCAGCCTAAGGCTGAGAAAAAGACTAGAGGGGAGAGCTCTCTGAATAAATAATGGAGTCGTTAAGGAGAGAGACTCACCCTGTTGTAACAAAGGACAGGTAGCCATGACTCAGTGCAGCAATATCCTATCTTCGCATTCCCCAGGAGAAACTAGACACACACTCATTGCATCCTGAAGCCTGTCATTAAGCCCTTGCTTCCCTCCCTTCATTTTTTGTTTACCCTTACCTCCTGTATAAAAGGTATCTGGTGCATCTAGTATAGCCCTTTTTGTCATGGAAGTAACCTCCCGTCATTAGCCCATTGTTTACCTCAAACAACCCTTCGTAGCCTCCCAAACTCCTTTGTTCAGCACCCTTTAACTGCCCCTAGTTTTCCCATCAACCTTTGAGAAATCTTGGGACCCAGATACATGCAGGTCACTTTGTGCATGTCTGAGTTAAGAGATCTCCCAGACTCTGGTCTGCTCCTTCTTTCTTCCTCCATCCCCTGAACTCCGCTGGATCCGTGGGCCTCCTGTCCCATCTCAACAGGCAAGGAAAGGTAACCACAGGTCCAGACTTTCCCAGCCAACTGGGGAAGCCCTGTCTCTGTCTCTCTCTCTCTCCCTCTCTCTCTCCCCCTCGTTCGCGTTCTCTCGCTCCCCATCGCTGAGCCAACACCGGACACACACCCCTCCTCCTCCTACCATACTCCCCACAAGTCGCTTGTGTTTTCCCCCTTTTAAATCCCGCCAGCCAGACCGGGGCTGTGTTTCCGTTTTATATAACAATAAACTTGTGATTTTTTACACCTGTTTCTCTCTCTCTTTCTATTTGGGGAGGGTACATAAACTGCCTGTAGCACATATTGTCCTCAGCTTGATCCTTTTGAACACATGGAGACCCCAGTTTAAGTCATTACGCTCATTCCCCCGAAGTTTAAGGAACGGTGGATATTGGGGTATCCACCCCCCAATAGTCACGAGTGGGAGGGGGTCTCCTGTTAGCAAGTTCACTTCAGTCACTAGATTGGTGGAGAACATGGGCAAGCACGTGGTAATCCACACAGGATTGTCCACGGAGGCATACGTAGCTACAGCCAGCCGAAACCCCCATATTTCTATCTATGTCCTGTGTCATTTTCTATCTCCAATCTCTTCTTCTGGACCTGGGGATTTAAAATTCAGGGACTAGGGTTGTTGGGAAGTAATTGTTGGCATTGTGGGTTGTTGAGAATTGTATAGATCTCCAAACTGTAAGAGGCAGTTTGGGGAGCCTTTGTGTGATAACCAGAAACCAGTGGGTCCCATCTGCGGGGAGGCAGTTGGTTTTGAACTTGTTGTATAGATCTCCAAACTGTAAGAGGCAGTTTGGGAAGCCTTTGTGTGATACCCAGAGACTTGTGGTTCCATCCGTGGGGAGGCAGGTGTTCTTGAACTGAAATTTTTGAACGTGATAGCCTAGAGACTTGTGGTCCCACCTGCGGGGAAGCGGGTGGTCTTGAACTTAGGGACTCATATTCACACCTGTGGGGGAAGCGGGTGGTCTGGAATAGGAAGTTTAAAGACTTGTGTAATTTAGAAAAATGTTTGGGCAATTGTGGTCTCAGGAGGAGCCGGTCCCGCCCCAAATCCAGCCGCAAGCACAGCCTTGGGAGTATTGGGGTCCAGAGCTCGCTGTCCTAAGTGCAAGGCAGTTGGGAAACCTGGATTGTTGGGGCGCATGGGCAGTCATGGGATTGTTGTATCTAGGGATCCTAGTGGGGGTGCCTATGATAATAAGGTGTTGCTGGCGGGGAACTGCTTCGGCAGTTAGGAAACTGTATCACTGGAACGTAGAAGTGATACAGGGCCCTACTGGGAGATACACCCGGGTAGGGTCAGGAGTGACAGTCAGCAACTGGGACGTGGGAGGCACGCTCCAAAAAGAGCATGGCAAGGTTAAATTGGAGAGATGGGCAGTGAAAAAGGGAGAGTGCCCATGGGAACTGGGATGTTTTAAGGGGGAGGACCCGGTGACTGCAGGAGGAGAAGCTTATGCTGACTATTGTCAGAAGTTCAAGCCCCAGGGGAACCAGAAAGATGATCGTGCAGCTTGGGCCTTGTGGCGTGTTTGTGGGGACTTACAGGATCTGCTGAAGGAAACTAAGCAGAGATGTGAGGCAGAGGGGAAAAAGAGCTGAAAAAGAAAGGGAGAGGGCAGAGAAATTGACAATTAGATGTGCTGAATTGGAGAGAGACAAAACTGAACTGGTCACCGAAAAATGGAATCTGACCACACTCTATAGAAAGGCTCAGGAGGAGGGTGCTGCTGCCGTTACTAGGGCAGAGTGGGCAGAGAAGGAGTTAGAGGGATTGAAGGCACAACTAGGGCAAGCCAAATCAGCGGCTCGCTTCCTTGCAGAGTGAACCCAGACCCAGAAGGTCACGGTGAGCCATGCAGCTTATGAAAAAGCAATCCAAAGGCTGCGGGGAGAGCTCGACTTGCACAAAGGTTTAATAGCCGTGTGAGCCAAGGATCTTTCTGGGGTGGAGTCCATGTTCCTTAGAGAAGAGCTCAACCTGCCCATAGACGCCATCCCCCAGGCCCCCCACAATCCAGCATGGCAAGCACCGGAGTCTGTGGCTCCCGCTGTGAGCCGTGAGGTGGAACATGTGGGGGCAGGAGAAAGGGTGACCCATGAAGAGATTAGGGAAATGATTATGGGGACCCCCACTTGGGCGAAAGCTATCGCTGAGCAGGTGGGCCCACTGAACCAGGAAACCACCATTGCCTGGATGGTGAGAGTGTGGCAGATGTATCACAACACAGATGGGGTAGATTTGACACAACTGGCCTGAGCTGCTACTTCTCCTGCGGAGGTGCCTGTCTTGGAAGAGGGGCTGAGCATGACCGATATCCATGATGCCACTTGTGGTGAATGGATGAAAGCGGTACTGCAGGTCATGCTTCCGCGACAGATCCCACAGCGGCTGTTTCTCTTGGAAGCTCAGACTCCAGGAGAACAGCCCAAAGCCTATATCTCCCACAAGAAACTTCTAGGGTTTTTAGCGGACATGGTGGTTCCCATTCAGAGGAACGGGAGGCAAGTTATGCAGTATGACAGCCAAGAGTTTAAAGAGACTGTGTATGCAGGACTTGCCATCCCGGTCCGCATAGCAATGGGGAGAACAGACTTATCCCAGATGACATGGGAAGAGGTATCCCTGAGCATTAGACAAGTGGTGGATTTGATGAGGGTAGGGGGAGGAACTAAGTGGACCACTCGTCAACAGCAGCTCGAGCCGGTCCAGACAGTCACCCTCATGAACAGTGGCCCCCACTCCTCAGCTCCCCCCTTACCCGCTGGGAACCCGCCAACCAGTACTTACTCCCAGAGGGGAGCCCCGGCAAGCTATAGCACCCCCCCCCAAGTCAACAATCAGGAGCTTACTCTCCATTCCTATGTGTGGGGGGAGTTAAAGTCATTGGGGCAGACATGAAGCAGTACCATATACAGTCCCTACAAGTCCCTAGATGCAGATGCAGAATTGAGGAGACAGTGAGGGCAGGGGTCTATCAGGGGTGCTTCCCAGCCAATAGCTGCAATGGGATTGGAGAATCCCGAGTATAACAATAGGACCCCAGAACAGGAGCAGGTATTGCAGGAGGTCCACAGTATCTGCTAGGGCTGCCCGATTCCCAAGGGTCCCCCTCAGGTAGTTGCAAAACTACACCCAGATAAGTGAGGGAGACCCAAGGTGAGGGCTAGTATTGGGAATCCAGGAACTTCAGCCCAACTTTTAGTAGATACAGGGGCCTCCATCAATATCTTGGACCCAGACTGGGTCAATGCAGGGGAGCCCTCTGGTAAAACCGTGGCAATCAGAGGTTATGGTGGGGAAACTCAGGAAGTCCTGGTATGGAAAAAGTTTCCCTTTGAATTAGGCAAACTAAAGGGAACCATGGAAAGTTGTGTCCACAACGGCAAAGAAAAAGGGATCATTGGAACTCCATTTTTGAAGGAGTCCCAGTTAACAGCAGACCTGGCTAACGGGGTACTGTGGCAAGTCCCAGGGGGTCCTTCCGAGGTTTCTGCCATACACCGCTGTGCAGTCCTTAAGGCACCTCTTCCCGTTCTCCCCTTGACCAATGATCCATGGACCCAGGAATTTACTGAAGTATGGATTAAGGACAAGGCAGAGTGTGGGAAGGTAGAGGAGGAAGTGCTCATCGAGGGGAAAGATTCCTCCCCCCCCCGCCCCGCAAAAGCAATACAAGTATCCGGCAGAGGCTGAAGAGGGAATTCAAGCCACAATAGATAGCCTGTTAGGGCAAGGAGTCATTGTAAAGATGCAGTCTGTCTGTAACTCCCCCATCTGGCCAGTTATTAAAGCAGATGGGGCGACTTACCAGATGACTATAGACTATCGGGCTCTAAATAGGCCTTCGGAGGGGAGGGTGGGGGGGGGTTAATTTCTGTGGGTGGTGTTTTAAATTTGTTTTAATTAAGATGTAGACTTTTTATGTTAAAAAATTGTTTTATATTATGTTGGAAGCCACCCGAAGATGCCATGGGCATGGGGGGTGGCATATAAATATAAGGAAATAAATAAATAAATAAATAAATACAGTGACTCCTCCTTTTGCTCCAGTGATAGCTAAATACAACGAGATAGTAGCAGCGATATCTGTGGGGTCCCGCTGCTACTCTGTCATTGATTTGGCAAACGCTTTCTTTGCAATCCCTCTCCATCCAGCCTGTTGGTACATGTTTGCATTTACATACAGGAATCAACAGTACAGTTTTACCAGAACTCCCCAAGGTTTCCATTCATCCCCCAGCACTTGCCACTCAGTGGTGTCAAAAATGTGGGATAAATTGAAGCCGGAATCAAGTGTCTTATCATACGCAGATGATGTCCTGGTGCATTCCCCAGACAAGAACCGGACTGCAGAAGTGACTAGGAAGGTACTCGTCATAATTCAAGAGACTGGGTTCAAGGTTAATAGAGACAAAGCACAGCTTGTGCAAAAGGAGGTGAAATACTTGGAGATCAGTTTAGGAGAAGAGTGAAGGTCCCCAGATACCCAGAGGGTGGAAGTGATTGCTAAATTACATGCACCCACAGATCTGCATTCCCTCAGAGCCATACTGGGCACCCTGAACTTTTCTAGGGACTTTGTAGAGTTCTTTGCAGACAAGGCAAGACCTCTGTACAAGCTCCTGAAAAAGGGACGGTCATGGGATTGGGGCCCTGATCAACAAGAAGCATTAGCAACTCTAAAAAAGGATTTGACACAAGCCCCAGCACTGGCTCACCCTGATCCCAAACTTCCCTTCTTTATACAATTGGCAGCAACAGAGGCTTGCATAGGAGCCACTCTCAATCAGCAGCAAATGGGGAGCCAGCGTCTAGTAGCCTATGTCTCTAGGCTGCTTGATCAGGTGGAACAAAGGTTTCTCCCCTGCGAAAAGGCATGTCTAGCCTTGGTCTGGGCTTTACGGCATTGGGAGTACATAATTGGGGGGTCTAAGGTAATAGTTCAAACCCCCCCATTCACCCCTGAAATACATCATCTCTGGCAAGATTCAGGATGGGCAGGTTAGTAGCCCCAGAATAGCACAATGGACTCTTGCCTTGGCAGGCAGGGGAGTGGGGTTTAGTAAGGAACAGAAAGAAACCCCCACTCCCTACGGTTTACTTGTAGAAGGGGAGGAGCACATCTGCCCCCTTCCCAAGCCCCAGCACATAAAATGGCCTGTACAGTGGGGTAAAAATCAGGAGGAGGCAACCGAAAAGGGGTTAACAGTGTGGTACACCGATGGGTCATCCTTCTATGACCAGGGGCGGCCAAAGACAGACTGGGCAGTGGTTCAGGTGCTAGATGGACCGGTGTTGAGGGGATCTGCACACCCTCACTCTGCCCAAGTGGCTGAAGTCCGGGCTGTATTGGCTGTCCTTGAGTTCGAACCCCTAGACGTCTCCCTAGCCTATACGGATTCAGATTGGACGGCGCGAGCCACCACAGCTTGGCTCCCAATTTGGCTGGTGAGAAACATGACTGCTTCCAATGGGAGACCAGTAGCCCATGCAGAAAAATGGACTAAAATAGCAGAGCTGGTCAAAAACAGAACTGGCTGGACTTGGGTTGCACATGTCGCCGGGCATTCTAGAAAGCCTACGGAGGCGGCTTTTTGGAACAGTCAAGCCGACATGCTAGCAAAAGAAGCCACCACCCAGAGTGAGCCCCCCGGCCTTGCAGAGGACTTACCCTCCCCTGAAACACCCATAGCCCCAGTCACCACTAGAGCTAGCATGCTAGGGTCAGGGGTAACCACCCTAGACCTAGGCACTCTACAGGAAGGGGATAAGGAAATAGAGGGCATGGCACAATGGGGAAAACACAGCACAGGGAGATACACCATCACCAAAGACAACGAGGTATGGTGGGCAATCGATCCTGGGGGTAATAAATATTGGATCGTCCCAGGGAACGTACGGGGGGAGCTAATACAGTTTGTCCACAAGTAAGGGCAGAGAGGTAAGCAGGATACTTTAAACAGGGTAAAAGACACAGAATGGTGGCCCCAGATAAAAACAGATGTAGACCAATGGTGGGATAATTGTCTGTCATGTGCCATGGTCAATGCAGATCGCCAGACTCTTAAAGTTCCAATTCAGCACCAAAGGATTGAGGGTCCTTGGGCCAGGATTCAAATAGACTACATAGGCCCCCTCCCCACTACAGCCAGAGGCAATAAATATTGTCTCGTCATAGTAGATGCATTCAGTAAATGGCAAGAAGCCCTCCCTTGTAAAAACAATACCATCTCAAATCACTGCCAAAATACTCTTCAACATTGTCCTGTCCAGATGGGGTATCCCCCAGTGCATAGATTCAGACATGGGACCCCATTTTGTCAGAGACGTGATGCAGGAACTATGCAAAGCCCTGGGAATTAAACAACGCTTTCACATAGCTGGACACCCCACCTCCTCCGGGCTAGTCAAGAGAACTAACCGCACTTTAAAGGAAGCTTTAAAGAAGCAGATTAGTCCGGCTGGCAAAAACTGGAATGAGAAACTCCCAGTAATCTTTATGGCTTTGAGGGGTTCAAGGGCAGTACATGGGTTCACTCCCTTCCAGGTGATGACAGGGAAGCGTATGCAGATGCCTGAATCCTGGTGGCTGAGGACCGAGTTACCCAGCACCTGGGAAAACAAAACTGTCTCCGAGGAATGGATACAAATGTTGGTGGGTGAACTAGCAAAAATCCATAGACAGGCTGCCATACGCATGGGAGTAGCCCAACAAGATATAGATAAGAGGCTGGGGTGGGTCAGAAAGCCCATTGTCTGGGAAGAAGGGCAGGCGGTAACGTATCAAACGTTTTCAGCCTCAAAGCATTCCCTAACACACAAATGGGAAGGTCCTGCCAGAATAGTCAACAGAGTTAGTCCAACGGTTTACCAGGTGGAAATCCCAGAAGGTAAAAGAGGCAAGCCATGGAGAAAGTATTTTCACAGCTTCCAGCTCAAGGAGTGGGCTGGTAAACCTGTGGAACTCCCAGCAAGTCAACCCCTAGATCTAGCTAGCTCTTCCACCCCTGCTCAGTAGAAGAACTCTCAGCCTCATCACAAGGAAGTCATGAATAGGAAGGTAAGGCCCAGGAGAACAAGGGAACAGATGTACCCCCACTTGACACACAACCGGAACAGTATCTCAGTCAATCCAGTGATGAGATTAGCAGCACGGGTAAGCAACCTGATCACCAGGCAAACCTTTCATTTCAGGTTTTGCTATAGCGAGACTGGAGGGCCACACAGAACTCTCATTGGGGTGGCCACCTGGAAAGCCACGGGGGGAGTTGTGGAGAGAGTGATTGTAAAGTTTTACCACAACGGCTCCACTAGATGGGAACTGGTTATGAGAGAATATCCCCATGTGATACAGTTCATCACGGGCTGAGTTGTAATTAAGGGAAGGCCGGGGATCATGTATCCAGTCCTGGAAGGAAACCAACCTCCATCCGCTGAGAAATGTGGGGATTCGACCCCCTTATTGGATATGTCAGTGATGATGCTTAAAAAGGTTCATAAAATTGTCCATCCCTGCGGCTTTCTCCCCTTTTTTTTTTCCTGAAGGAGGGACTCCCATGTCCTCAGTTAACCCTCGTCCCTGGGCGAGAAGCCCCCCCAGATTCTTTTGTTTTATCAGGCAGATCCAGAAGTGAGAGGCAGTTAGGAAGAGTGAAGCTGGTGAACCCGTGCCAGGAAAGGAGCCAATGAAAAGATCCACGAGCCCCGTGCAAAGATGGGAAGAGTATCAATCCAAAGCTTGGGGCCAGGAACAGAGCTTGGGAATCCAGATGTTTACCAGAGCCAGTCCCGAGCTCCCACTTGTCGAATACAGCTTCCCAACCAGGTCAGTCAGCAGTGCGCAGCACGAGCGGCCCCCTTGCAGCTCCAAAAAGAACTTTCCACTCCAAAACTTGAAGCAAGCCTTCCAGAATGGCCACCAGACTTTGCGGACTAGAGTTTGTTTCTGTGAAGGCTCCCCGACACCTGGAACTTTTTCGCATAACATTGGTCCATGAGCAGAGGAACTTTGCATTTTGCTACAGCGCTCCTGGCCACAGCAGTTGTTCCGGCTTCTAGCCAAAGCTCTCTTTGAGTTGCCTCAGCTCCTTCCAGCAGCTGAAGCTTATGGACTATTATGTCTAATAGGATACACCTGGATAGAATTGTCCCATCGAACTGAGCTCCTTGTTACAGGTACAGATTGGTAATTGGATTTTTATAGCCATGGGGTTTTGAGGGGTAGGTAAATTGAAATTCAGAATAAGGGTCCTGAAATTAAGAAGAGATCCATTCCTCTAAGCATGCAGGATCTCTCAGGAAAACTAGTATGCCATGGCCAAGGCTCGCATGTAGGTAAAACTAGATTAACCTGCGGCAATATCTTTGATTCTTCCGGACCCTCCCCCCACCTGGAGGAAACCCAGGTGACTCTAGCCAGAATGTAGATGTGACAGGCAGCTCCCAGGTGTACCTATATATATGTATATGTATATATATATAATGTTTATTGAAGTTTATGTATTGATTCCCCCCCCCCCCCCGCCTTCTAGGTATCCTTCCCTCCTGTATATTAATTACTCCCTTAGATATTTTCCCTTCGTGTTTAATTGTGTGTAATATTTTAGTAGTTTAATGTTAACTTTAAGGACCCCGGTCTGTACTGTATTGTGTTTTCCTTCTTCTTCCTGTTCCTTTCCACTCTCCCCCATTGGTTGTCCCCTCCGTCACCTAGAACGCTCCACCCCCCGGGGGTCGGCAAAGCCCACAGGGGTAACCAAGGGCAAGGAGGCTTGGGGAAAAGCCCCACACTGGATGCAAGAGGAAGCGGGGGCATGGAAAAGAAGGATTGGGACAGTCACCCTAGCTCCTAGGGACCGCTCATGGAAAAATACCAGCCTAAGGCTGAGAAAAAGACTAGAGGGGAGAGCTCTCTGAATAAATAATGGAGTCATTAAGGAGAGAGACTCACCCTGTTGTAACAAAGGACGGGTAGCCATGACTCAGTGCAGCAATATCCTATCTTCGCATTCCCCAGGAGAAACCAGACACACACTCATTGCATCCTGAAGCCTGTCATTAAGCCCTTGCTTCCTTCCCTTCATTTTTTGTTTACCCTTACCTCCTGTATAAAAGGTATCTGGTGCATCTAGTATAGCCCTTTTTGTCATGGAAGTAACCTCCCCTCATTAGCCCATTGTATACCCCCAAACAACCCTTCGTAGTCTCCCAAACTCCTTTGTCCAGTACCCTTTAACTGCCCCTGGTTTTCCCATCAATCTTTGAGAAATCTTGGGACCCAGATACATGCAGGTCACTTTGTGCATGTCTGAGTTAAGAGATCTCCCAGACTCTGGTCTGCCTCTTCTTTCTTCCTCCATCCCCTGAACTCTGCTGGATCCGTGGGCCTCCTGTCCCGTCTCAACAGGCAAGGAAAGGTAACCACAGGTCCAGACTTTCCCAGCCAACTGGGGAAGCCCTGCCTCTCTCTCTCTCTCTCTCCCTCTCTCTCTCTCTCTCCCCCCTCGTTCGCATTCTCTTGCTCCCCATCGCTGAGCCCCCCCTCCTCCTCCTCCCATACTCTCGGCAAGTCGCTTGTGTTTTCCCCCTTTTAAATCCCACCAGCCAGACCGGGGCTGTGTTTCTGTTTTATATAACAATAAACTTGAGGTTTTTGGACACCTGTCTCTCTCTCTCTCTTTCTATTTGGGGGGGGGGTACATAAACTGCCTGTAGCACGTATTGTCCTCAGCTTGATCCTTTTGAACAAGGGGAGACCCCAGTTTAAGTCATTAGCTCATTCCCCCCCGAAGTTTAAGGAATGGTGGATATTGGGGTACCCACCCCCCAATAGTCACGAGTGGGTGGGGGTCTCCTGTTAGCAAGTTAACTTCGGTCACTTTGGATAAAATCAGACATGCAGGAGGGCGGGGAGTTGCTTCCCCAGACTGACTCAGTCAGACCCACTGCAGCTGCCACTCCTTGAGTTAGCAGGATGGGCTGTTCAAATGTGCAGCCCTCAGCCCTTAATTCGGGCATGCGGGCTGCCAACACAAGTTCCTCCATGCTCCTGGACAGCCTGAGGAACTGTCCACATGGGACAGGACTCCCAGATCAATGTGGGCACAGCAGGATCGGGCATGGGAAGAGCTACTGCCAAACAGCTGATGAGGGGTTCTCCTGCTCCCCCCCCCCATTTGTTGTTTTGTGCACTCACCTAGCCCAACAAACAGCTGGTGGGGGCAACTCCTGGGGCCCCCATAGGCTGTTCAGTGTGTGCGCCTGCCATGCCAAATAGCTGATGGGGGGGCACTCCTGAGGGAAGCACCAGCTGCCCCTTGAAAGTGCCAGGGAGCCTTCCCAGGATGCTGGCACTGTTGCAGGGCCACCTCCCTGTCATTTTCTCAAAGTTGGGATACCGTTTCCCCTCTACAGCACCTCCCAGCGGGCGGGGGGGGGGAGGGGAGCCTTTGAAACTGATGCGGGGCTAGGTCCCAGTCAATTTTCAAAGTCTGGGCACCTGCTGGGATGCGCTGGAGAGGGGCAGAGTGACCACACAAAGTGACAGCCTTTCAGGACCACGGCCATGGGGCCACCTGGACCTGGTTGTCACTCTGCCAGTCCAGGTGCCACTTTCCCCCACCCATGCAAAGTGACAGCTAGCTGGCCCACGGCAGGAGCCCAGACCAGCTGGATGCCACTTTGCATGGGCAGGAGGCACTGGAGAAGGGGCGGGGGGGAGTGGCCTTTCCTCACATGACCAGGAGCCCCGCAGGCTGCTGCTTCAGGGCTGGCTCCCACCCAGGAAGACACTGGAAAGGGGCACAGGAAGGGGGAGGCACTGGAAGGCAGAAAGTGGCACCTGCCTGGACTTCCCAAATGACTGGGACCCAGTCCCACAGCAGTGACCCAACTTCCAGTCAATTTCAAAGGCTGCTCCCCCTCCCTCCAGTGATGTCTAGGACTCACAGCCCAGGACAAGTGTATCCCAGGTGGGCCAACGCAGACCAGTGCATCTGTTTGTGGTCCCATCCCCCGCTGAGGATTAGGCGCCACCATGACCAGCAGCCATGGCTGCCCATGATTGGCCACCATGGCTGCCTGTCTGTGCACTGTAGGCAGGGCCACACATCCACCCGTTTGTTTTCTTTCCCCACTGGAGATGGGGAGGGCTCGCCAGCTAGCCTGGTCAGGTGCACGTTTATTCAGTGCCCCAGCCTGACCTGCCAGGGCTGCTCCCACCCCACCCCGAGCCTGTAGCTGGTGCGCTGGCTGCATGTTATTTTTACCCAAAGTGTGATAATAAAAGACCACTGGACAAGCAATGTCTGCAGCTGGTTACATCATGCTAGCTAGAAGGAACCTTTTGCTAGGATAAGCTGGGGTTACATTGTTCCAAACATTACTGGCTTATCACCAATGTAAAGAGAGAGAAAATTAAACTCAAAGCCCACCACACAAGATCACGTTAAAGCGCATGCTCTTCTCTTAGTCATTTATCCCAACATTAGGGTGGTACGTTACGCTTTGTAATATTGCTCTTCTGAAGTTCTATATGGTATTTAGCAACTTCTGCAAGGTGCTGAACATCCTTAACTCCTGTTAAAATCAGGAGCACTTCATAAAAGACTACATTGACCCATTGACTACATTCTACATTGTAATTGGCTCTTCATGACTGACTCTTGCAAGTAACACTGTAATATTTCAAACAAAAATGCAAAACTTAACAGCAGCAACACTGGTTTATCTACTAAAATAAAAACAAAAGCTTTGCTTTGGGTACAATAAAACTAATTAAACATAATTTGTGGGTGACTTCTACAATACTCTTCCTAATTTTCCTTTATAGAAAGTGCACTAAGATGGGAATCTACAAAATTCAGATTAGTTATGACTCATTACTATTGTGTCCTCAAAGTTTTCTCACCGTCTCATCCTGCCCTATTTCCCTTGTTCTCATGAATGAAAAACATTAGTGGAAAAATCAGTGTTTTAAAATATCTGTTGGTAGCATGCCCTGAATAACAGATTGGAATAATTTCAAATTGTATTGTCCGAGGGCATGGAACAGCTCCCATACAAGGAAAGGCTGGAAAAGATTAGAGCACTTCAACTCAGAAAAGAGGTGACTGAGGGGGTATATGATAGAGATTTATACGGTTAAGAGTGCTGCAGAGAAAAAAGATAGAAAGCTACAATTTACACATTTACAATTTATCGAAATTCAAGAGCCGGGAAACGTCCTGTGAAATTACTATATATGTTTATTACAACATCCTTTATTAAACAGGGCACTTGGCTATAATGAATTAGGCAATTTGACTGCCAGTCCACTGTTATGAACCCCTCAATATAATGAATAAATTACTTAGATCTTAAAAGGTCTGTGATAGTAAGGGTCCACAGTATTTAACATTCCTACTACTACAAAAAAAAATAGAGGACAGTTCATGGGTGAGGTCACATGAGCAGGGACCTGTGCTGACTCCATTTTCCATGTGGGTGGCAATGGGGAAAATGCAGTCCCTACACATGAGTAGTGAGGGCCTGATCCACACAAAGCCCCATAGTAGGCAATCGTCAGTGCCACACTGCAGGGTCAGCGCACAGAGCTGGGCACACAAGTAGTCCCCCCCTCTGCCCATGAGGAAGCTGAGCGGCCGAACTGCTCTTGGAGATCCCACCACTGGGAGGACCATGGCACTGGCCATACGAGCAGGTGCCCAGCCCTGCCCCGCTTCCCATGACCTGATGGAGCAACCACCCCTGGCTATGACATGTCCTACAGCGCCCACCACCCACAGCCCCACAGCAGTGCTCCCCACAGGGCAGGGCAAGCATAGCTCTGCCACACAGGT
This sequence comes from Sphenodon punctatus, assembly GCA_003113815.1. NCBI lineage: Eukaryota > Metazoa > Chordata > Lepidosauria > Sphenodontia > Sphenodontidae > Sphenodon > Sphenodon punctatus. The sequence continues at coordinate 496,841 of QEPC01015544.1, forward strand.
AGCCCTGCCTTGGGCAGCCTTATCCCAGTTGGGGTAAGACTGCTCCATGATGTAGCCTTGGAATTTTTTCGAGGACGCGTTGCATAGCTCACTCCGCCCCTGGGACGGGGGGAACATCTGGCTGCTGCCAGTCACACAATGCACTGCAAGGTGGGAGCTGAAGAGGGTGCTGGTGACTGCTAGGGCTCCCCCTCCGCAGCTGCCCACTTCTCTGGGGAGAAACCAGGCATATCGAAGTCCTGCCCTTCAGTCCTTCCCTCTGGTGTGGGGACTTCACATTTGGCAGGGCTACTCTCCCCACACAGCACAAGGGCTATCTCCATCCCGGTTGAAGATGAAGCATAACTTTCTCCTAGTGCATATGGCTCACCCTAAGGCCAAGCCATTTTATGGACTGTGCAGAATTTCACAATGTCTGTGAAACAGTGATTTAAACTGGACCTCAGATATAGGATTATATGGACAGTGGTTTGAACCAGTATGGCAGTCAGTATGTTATTATTTATAATTTTGTATATAGTGCCAGCAATGCGCTTGGCACTGAACAATCATTAAATAAGAGACAGGTTCCTGCTGTGGAGGGCTTAAAATCTAGGATGGACAAGGGAGGGGAGACAAGAGGTAGGGGACCACAGAGAGAGACAGTGGTACATTCATAAAGTTGAGAAGCAGCAGGTGCTTATATAACCCACTATACTTCTAAATCAGAGAATGTATATCATTTTAAGAATAGCAGGTGGGTTCAATCTGACAGCATTACTTCCCCCAACAGTAGTTACAGGACAAATAAAACCATAAACTCTTTCATCCTCTCAAAACACACTATTATTTCATAGAACATGAAGCATTTTGAATACTAGTATACATAACAAAATAAAAAACATTTAAATGAACATACATTATTTTCTCCAAAACCATTGAAGAAGACAAAGGTCAATGCACATAAGAAAATACCACACATCAACATTTATGAGAAAGAAACAACCCATGGCAAGACTCTGTTCTTCATAAAGTCTCACTTGTCCTTGACAGAAACAGCAGGATCCTACTGCAGCTTCTTATGCAGTGTCCAAAGTGGTTTGTGAGTAATAGTCCTGGGCCAGGGCCTCTCCACTCCTCCTGCCACAGCCACACTCTTGCAGCCCCAGTGCTGGATTCTTCTAGAATCTGCAAACATTCAAATCTGGTTTATGAATAATAGTCCTGGGCCAGGGCCTCTTCCACTCCTTCTGCCACAGCCACACTCTTCCAGCCCCAGTGCTGGATACTTCTAGAATGTGCTGAGAACAGCCAAGATTGCTGGGTTTGAGCATACTCAAACCATACAGGAGATGGGAGGGGGGGATTGAGGTGGTTACTCTAATACTGCCCTCTACTGATTAACAACAGAATTTGCTTATAACTATAATTCTTCAAATCTTGCTGTCCAGCGAAGCCATAATAGTATGGGTTACACTTAGCTGATGCAGGTGCTGCTTAGCTGAAGTACTTAGCTTAGTTACAGATAAGAAAGAAACCCCAAATGATAAGACATTAAGGAGGAGCATTAGTGAGCATTTAAAAATTAAATGTACATTTTACATTTAAAAATTAAAAATTAAATATACAGTCTTGATGTGGGAAAGGGCATGGAAGGTGGGGACGTGGATGTCCCCCCCCCCTTTTTCCCTCCTCTCTCCCCTTTTTAAATGTTTTATGTTTATTTTGGTTGTTTATTTTTATATGTGTATTTTTATATTTTTATATATTGTAAGCTGCCCCAAGCTGCCTTTGGCAGGAGGGACGGGATATTAAATGTTTTAATAAAATAAAATAAATAAAATAAACCTATTAATCTACTGTATACAATTCTCCCAATAACGATGGTGGGAATCACGCATATGTTAAGGCTATAGGACTAGGCAGAGGTGGATATTGTTGAGTGTTTACCTGCCATGCTCATACCATTTGTCATTATAAAAGGTCACAGAACAAGATTAGACATTGGGTAACTTCAGACGTGATGATACCACGGTCAACCACAGTGAACCACGGTCAATCCCGTGGCGCAGCCAAAGAGCCGTGAACATCTAATCAGCGGCACCCAGATGTTCGCCACAGTCAATTATCCAGAGGGGCCAAAGCCAACCACGCCTCCAGAGGTCAGGACGGGACCAGCCCCGGAAGCGTGGTGAAAGCGATTCCCACTGGGAAACTGCCAAACGTAACGACTGAACGCCAACCACCAGGCAGAATCCGGTTTCCCCGGAAGGCCTAGAGCGTCTCTGTCGCCGGCAGCCACAGCCGGCGCTGAGGCCGCCGGATCTGCCGCCGCCGCCGCACCCGGAGCTCCGCAAGGTAAGCAAGCACTGAACTCTAGTAGGGGTGATCCCTGGGGGGTTGGGGGGGTGTTAAACACACACACACCCCAGGGATCGGGTCATACTTACCGGCGGCTGCGGGGATGCCGCGGCCGCTGGTGCTGGGGGGTGGACTCACCTCTGAGTCTTTTTTTAAACAAAAATCCAGACTGGGCAGGGTGGGTGGGGGGTGTCCCCCCTTCCACCCGTGCAGCCTGGGAGGGGGAGGGGGGAGGAATTAATTGTAGACAATTTATTTCATTGATTTCAATGGGGACACAGTGCCCCATTGAACTCAATGAAATAAATCCGGTACCGGTATACCGGATTTAATCCGGGAATCCGGTTTTTACAGAACCGGTAACCGGTAAATCCGGTAGCCGGTAATGGGCCTGGGGTCCCACCTCTAGTAGCTACAACAACAGCTTTATTGTCTGCCTCATGGTAACAGGAATGGGGCAGGGGATCGGCTCAGCTGCGGGCCGGAGACAGGTGGGACCCGCCCTGGGGAGGCCCCCACACGGCTGTGGGTGGGCACAGGTGCCAGGACAGCTGGTGATGTGACCTGCCTGTGTGGAAGGGGTGGGGACCCAGGGACCAGGGGTGGCCCGTGGCAGCCCAAGGGGGACCCCGGGGCCAACCCAGTGCCTTCAAGCTCCGGGCTCACTGGCTATACGCCTCGTGTAGTGACCACCTCCCTATTGAATTGCTTCTTGCCATTCCTAATGGTGCTAGCTAGGAGTCAAGTTGCTGCCCTTCATCTTTGAAGGTTGGGGCATTTGATACAGCTCCCCGGTTAAGGTGGTCAGATAGAATTGCAAGGCAGTGTTCGGGGCTTTATGCCCTGGACAGTTTTGATCAGCTCCAATCTTCTTTACTGGCTCCTCAGCAACTATCACCTGTTTTGTATTACTCGCTTTTTGCTGATCTTTTGGCCCATTTTAGGAACCATCTATCTGATAGGATCCCGCCTCCCTCTGCAGTCAATGTTTCTCCTCCTGCCCCCAAATGGTTTGATAAGCTGTGTCTTAAACACAGGCTGGCCCTTAGGCGCAGTGCCAGATCCTTTAAAAGGTATTACAGCACAGTAGCAGCTGCCCAGTACATCAATGCCAAGCAGCGCTATAAAAAATTGCTTAGGGATAAGAAGAAGGCCTTTCAGTCTGCTGCCTGGGTGGCACTTATCCATGCAGTTCAGAACAATGATCAGGCTAGGTTTTGAACCTTTGTGAAGGCTGGCTCCAGACCCCTTTTGTCCAGGGGCTCCTGGATTGGGGAGTCTGGCAGTCCCATTATGGGGGAGTTTTCTCTAGAATGCCTGACACCATTGTGCTCAAACAGGAGTTCCTCACTGCTTTTCCCCCATGGCCTCCGGTGGAGCCTGAGGAGGTGAGCTCTTTACTCACCAAGTTTAAATCTAGACGTGCCCCAGGAATAGATGGTATACCAGTGGATTTCTTTAGACATAATCAGGGCTGATGGGCTCCTATTCTTGCCAGGCTCTTCACTATTATTAGTAACAGTGGGGTGATCCCGGCTGGCTGGAATATCAGTATAGTGATATCCATCTATAAGAGAGGGGACAGGAGCCTGCCCCCAAATTAAATTACCGGCCTATTAGTCTTCTCTGCATGGTGGCCAAGGTTTATGCTTGCTTTCTCCTTTCCAAGTTAGAGGTCTGGGCTGAAATGGCCAATTTCTTTCCTGAGGAGCAGGCTGGCTTCTGAGCTGGATGTTCGACCGTGAATCATGCCTTTATGCTTTGGCATCTGATTGAAAAGTATGCAAGAATCCGATCTGGCCGGCTCATTATGACCTTTTTGGATCTCCGATCCGCGTTTGACCTGGTTAACAGAGACATCTTGTGGAATAGATTATATGGTACTAATATGGATCAAAAGTTGATTTTCCTGGTGCATGCCTTATATTCCCAGACTGTTCTTAGGGTCAGGCTGGGGAACAGTCCTCATGTTTCCCAACCGATCCCTACGACTAATGGGGTCAAGCAGGGCTGTGTTTTGGCCCCCTTTTTATTTAATTTTTTAATTAATGGCATTGTGACCTTACTCAACGTGGATTTTTTCTTGCCTGCTTGCGTGAGGGGCTGATCTGTTCCTATTTTACTCTATGCCGATGATACGGTGCTTCTTTCACCTTCGGTGTTGGGAATGGATAGGATGCTGGGTGCGGTAAGACAATTTTGTAGTGAATCCCAGTTGTCCATAAACCATGATAAAACCAAGGTGGTGGTGGTGGGTCGTTGCTTGCGGAGCCACATCTGGTTGCTGGATGGGGTCAGGCTGGAACAGGTTTCATCATACAGATACCTGGGGCTGATCTTTAATAGCAGGGTATCTTGGCTCCCCCATGTTAAGGCTGCTTGCCTTAAACTGAAGCAAGCAATTGGGGGCCTTTTAAGGTTCTGGCGAATCCATGGGGGGAGATTCATTCCCCCGGCCTTGAAGCTGTTCAATTTAAAATATAAACTTGGCACCTTGTTCGGGGTGGAAATATGGGCTCTTTTCGCAGTTGGAGGTGTGGAGTCTCTCCAGAACCTCCTGTTGAGCTCATGGTTGGGCATGCCGCATAGTACACCGGCCTGTTTACTACGCCTTGAAACTGGGTCCTTCCCCCTAAGAACTGAGCTTTTTTCTCGCCCCCTATGTTATTGGCTCAAGGTCATCGAGATGGCAGAGGATCGCCTCCCCGGCCTATGTCTGGATGAGGCTCGTTCGTGGTCATCCTCCGGACTGTGGTGGAGTAGGGTCCTAAGTCAGCTATCAAATCTGGGGCTCTCGCCCAAGCTGCTGTTGGAGATTCCGGTTACTGGGAGGCGTAGGATAATAAATAAACAGTTGAGAGATCAAGCTGTCCAGCAGGACTTAGGGGCCATCCAGTCACTGAAATGTGCCCCGTTGTACCATCTTTTTAAGCACGACCTCTCCTGCGAGCCTTACCTGGAGGTGCTAGAGGCCCCCAATCTGCGTAGGGCTCTGACCCTCCTTCGTTTTGAGCTCCTCCCCACTAGGGTACTTGAGGGAAGACGCAAGGGTATTCCATATGGGGATAAGGTCTGCTTTTGTAATTCAGGACTGGTCGAGGATCTGCTCCATGTGCTGTTTGTGTGCCCCCTTACCGCTTACTGGAGGGAGTTGTACCTGCCCCCCTGGATCCTTAGCCAATTATATCTGCCCACGTCCCAATTGCTCCAACTCTGTATGAAAACAAGATCCTCTGAGGGGCTGCATAAACTGGCTAACTGGGCATTTCAGCTGGGTAAGCGCTGACTCATTTGGAAATCCTTGGGTTTTGTGGTTCATTTCTAGCTTTTGGCCTTTGTTTACAGGGCCGGATCACGCTGGGTGCCCCTTTGGTCTTTTCCTTTTTAGTCTATTTACTTCCTTTCTATGTATTTGGGCGGTTTTGCTATTATTGGTTTTATGGATCATCCGTTAGCCCCAAGTCATGCTGAAGACTTTGTAGCATGATAGATGGACAACGTTTTACCACGTTACGATCCCCTTAGCAGGCTTGGGAGGGCTTGGTACCGTCGATTGATGCTCCTTATTTTATATTTTTTGTGTCTCACTCATTTTAGTATTTAGCGTTTATTTGTCATTGTTTTTGTGTGTGGTTATATGTAGCGGTACATGTTTAACTGTTTAATTGTTTTATTTCTATGGCTGTTGTAATGGCCTTTGGCTACAACAACATTACTAAATAATACTACTACTACTACTATACGCCTTGCCAGGACAGCACAGCTCCGCTTAACATAGCGGTATTGCAAAGGGTTCTCCATGTTCATATAGAGTGGCACGGGTCATGGTGGCTGCTGGGACATGGGGAACACCAGGGCAGCCCCATCGGTCTCGCAGATGTTGTGCAGGACACAGCAGGCACTGATCATGAGGGCCGAGGTCTTCACAGCGAAGACCAGGCAGCCAGCAAGGCACTTCCAGCACTGCTTGAGGGCACCAAAGGCCCTCTCAACCATGGTCCTCGAGGCGCCTAGCCGGGAGTTGAACAGCACTTCCACAGGCATTCTGGGGACCGGGTATGCCTTCATGAGCCAGCGGAGGAGCAGGTCGGCCAGGTCCCCCAGGATGCAGGGGGGCATCAGCATCTCCTCGATCCTGCTCATCTCCATGTCTGCAAAGTCTCCCCAGTACATCTGGGCATAGAGGGGTGAGATGGCAAGGATCCGGGCATCGTGGCTGCAACCAGAGTGGCTGGTGAAGATGAAAGTAAACAGGCCCAAGTGGTCCACAACCACCTGGAGATGCAAGGAATGGTAACCGTGCCTGTTGATGTACTCACCAGCATCCCCATTGGAGGGCCGGAGGATCTCGATGTGGGTACCATCCACAGAGCCCAGACAGTTGGGGAACCCTCCAGCCTCAAAGCCTGCCACCACGGCCTCCTGGTCCACCAGTTAGATCACTCGGTCCAATAGCATGGCCTCCAGGGCCTCCCAGAAGTCCCGGAGGATGCCCACGACGACGCTCACTCCCACACTGAAGTGCTGCACCACAGACTAGCAGGAATCCAGTATTGCCAGTGCCCAGACTGCTACGGCCACGCGCTGGACCACGGGTATGGGGGTACACATGGGGGTGAGCAGCTGCTCCAGCTAGGGCACAACCTGCTCTGCGAACCGCAATAGGGACCACCTGTCCATGTGGAAGTGTGCCCTCCATGCTGCATCATCCCACTGTGCCATGGCCCCGCACCGGGCGTTACCCAGAGCCGCCTTTGCGTGAGCATGATGAGCTGTACCATGCTCCCCATGGCTGCCTGGCACCAGCTGTGTCGGATGGCTGCCTCTCAGAGGACAGCGGAGCAGCTGCGGGCAAGGCTGCCCGCTGCTCTCCTCCCTCCTCCCCCACCCTTCCAATTTCCCTGGTATGGACATGGCCTTTTGGCACTTTTGGCTTCCTTTGCCCTCAGTCAGCCATGTCTGCCTCCTGCCCTATTCCAGTGGCTTCTGGGTGTTCTGACCATGGTCCAGATTTGGCGTAACATCTGTTGCATTGCCCCGGGCCATGGTCCATCCGTTTCCTTGCCGTGATCCTGCTCCCATCACGTCTGTTCAGGGCTTTCCTCAACTACTGGAGGGGGTTCACCAGCTCGCCACAGTTGGGAATTCACTGTAGTGACCCGGGAGCACGTAATGTCTGAAATTACCCATTGGGAGAAAGTGGAGTAACAGTATAGGAGGTCATATTTACATATAAGAATGTATCAACTTACTTGACTGAGGCCCTTTTCAAATAGGCCGCAGTGGGTGGGGGGATGGGTGTGCATCTGCTGTGCATGGAGGTGGGTGGTATGGGTGCACACCCATCTTCACCCACCTGCACACATGGAGCAACCGACATTGGAGCACATTGCTCCATGTTTGGGTGACTGGTGTGAAAAGGGCCTGAAACAAAGTGACAGATACCATAGATATACACTAACACTGAATTACGTTGACAAGAATGTGAAGAGCAGTTCCATTATCTATTATATGCCTAGCAACATCATAATCATTACTGTAAATGAGAGAATGACATTCTGTAATATCTGTCAAAGCAAATAGATTACCATCTCTTCCAAGCACTTATCTGGACCCTGTTGATCATCTCATCTTTAATGTACTTACCCTTGCATAAATGTATTCATCCCCATCTTTATTACACCTCTGCGAGGAGGGAAACAACTACTACTATTACCTTCTTACAGATAGGGAACTGAGGCACAGAAACACTAAGGCTGTGATCCACCAATCAATTTCTTTGGAGTAGCCCCATTGAAGCCTATAGAGCTTCCACCAGCCTTTTACTATGGTGTAAGGGGTTGGTGGATCACAACCAAAGTGACTTGCACAGGAAGTATGTGGAGAAGCCAGGTGTGAGTCTTGGTTCAATACCTAACCAGTGACACTTCCTTCCTCTCTTTGGTTTGCATTGCAAGCCTTCCATCATCCTGATGTCCCAATTTAATTTACCACAAGCAATCTTTAAACAGGGCTCTGTTCCATGTCTGTTTTTCTTTCTGAATACTGTGCCCATTGTAAGCAAGGAATACTTTTAAATGATAGTATTTCTCCAGGGTTGCTCAAGTCTTCAAACTTTGGCTCGACTTACAGAAAGTAACACTTTGTTTGAACTTCTTGTTATCTTTACTAGTATGTGCAGTCTGGGTGAAAAGGATGCATTTTGTTTTCAGAACATTCAGGACTCCCTTAAGATAATTCAGAGGCATGTGCAGACTAATTCACTCTGTAAACTTGTCAAGAAAGTAACATTGACAGTTTTGTGATAGTGATAATCTTCTATGTGTCGTTTTCAACAGATACTAATTAGTCATGACACTTTAGGGTTTGGGGGGGGGGTGTTTCTTTTTCAGTTTCTGCATTTAAAAATGGTTACAGCCTCTATATATCCAACCGCATGGCCATTGGTTGTACATGTCCTACTCTCCCTGCCACATGCTCAACTCTCTTTTAGACATAAACTACAGAGCTAATTTTATATTAGCAGAGGAATACATACCTTCCTTCCAATCTGTCACATATTCAACATGTTCTCCTTTACATAACTATACTTAGCCATTACATAGCACATTTTCAAAGTATCTTGCAAACTTTAATGAAATTATTCAGTTTACAAAGCACTCAATATTATTTTTTGATGTGTGCATTTACATGGGCAACCCAACCCTCAAACCGTTCTGTCAACACAAGCCCCATTATAGTGAATGGAGCTTGTACTGCCAGAGTGCTTGGAGAACTGGGTCCTTATTTTTTCCCTCTATTTACTGACCTTCAAAAATGTGCCTTGAAGTACAAGGATATCAAGTAGAGTTAATGGATTGAATACAAACATTAATGAGCTTTTAAAGTGAAACTTCAAGTTCCACAATGCCCCATTGCCCCCTGCTATGTTTGTGTCCCCCTGCCTGTCACTTATCCAAGGTCACACAGGAAGTCTGTGGTTAAACCAGCAATAAAACCTCCATCTCCGATCCTGGGCTTGAGCCACAGAATTCTCTCTCCCTCAGAACAGATAAGTGGTCAAATCTTGCAGTACTCTCCTAAATGCCACCTCACCTTGAAATTTGGAAGAAGATGCAAGGATGCCATCGGCAACAATATCAGCCTTTGGACTGTTTTTAAAAACTGTTTTAGCAAAGAAAAACTATAGCTATTAATAGACAAGGGGCCACGCCAAGGGCATAGCTACCATAGGTGTTGCATTACTGGGACCCACAAGCCTGGGGGACCCACATGTAGAATGCATATGCAGACTGGAGTGGTGGGCCCCCACCCATTCCATCTTCTGCACCAGAGCCCATTCCAACCTATTTATGCCCCTGGGGTCAAGCCAAAACAGATGTGTGGGCAGCACAGAGTGGCTCCCTGGCCCAGGAAAGAACAGCCACCCATCCCCAGGTTGGGAGGGGCACCAAAAACACATGCCTGCTGCCCACCTGGATAAGGCGGGGAGCTTAACAAACATGAAGGTGCCCAGTCCCACTCACAGAGACCTGTCATGGTGACCCCCGCCCTGCGGCAAGGATGATAGAGCTGAATAAACATGCTGGTCCGCTGTGGTCCGCATTGGCAGCCCTCGGTCCAGGATGGGCACCCAAGATCAGGCCCGAGCCAGCTGCCTACCTGCCCCGGGACCCAAGCGGGCCCACATCTGGTGGTGAATGACACACGTACCCGTGGATCTCGGCCCTCACAGTAGGCCACTGTTATGTCTCTTAACATGTCACCCAATGTTTCCCTCCTGACCCAATGTTCCCCCATCAACTTTTTCACATAAATCTTCAAAGTAGTTGTTCAGATCTAGAGTTTTGTTTCAGTCCATCTCTCAATATTATTTTCACATAGATATTTTCATATCTTCCAGGGGTGAAAACAGACATGACACTAGCCACCCTTTAACCACCCTTGGTGGTTATTTATGCATGTTGCAGGGCTGTATTGGTGCCCTATGCAGCCCTGAAACATGCATAAAATGACCACCAAGGGTGGTTAAAGGGTGGTTAGCGTCATGTCTGTTTTCACCCCTAGTCATCATGTTTCATAGTCAGAAAGGCTGAATTTATTTTTATCATGCTGAAAGGGCAAAATTTAATACTGTTTTTATCCCAAAGTGAACATTTGTCTGAAGTAAAGGAATTATCACTGATATCATAACTAATATTCAATACTTTAAATGAACGCTGTTTGTAACAAAAAACATGGGCACATTATGGGAAGCAATGGGTCTGTTGTTTTCAAAAGTGAAGGAGTGACATCTGCTGGCTAGAAGTGAATTTTATTCAAATAATCTCCACTATCACTTGCTCATAAAGAGAATAGTTGTTTTGAAATATTTAGAGTCTCTTTCAATTTCTGAATTTTTATTTTTTATTTTTTTTATTCAGCTTAAAGTCTTCCATAGAAATGAAGTGCAGAGAAGACAGAAACAAACAAGCATGAAAAGCAATCACTACTAAAATACCCATCTTCTTTTGCATACTACATATGATCACAGATGCATGCAGGAATTCCATACATTATAATTTGCATATCCTTTATTTAAATTATTAGTATAAAAATTGGAGCTATTTCCCCTATCTTTTAAACATTGGCCCTTTTTACACAGACACTAACACCGATAAAATGGGTGTTACATTTTATTATACATGGTACAGGGCAACACTGCAGCCCTGCAACATTCACATGAGATGCCTCCACCCAGTTTCACTGGGTGGAGATGGGTGGAGGCATCTGTGTAAACACCACTTGCGGTGGGTGTAGGTGCGTGCATGCTCCCGCACAACACCCATCTCCACCCACGGAGCAACAGTCTCCACTACAGATTGCTCCTTGGTAGGCACATAAAATGTAACACCCATTTTATTGGTGTTAGGGCGCTTTTAAACGAGACAAGAAACGCAGCTGATCCTTTGATCAGCTGCCTTTCTTTGTGCTCGTTTAAAAGTCTAACCTGCTTTGAAGCCGGGTCTTCCCCGCGTTAGACCTGCCCGGCGATCCTTCCCCCTCTAACGCAGATCCCTGATGTGCCGGCTTTAAGCCGCACTTTCTAGAGTGCGCACGCGCAGAAGGAGCGCATGCGCACATAGTCTCTGCGACGGGTCTGATGCTCTTCTAAACATCAGACGCGTCGTAGAGAGGAAGGCGGGAGGGAGATGCCGGCAGTGAACGATCCCGCTTGTGAGCGGGATCGTTTAAAAGCTCCCTTAGAGTGTCTCTGTAAAAAGGGCCATTTTGAAATAAACAGGATATCATGAAAATATGGCCACTAACAGGAACAATAAAATTAAACAAATATACCAGTGTGGCAAATACAATTGGAGTCCATATAAGTTTCACTCTGAACGACAGGCCAATGCATGAGAATAGTCTCACTCCCTGAATCACAGGCCAATAGTAGTTGCAACTTGCGTCTGCTGATGGCAGGATAGAAAGATAATTCAAAGACTCCATGTAAATATAAGGGGGTTAGATAAAATGTTTCAAAGAAAAGTTAGTGTAGTTGCAGCATTTCTGCAGACAGGGAAATTCTATGTGTAAATTATATTGTTTGGTGTCACAAAACATGACCCCGTGTCTTATCTGAGTAATTGCATTGGGCAAAAATCCATCAGCTTTTTCAGGTAAATCCATTTCTTGGGCATACAAAGATTGATCCATCTCTCCTTCAAATCCTAGTGAAGTCAATGGGATATTTCTTTTGACTTTAACTAGAATCCTAAGTGATCATTTGCATATGGTACACATGAAAGGTGACTAAACTTTTGTTTTAAACCTTTATCACCATCCCCATCATGGTATGTAACTGCTATGAAAATGTGAAATGACTGTACATTAGTTAAGAGCATTTTCATAAATGCTAATAATTTTATTAGCACTAAGGAGCTTGGGTAGTATGCAATCATCTCATATTAAAATAACAAAAACAACAGAAAAAAACCCATGACAAATCACAGAAGGAAAAGAGCATTAAGAGAGGATGCACAAAAAATGGGGAAATAAACACTAATTATGAGGTAACATAAAGCAGCTTTTTTCCCTAAAGGATTATTTCCACTTTCAGGAATTCAGAATATATTAGTACATTATATGCCAATATTGGCCCTTTTCAAACAGACCGCCGGAGGCACCACAGTGCGAGGGGGATAGGTGGAGGCTGTAGTGGGTGTACGGCACATGAGTGGGCCAAAGCCCACCCACCTCCACCCATCTCCAGGGACAGCGGCACCTCCATTTTCCCCAATGCCTCCAGGCGTGGGCAATGGGTGGAGAAGGATGGACGTAGGTGGAGCATGGAAGCGTGCACACACACACACCAGCGGTCAGATGGTTGCACACACCCCTGCCCATGCTGTTGCACATGTGAGTGAGGGGGGGCATCCATGTAAAAAGGCCCATTGTTATTCTCTCATACACCAAGAGGACTATGGCAATTTATTGTTTTGTCTTACATAATTAGTAGATCTTGTAATTTGCAATATAAGACAAGGTAATGATTTGGGGGGGAGAACTTCTCCCCACCACAAATGTGTATGTGTAATTAATATGTATTATAATTTTCCATTTTTATATATCTAGGTTTAAAATTTCATTCTTTGGAAACTTTCACTCTTCATTATAAATACATAAAACTTTCTATCTACCCAAGAGGTTCCATATTTAAGGCCCTTTTTACACAAACACTCTAACACCGATAAAATGGGTGTTACATTTTATTATACATATTGCAGGGCGACACTGCAGCCAATCAACAAGGACCCTTTTCACACATACTACCTCCACCCAGTTTCTCTGGGTGGAGATGGGTGGAGGCGTCTGTGTAAACACCACTTGCGGTGGGTGTAGGTGCGTGCATGCTCCCGCGCAACACCCATCTCCACCCACCACCCACCCACAGAGCAATCGGCAGTGGTGTCTGTTGCTCCGTGGGTGGGTGGTGGGTGGAGATGGGTGTTGCGCGGGAGCACGCACCCACCGCAAGTGGTGATTACACAGACGCCTCCACTCATCAGGCAGCTCGTGTGAATGGGTCTGTGTAAAAAGGGCCTAACAGACTTTGGGAGGAGTAGAATTTTACTGGCACGTAACATTTTTAATGTTAAGTCCATGGTCGTTTTTACACGGATGCCCCGCCCACGCGCGCCCGCGTGCGTTCGCTGTTTGGGCAGGTGTATGGGGAAGCATCTGTGTAAATGGTCAGCGGTGGGTGGGGGATGGGTGTTCGTCTGTGTGAACACCAAGCGGGATGGGTGGGGGTGCGTGTGCACTTCCAAGAGTATCATCTCCCATATTCTCTGCCTACAGTAGTTTCCCTAACAATCCCTGGGACACCGCCGGCATGAGGCTGTTCATAGGCAGTGTTTTACAGCCTCCAACTTATTATCTCTATTAATGGACCACTGGAATCACTTGCATATGCCAATACTGCTAGTACTCAAGAGAATGTTGCCTCATTGTATGAAGCAAAATTTTCCTGTTGGCTTTTAGCATTGAAAACAGTTCATATATTTGAAGTATATTTGGATAAGCTGCTAAACCCTCAGCTCCATAAAGCATATACTCCACTATGATTCAAACTATAGCAGCTGCTGTTACTAGGATGTGCAATGGGTCCCTTTCATCAGTGCTGTGCAATGCAATTCTAGTGCCATGGAAGCCATTACCCACTATTTTCTGGAGTGTTCTTTTGAAGCGTGTTGAGGAACACACTGGATGTCATCCTTTCTGTCTGGGAAAGGATACTTTTCCTTGTTAAACAAACTGGAGATATTATTGTCCTCCATATTTCTTGACATAATTAGATCAGTTGCAGTTTTGACCCTCTGGGCTCCATGGCAGAGAAAACAATTACTGTTAAGCCCTGAAAATTTGAAAATGCTGGAGTATTTTTACATTTTGACTTATTGGTTTTATACAAAGAAGAAAAACAAAGAAGATCAAGGGTCTGGAATACAAGTTATATGAGAAAATGCTGATGGCACTGGTTTAGCCGAGAGAAGATTCATGGGGAATGATGGCTTTCAAATATTTAAAGGATGCAGTAAGAAAGATAGAGAACGTTTGTTCTCTGTTGCCGCTGAAGACAGGACAAAAAGCAAAAGTTTTAAATTGCAGTAAGGTAATTTTATTTCTATATCACCCCCTGCCAAATGGCACTGGGAGTGCTTTGCAACATAAAACAATATAAAATCAATTTGAAATACAAATCCAGTTAAAAACAAATTAAAAAGGGGGAAGAAAAAGAGGGAGAAGAAAACACATTAAGGAGAACTTGTAGTGGATCCTAAAAGCACCTGGAAAATAAATAAGTCTTCAAGTGCTTTTTAAAGCCTGGGGAGGAAGCAGCGGTGATTGGAGTTGCCGTGGGGTGTAGGAATGATGGTCCAGCGGGTGGGATATTATAATTGTCTTGTTATATATTGTTTTATAATGTTAGCTGCCTTGAGTCACCATTTGGCAAGGGGCGGGATAAAAATAAAATAAATAAATAAATAAAGCTAAGGAGGAACTGAGACGACATCTGGAGGAAGCAGGTTCCACACTGAGTGACCTGCCATAGCAAAGACCCGATCACCCGGCAACTTAAGGTGCGATGGTGGGATCCCTAAGCAGTGGGTTGTTACTGAGTGCAGATAGCTACCAGTGCAAGGCTCCAGGAGCAGGTTTCACATATAGTCAGCACCGACATCATTCAGGACCTAAAAACCAGAAGCACAATCTTAAATTTGATCCATGCTCCACAGGCAGCCAATGCAGAGAAGGCGAGGTGGGTGTAATATGATCATGGGTGCCCAAACCAGCCACAGCCACCCGTATCAGGCATCACGGACATGGATCACTGTGGCAAGGTCAACCTGGGATAAATAAGGGTGTAGCTTTTGCAAACTGCATAACTGAAAAAATGCATCTCCGATCCCACATCTGATACCTGAATTTTCATAGTAGGAGCAGGGTGTCATTTTCGACTGCCACCCATACCCCATAACATTCAGGGGCTGGAGAGAGGCAAGGACATCCTCGTATCAGCTGTCCCTCCCCATCAGCATCACCTCAGTCTTTCCCAGAATGAGCACAAGGTAGCTTCAATGCATCCAGCTGCCTATATCATTCAGACATTCCTCCAAAGNGGTGGGTGGAGATGGGTGTTGCGCGGGAGCACGCACCCACCGCAAGTGGTGATTACACAGACGCCTCCACTCATCAGGCAGCTCGTGTGAATGGGTCTGTGTAAAAAGGGCCTAACAGACTTTGGGAGGAGTAGAATTTTACTGGCACGTAACATTTTTAATGTTAAGTCCATGGTCGTTTTTACACGGATGCCCCGCCCACGCGCGCCCGCGTGCGTTCGCTGTTTGGGCAGGTGTATGGGGAAGCATCTGTGTAAATGGTCAGCGGTGGGTGGGGGATGGGTGTTCGTCTGTGTGAACACCAAGCGGGATGGGTGGGGGTGCGTGTGCACTTCCAAGAGTATCATCTCCCACATTCTCTGCCTACAGTAGTTTCCCTAACAATCCCTGGGACACCGCCGGCATGAGGCTGTTCATAGGCAGTGTTTTGCAGCCTCCAACTTATTATCTCTATTAATGGACCACTGGAATCACTTGCATATGCCAATACTGCTAGTACTCAAGAGAATGTTGCCTCATTGTATGAAGCAAAATTTTCCTGTTGGCTTTTAGCATTGAAAACAGTTCATATATTTGAAGTATATTTGGATAAGCTGCTAAACCCTCAGCTCCATAAAGCATATACTCCACTATGATTCAAACTATAGCAGCCAGCTGCTGTTACTAGGATGTGCAATGGGTCCCTTTCATCAGTGCTGTGCAATGCAATTCTAGTGCCATGGAAGCCATTACCCACTATTTTCTGGAGTGTTCTTTTGAAGCGTGTTGAGGAACACACTGGATGTCATCCTTTCTGTATGGGAAAGGATACTTTTCCTTGTTAAACAAACTGGAGATATTATTGTCCTCCATATTTCTTGAAATAATTAGATCAGTTGCAGTTTTGACCCTCTGGGCTCCATGGCAGAGAAAACAATTACTGTTAAGCCCTGAAAATTTGAAAATGCTGGAGTATTTTTACATTTTGACTTATTGGTTTTATACAAAGAAGAAAAACAAAGAAGATCAAGGGTCTGGAATACAAGTTATATGAGAAAATGCTGATGGCACTGGTTTAGCCGAGAGAAGATTCATGGGGAATGATGGCTTTCAAATATTTAAAGGATGCAGTAAGAAAGATAGAGAACGTTTGTTCTCTGTTGCCGCTGAAGACAGGACAAAAAGCAAAAGTTTTAAATTGCAGTAAGGTAATTTTATTTCTATATCACCCCCTGCCAAATGGCACTGGGAGTGCTTTGCAACATAAAACAATATAAAATCAATTTGAAATACAAATCCAGTTAAAAACAAATTAAAAAGGGGGAAGAAAAAGAGGGAGAAGAAAACACATTAAGGAGAACTTGTAGTGGATCCTAAAAGCACCTGGAAAATAAATAAGTCTTCAAGTGCTTTTTAAAGCCTGGGGAGGAAGCAGCGGTGATTGGAGTTGCCGTGGGGTGTAGGAATGATGGTCCAGCGGGTGGGATATTATAATTGTCTTGTTATATATTGTTTTATAATGTTAGCTGCCTTGAGTCACCATTTGGCAAGGGGCGGGATAAAAATAAAATAAATAAATAAATAAAGCTAAGGAGGAACTGAGACGACATCTGGAGGAAGCAGGTTCCACACTGAGTGACCTGCCATAGCAAAGACCCGATCACCCGGCAACTTAAGGTGCGATGGTGGGATCCCTAAGCAGTGGGTTGTTACTGAGTGCAGATAGCTACCAGTGCAAGGCTCCAGGAGCAGGTTTCACATATAGTCAGCACCGACATCATTCAGGACCTAAAAACCAGAAGCACAATCTTAAATTTGATCCATGCTCCACAGGCAGCCAATGCAGAGAAGGCGAGGTGGGTGTAATATGATCATGGGTGCCCAAACCAGCCACAGCCACCCGTATCAGGCATCACGGACATGGATCACTGTGGCAAGGTCAACCTGGGATAAATAAGGGTGTAGCTTTTGCAAACTGCATAACTGAAAAAATGCATCTCCGATCCCACATCTGATACCTGAATTTTCATAGTAGGAGCAGGGTGTCATTTTCGACTGCCACCCATACCCCATAACATTCAGGGGCTGGAGAGAGGCAAGGACATCCTCGTATCAGCTGTCCCTCCCCATCAGCATCACCTCAGTCTTTCCCAGAATGAGCACAAGGTAGCTTCAATGCATCCAGCTGCCTATATCATTCAGACATTCCTCCAAAGCGGAGGCTGAGGTGGCAGGGTTCACATGGCAAAAAATATACAGTTGTGTATCATCAATATACTGATGATACTCAACTCCATGTATATGTTTAACAACAGATGAAAAAATTTGGAAATGCCGCATTTCAGTCTCTCATGTATGATGCATAATGATCCATCACGACCAATTGACTCTGTCCTACGTATGACTCATACCACTGACCAGCAGCTCCCATCGTGCCGGCAATGGCCCTCAGCCACTGAAGCAGCAATCCATGGTCAACCGTATTGAACGTCCCCAAAGCAGCAACCTATGGTTAATTGTATTGATTTTATATTTGTTTTATGTTGTGAAGGACTCCAAGCACCATTTGGCAGGGGGCACTATAGAAATAAAATTAAGGTCCAGCATGACCAAAATGACCAGCTGTCCTCAATCTAAAAATCAGCAGCAGATAATTCATCACCCTGACAATTGGTGTTAAACAATAGGGGAAACTTCCTAGCTGTTAGAACAGCTCAGTAGTAGAACAAGCTGCCTAGAAAGATTGTGGAATTTTCTCCCGTTGTGGAAAACCTTTGTGGAAAACCTCCCTGAGGTTTTCCATAAAGAACTAGACAAATATGTTGGAGATGCTATGTCGGGGATATCCTGCCTTGGTGAAGAGGGTTGGACTAGATGACTCATGATGTACCTTCAAACTCTATGGTTTTATAACTTTTATATTATTATTCAGTTTTAAATATAGAAGCTTCNATTCTCTGCCTACAGTAGTTTCCCTAACAATCCCTGGGACACCGCCGGCATGAGGCTGTTCATAGGCAGTGTTTTACAGCCTCCAACTTATTATCTCTATTAATGGACCACTGGAATCACTTGCATATGCCAATACTGCTAGTACTCAAGAGAATGTTGCCTCATTGTATGAAGCAAAATTTTCCTGTTGGCTTTTAGCATTGAAAACAGTTCATATATTTGAAGTATATTTGGATAAGCTGCTAAACCCTCAGCTCCATAAAGCATATACTCCACTATGATTCAAACTATAGCAGCTGCTGTTACTAGGATGTGCAATGGGTCCCTTTCATCAGTGCTGTGCAATGCAATTCTAGTGCCATGGAAGCCATTACCCACTATTTTCTGGAGTGTTCTTTTGAAGCGTGTTGAGGAACACACTGGATGTCATCCTTTCTGTCTGGGAAAGGATACTTTTCCTTGTTAAACAAACTGGAGATATTATTGTCCTCCATATTTCTTGACATAATTAGATCAGTTGCAGTTTTGACCCTCTGGGCTCCATGGCAGAGAAAACAATTACTGTTAAGCCCTGAAAATTTGAAAATGCTGGAGTATTTTTACATTTTGACTTATTGGTTTTATACAAAGAAGAAAAACAAAGAAGATCAAGGGTCTGGAATACAAGTTATATGAGAAAATGCTGATGGCACTGGTTTAGCCGAGAGAAGATTCATGGGGAATGATGGCTTTCAAATATTTAAAGGATGCAGTAAGAAAGATAGAGAACGTTTGTTCTCTGTTGCCGCTGAAGACAGGACAAAAAGCAAAAGTTTTAAATTGCAGTAAGGTAATTTTATTTCTATATCACCCCCTGCCAAATGGCACTGGGAGTGCTTTGCAACATAAAACAATATAAAATCAATTTGAAATACAAATCCATTTAAAAACAAATTAAAAAGGGGGAAGAAAAAGAGGGAGAAGAAAACACATTAAGGAGAACTTGTAGTGGATCCTAAAAGTACCTGGAAAATAAATAAGTCTTCAAGTGCTTTTTAAAGCCTGGGGAGGAAGCAGCGGTGATTGGAGTTGCCGTGGGGTGTAGGAATGATGGTCCAGCGGGTGGGATATTATAATTGTCTTGTTATATATTGTTTTATAATGTTAGCTGCCTTGAGTCACCATTTGGCAAGGGGCGGGATAAAAAGAAAATAAATAAATAAATAAAGCTAAGGAGGAACTGAGACGACATCTGGAGGAAGCAGGTTCCACACTGAGTGACCTGCCATAGCAAAGACCCGATCACCCGGCAACTTAAGGTGCGATGGTGGGATCCCTAAGCAGTGGGTTGTTACTGAGCGCAGATAGCTACCAGTGCAAGGCTCCAGGAGCAGGTCTCACATATAGTCAGCACCGACATCATTCAGGACCTAAAAACCAGAAGCACAATCTTAAATTTGATCCATGCTCCACAGGCAGCCACCAGGACATGGATCACTGTGGCAAGGTCAACCTGGGATAAATAAGGGTGTAGCTTTTGCAAACTGCATAACTGAAAAAATGCATCTCCGATCCCACATCTGATACCTGAATTTTCATAGTAGGAGCAGGGGGTCATTTTTGACTGCCACCCATACCCCATAACATTCAGGGGCTGGAGAGAGGCAAGGACATCCTCGTATCAGCTGTCCCTCCCCATCAGCATCACCTCAGTCTTTCCCAGAATGAGCACAAGGTAGCTTCAATGCATCCAGCTGCCTATATCATTCAGACATTCCTCCAAAGCGGAGGCTGAGGTGGCAGGGTTCACATGGCAAAAAATATACAGTTGTGTATCATCAATATACTGATGATACTCAACTCCATGTATATGTTTAACAACAGATGAAAAAATTTGGAAATGCCGCATTTCAGTCTCTCATGTATGATGCATAATGATCCATCACGACCAATTGACTCTGTCCTAGGTATGACTCATACCACTGACCAGCAGCTCCCATCGTGCCGGCAATGGCCCTCAGCCACTGAAGCAGCAATCCATGGTCAACCGTATTGAATGTCCCCAAAGCAGCAACCTATGGTTAATTGTATTGATTTTATATTTGTTTTATGTTGTGAAGGACTCCAAGCACCATTTGGCAGGGGGCACTATAGAAATAAAATTAAGGTCCAGCATGACCAAAATGACCAGCTGTCCTCAATCTAAAAATCAGCAGCAGATAATTCATCACCCTGACAATTGGTGTTAAACAATAGGGGAAACTTCCTAGCTGATAGAACAGCTCAGAAGTAGAACAAGCTGCCTAGAAAGATTGTGGAATTTTCTCCCGTTGTGGAAAACCTTTGTGGAAAACCTCCCTGAGGTTTTCCATAAAGAACTAGACAAATATGTTGGAGATGCTATGTCGGGGATATCCTGCCTTGGTGAAGAGGGTTGGACTAGATGACTCATGATGTACCTTCAAACTCTATGGTTTTATAACTTTTATATTATTATTCAGTTTTAAATATAGAAGCTTCCTTTTCTTTTTTGTAGAAGGTAAATGAATATGTCTTATTGTAATTCATAGGAACAATGGCATTTGTCAAAAATGGAAATCTTGGTAATTGTTGGCTGTATATTATAACCAAGTCTTATTTGGGATAATAATGATGTAATTCTTTGAGATGATTTTATTATATTATTATTATTCAGCATTTATATAGTGCCAGCAATGTACCTGGCACTTTACAATTGTAAGAAAGAGACACGGTCCCTACCCTAACAGGCTTACAATCGGGTGCTTTACAATCAATAATTATAGATGGGTCCCTCCCCAGTGGGCTTACAGTCTTGGAGAGGCAAGGGAGAAGAGACGGGTGGAGAGGGGAACACAGGGAGAGACAGGGGGTGTTTTAAGACAAGCGTCTCCCACACCCATCATGCATGTTGCAGGACCACATTGGTGCCCTATGCAGCGCTACAACATGCATGATGGGTGGGTGATGGGTGGGGAGGCACTTGTCTAAAAACATCCAGTGATACATTCATGGTTGATAAATCGCAGGTGCACATGCTTGGCTTAGTTACAGGAGGAAAGGAGACCCTGAGAAAATCAGGAACACACTAAGGGGATGAGATGCTAGGGAAAGCCTGATGGAAGAGGTAGGTTTTCAGGAGGAATTTGAAGGGAGGGAGGGAGCAGGGAAGGGGTTCCAGGCATGGAGGGGAGAAGGGGTGGATATGTTTTGAGGAAGAAGAGAGTCATGAGGAGGCGAGGGTAGTAGGAGAGGAGGAGCGGAGCTCCAGGAAACAAATGCACAAAGATGGGAGGGGGCAAGACCATGAAAGCCCTTGAAGGTCAAGACAAGGAGCTTGTACTGAATGCATTCAGATAGAGGGAGCCAGTGTAGGGTGAAGACGAGGGGCTGAAAATAGTCAAAACCTTGACAGCATAGTTTTGGACAGAAGTGAGGGGGGAAAGGTGAGACTGGGGAAGGTCAGTAAAGAGGAGGTGGCACGGGCAATAGTCAAAGTGAGAGATGACTAAAATCTTGGCAGTGGAGACAGTCAGGAAGGCAGAGAAAGTTGACAGTCCGGCTTCTGACCCCTCCACTCTACTGAAACTGCCCTGGCCAAGATCACCAATGATCTACTTGTCGCTAAATCTAAGCGCCACTACTCCATTCTTGTCCTCCTTGACCTCTCTGCTGCCTTTGACACTGTCGACCACT